>CM038625.1:17747965-18347965 GCA_021554675.1 Leuciscus idus | reverse complement strand
TCATTATGAACAAAGCGTTGCTAAACATGAATACAGACACCTAAAACCAACTGACAGCAAACCAAAAAACTAATGTTGCCAAGTTAGAGACATTGTTGCTAGATATGACGCAAAAAAAGAAAAGAAAAAAAAAGACGTGACTTTTTTCAGAAAGCGCATTTTTTGACTGCTGGTTAACATGAAGTCATAGACTATATTGTACTTGTTCCGTTGTCTGACATTCAGCTATGTATTGTAGGCTATATTAAATTATGTGAGCATGGATTAGGAGAGAAAAGCAGATGTAAAGTACCTACAATTGGTGCATTACAGCATCTAGCAACTTTTCAAGCAGGCTTTAGTTACAGTACTTAGCATTGAAAATAGTTGGCAACACTGCAAACGACCATGATCCTGAAGGTGAATGTGTGGATCTATGGAGAGAAGCACATATTCTCCTCAATGCATGCTTATGCAACAGTTCCTAGATTGTGCATACTTTACGTAATATCTCTATTAAGTTCACCACAACTCTATTCAGCTGTCAGATGAGACCAAACATGACATAGTTACATGTTTGATTAATTCACAAGTATAATTATGTCAGGGGGTGGTGTGGCGCAATGGATAAGACACATGCCTTTGGTATGAGCGACCCGGGTTCAAATCCACTGTGAGACAACACAATGTAAAAATGTATGACCGTCGCTAGCGAAAGCGGTCATATAGGGATTGTCAACGTTTTTTTTTGTTTTTTTTTTGTCATCTACTGAATTTTTCGTCAACGATACCAGGGACACAGAAACACCGGGGAACATGAAATTTGGTGGGCATGTAGCCCCACTAGACTTTTACAGAAAAAATTCGTTTGGTCCCCGGGGGCCACTCATTTGTGATTTGCGCCCCTCCCATAAAAAATGAAAATGCAATATTATTCTGCTTTAATCGCCCCTATCTTCAGTGGAGATGTTCAGAACTGCACCATATTTCATGTGTATGATTAACTTGACATCCTCTGGGGGTATGCTAAGTTTCGTAGAATTTCATCCATGGGGGGGTATAAAATAAATTAATTTATGTGCACATTTAGTGACTGTACACTCATCGGCCTGTAGATGGTGCTGTTGAGCGAAGGGTTGCTGGTTTAGGATGATACTGTCACACACACACATGCAGGAATACAAACAAACGCAAGCATGCACACACACTGACATCCACACGCACAGACACACACCCATACAAATCCACATGCACAGACACGCACACACAAACACACACGCGCACACACATGTACGCACGCATACATACACGCACAGACACACACATACACAAACACACACACACAGACAGACATTTTAGGTATATACATAAACACGCAATACAGCCAAATTGCTCCACGTCATTTATTTTTGTGGAAAGCCAGTGCAGGCCTGAGCGGCGGTCATATTTTGTACCGCCATGCGGTACATCTAGTTTTAAAGATATTGCTGTTGTACTTGGGCACATATTCACTCAGCCCTACACATATTGTATTTCTCATTTTACAGCTTTGTATAAAAGCATCTGCATGAATGAATGTATAAAATAATTAAAGCACATCTGTATTTTGTAGATTAACTAACATGAGATTTATCTCATTAGTTTGGCAGGAAGAATGTCAGTTCTTTATTTAAAGCTGAATAATTCATTGTTTATAAGACAAGACTAAATGTCTATCTGTTCTCTAACATGATCATCAGTGTTACTTAGGTTATATAAGTTTAATCTCTGAGAAACTGTTTCTGTTTGTTCTGCAGGAGTGTTTGGTGTTGATGCAGATGAAGTGAAGACAGTGATGGAGGGAGAATCTGTCACTCTATACCCAGTTCTTGATAAAATACAGATATTTAATCAGATAAAGTGGAGGTTTGGACATGATGGTTCAGTCATGGCTGAAACTGATGGAAAGAATATCTCATATCCCCATCTTCCTGAGATATTCAAAGGCAGACTGCTGCTGTATCAGAATGGATCTCTGACCATCAAGAACATGAGAATCAATGACACTGGACTGTATAAAGTCAAGATTGACTACAACAATGGGAACTCAGATATGAAATTCAGTGTTACTGTCTATGGTGAGGATACTTTTTTATTTTTCAAAATATTTTTTTAAAATGTGTTTTTGTTTTATAAATTAAACTGAGTTTAAATGTGAGCCAGCAAATATGTGTTCAACAGACTTACATATAAACATAAACAATCTTGATTGTTTAATTATGTTTGTTTTCATTTTCATTGCTTTTTTATATTTCCTGTGGTCTTTGTTCTAGTTTCCCGCTTTCTCTAATTATTATGGCAATTAATTTGATCACCACACCTGTTAGTCTTGTAGTTCGTTATATTGAGTTCCTTTGTTTCCTCAGTTTACGCGGTTATCGTTTGTGTGTAGACACGCTGTTACGTACAGATTATCTTCTTATTTTCTTATTAAAAAGCATTCATTTTGGGATTTCTTGCCTCATCTTCAGATTTTAAAGACTGTGACAATCACATGATGTTGTTTTGAATATCATCATAGCTGTGATTGGGCTGCAGGTGATCACATGATTGATATTCAGAACTACATCGTGATGTCGAGGCAATGAACATTGGTTGACTTATATTTAACACACAATGTGACCTGATATTTTTTGTTTCAATTCACCACTAGTTATAACTCCAAAAAAAAAGCCAAAGCAAGATCATTTGTTCTGTGGAATAAGGAATTTGTAATTGAACACAGACAGATAGAGCGATACAAACAGTAAACAATCCCTGTGTTGTTATATGCCACATGGTCAGTCAAAGTAGTTGACTCGATTTGTATGTCAAACTGATGTCCTTGTATGTCCTTTACTGGGAACAGCAGGCAGAGCTAACCGAGCCTGATCTCACGGCAATTCGTACGAATTTGACGAGGTGGCTAATTCGTACGAATTCATACGACCTCACTCGTACGAATTAGTAAGATTTTTCCTAAATCGTACATATTTGACGATTTGCCCAATTCGTATGAATTCATATGAACGACCTACCCCTGACCCCGCCCCTAAACCTACCCATCACGTGAGTTTAGACAAATCGTTCAAATTCGTACGAGTGAGGTCGTACGAATTCGTACGAATTAGCCAATTTTCTATCACTCGTCGAATTCGTACGAATTGGTCGTGAGATAACGCTAACCAGCTAGTTCTTGTAGTTCAGTTTATAGTTCTGCTCCTAACAATGTCAAATATGTATAATCTCTCTCTGTGAATCTGTTTCTTTTTCTTTTAGAGGCATTTAACATTACTCTTGGTAAAGTTGAAATAAAGAACGAGTCAGTGATGGTGGGAGATATGATCATTCTTCAGCCTAATGTTAAGATAAAACCCGGAGATAAGCTTATAGTGTGGAGGTTTGGAAATTCAGGAAAATTCATAGCAAAATGTGAAATAGGGGCCAAGAACCAAACATTATGTGAAGATACTGATGACGGATTCAGAAACAGACTGAAACTGGATCATACTGGACCTCTGACCATCACAAACTCCAAAGCCACAGACTCTGGACTTTATGCAGTGAATATCAGCAGCAGCAACAACCAGACCTCATACAATATATTCATTGTTACTGTCAGTGGTGAGTAACTCAAGTCTTTTGAATTAATAACTTTATCAGCTGTCTGTGGAAAAAAAATCCGGTAATGTGACATTAAAGGGCTCAAACCATGAGAAATCAAGCCTTCGTTTTAGTATAACAAACTTCTTCCCCAGACCTTTTACTAACTAAAACAGATTGTTGTGAATTGTCTAAAATGACTGACACCTGTAAATAACTCTGTTATTTTGCTCTGTTTCCAGGTGCTGTAGCAAGAAGAGTTGTTGTTGTTGTTGTTGTTCTTCTTCTTCTTCTTCTTCTGCTGGTGTATGCAGTTGGAGTTTCTGGTGTTTTTTACTATCGTCACAAGATCTCTAAACTAGAAAGGCCAAACCGTAAGTATAAGCTGATACAGTGAAAATGTATAGTATGATTTTTCATGGTCAGTATCATTTCTTCCATTTTCCAATAAGTTCTGTTAATGATTAAGTGCAATAATTAATAAAGTCTCTGTATTGATGAATTAATTTCTCTGTTTAAAATGCAGATGCAATAAACAGTACAGACAGATATGTGAGTCAATATTCACTGATCACTGAAGATCTAGAGGACAACATAAAAGGTATTTGGGCTACAAACGTATTACCAGATTTGCTAACATTGGTGACAGACAGCATTAGCTGTTTCATTTTTAATAGCCGCACACATGAGTTTGAGTTTGGAAAATAAGATTAGAGAGTTGCAGCAAATAACCACGTATACTTTGCATAAAGCTATTGTATGAGTTCAGAAGAATTATATAGCGCACAACAAATTGCATGTCATTTTCTGATCTTCACACAAAGACAGTCATGAGGAACTGCAACTGGATGGAAAAGAGTGGCTTGAAGACTCTGCAAAATCAAGTCATATGTGTTTAGAAGAACATGAAGGTGAGTAAAAGTCAAAATGTTACATTTAGTGATATATAACATGTCTGTGCAGAAACAGATTTGTTAATTAGTTATGTATTTCAGTTTCATACATTTCGCTTTTTGTTTATTATTATGTAAATGACCAATTTAAAAAGAGGTTGTTTCCTTTTGTTTAAAAACATTTTTAAAATGGTATTGTTGTCATATCTGTAGCAACAATGGGTTGTACATTAATATTATTATTAGCTCAAATGATCTATATGGAATTTTAATAATTAATCATGAATATGATTAATATTTTGCATATTACAGTTACATTAATTTATCGCAGCTGAACTAGATTGATATATGAATGATTACCATATCGGGTTATGGTTCGTCATTAATACATCAATAGTCTTATTTCAGCTCGAAGTTATGGGATAACTTTAATGGAATTAATTTAGCTATCAAACAATCTGTTTGTCCAGCAAACATTAAACGTAAGATTAACTTAACTCTCAAGGAAAATTATCCTTCTTACAAACACAAGAAAGAGTATCCCTTCCAGGCCTTGAAAAAAAACAACTCTCTGTGTTTGTAAAATTAGGTTACTTAAATCGTACCAAGATAAAGCATATAGCTAAGATCGAACATTTCAGTGACTTGTAACATGGGCAATTAAAACAGAGTCAATCAAAGCCATATGGAATTTAATAATTGGACTAATACATCGAACTAAGGAATACATCAAACTACACAATATACACACGGATTATATGTCTATGTACACAAAATACAGTTAAACAATACAAGATACCGAATAACAGTGAGAGAGAGAATAAAATGATCAGAATTAGAGAAAGATAGAATGACAGAAAAGGATGAGAGAGAGGATGCGAGAGAGAGAGAAGGATGAGAGATGAGATCGGAAGTGAAAGCAAAAATCTGCGATCAGAGATCGCAGTAGGCTATGGCAAAAATCACAGACAGTAACCCTTGAGAGACAACAAAGAAATCACATTAAAAGTTCAATTCAATAATCGATACTTGCATATGGTTCTCTTTGTATGAGGAAGGAAGGCAGAGTCCTGCGTGTGTCTTTAAAGTAACAACATGTAGTTTTTCAACCTTCATAATATATTTCCAAGACCCTTGTGATGGTACATCGACTTACAATAGGTTGAATGAGACGTCTGCCAGAGCCTGACGGGGTCTGTATCGCTTTTACTGGCACTATGTAACTTTGCGGTGCGGGTAGTAACCAGAGCTCAAAAAGAACTACAAAATTCGACTGCTTTACGGCATACGTCACTTCGCCCACCACTTCCTCTAACCGTGACAGGTAAACCAGCGTTTTTTTTCGTGCGTCTGTTTTCGTCATGGCTGAAGCAGCAGCGAAACGTAAGAAGTCCAAGGTTTTTTTTTTTTTTTTTTTTTTTTTTTTTTTTTTTTTTAATAAACCTTTATTAAACAACAAGGCGTTACAGAATATAAGAGAAACAGAGCACAGACAAATGCTATGTAGAACCGTACAGAGTAGCACAAATCTTTTCAACACTTATATAAATATATGAAAAAAGAGAAATAAAAATAAAAATACATATATAACAAAAGAAATAAAATATGAAAATACGAGCACATATCAATAGATTAAACATAGTTATTAAAGTACTACTAAAATAAAATCTCTCAGCAGCTGGGCTTTAGAAAATTTGCATTTTTCCAATGCACTAATAAACAAAGTTAACTCATTTTTGAAAGCTTCAAAGATGGGAGACATTTTCAAAAACCGACATTTATGAATAAAAAATTTTGCCAATAAAAGAAGATTATTATTTCCAAATTCTGTAGATTTATCTTCCAACTGGAAACCATATTTGATAATATCAAAAGTTAGAACTGGAAAAAAAGTTTTACAGGCTAACCAATTCTGGAGAGTTGACCAAAACAATTTGGTGTGAGCGCATGAAAAGAACAGATGTTCCACAGTTTCAATTTGAAACTGACAGAAAGTACATGTATTAATACCGATATTGAATCTATTGTGTAGGAAATCATTTGAAGGATAAATGTCATTCAGTAATTTAAAGTGAATTTCCTTAACTTTCGGTGAGACTGGATAAGAGAGATAACTAGTTCTTATCTTTGAAATGGCTTTCGGAGTGAAACTCTTGAGAAGAAAATGCCTCTTTAGTTGAGCTGGAAAGTAAGTAGCTGTAAGGAGAGACCTTAACAATTTGTTATTACATTTTTTGTCAACAAATTGTACACCATCCAAAGACAAACTAGGTACTTGTACTTCAGGTGATGTATACAGTAATGTCCCTTTAATTAACTGAATTAGTGCTGGAGGGATAGCCTTAATTACTTTGTCATATTTGGTTCTAGAACATAAAATGTTGTATTTAACACTAAAGTCATTATGTCCTAGTAGGTTACCATTGCAGTCAAATAAATGTAAAAGTGACCACACTCCCTGATCCATCCAGTCTTTATAACAAATTGACTTTCTATTAATCAAAATGTATCTGTTGTTCCATATTGAAGTTGTATGTGGCGAAAAGTTATGTTTGTATAACATCTTCCAGTATTGGAGAGCCTGTTTATGAAAATCAGCCAATTTGAGGGGTAATTTAGAAATATCAAAATCACATTTAAGTAAAAAATCTATTCCGCCAACACTCTCAAAGATCATCTTGGGGAACGAAAACCAAAAACCATTACTATTTTTCAAAAAAGACTGCAGCCATTTGAGTTTAATGGTACCGTTCATTGATTCAAAATCAATCACATTTAAGCCTCCATCTTGAAGAGATTTCACTATATCGTTTTTCCTAATGTAATGATATCTGTTTTTCCAGATAAAATTGTAATGATTTTGATTGATTTTTTTCATCATATTGTCCGACACCGGTAAACAATATGAAGGGTAAATAAGTCTGGAAAGACTTTCCATTTTAGTTAAGAGAATGCGTCCAAAAATAGAAAGATCCCTCTGAAGCCAGCTATTCAAAATAGTTTTAGATTTGGTCACATTATTTTCAATGTTCAGAAGTTCTCTAGAATTTTTTACTTTGGAAATTCTAATTCCTAAATACTTAACTTCAGTTTTGATCGGAATATTAGCTACAGCCACTTGTAACTGGTCATGAATAGTTAATACTTCACATTTATTTTTATTCAGATTCAAACCCGAGGCTTTTGAGAACAGTGAAATCTCAGACAAGGCAGGAGGAATTTGTGAAATGTCTTTTAGGAAAAGAGTGGTGTCGTCTGCTAGCTGACTAATGATTAATGAAGTTCCCATCACAGTCAAAGGTTTTATATTTTGATTATGTTTTAAGAATATTGCCAAAAGCTCAGCAACTATAATAAAGAGTAGCGGTGAGGTGGGACATCCTTGACGAATACCCCTTTTAATCATAAAACGTTGTGTAGTCCCAAATGGCAAGGAAATTGAGCTATTGATGTCATAATAGAGGGTAGAAATTAATTTCAAAAATTTATCGCCAAATCCAAAATATTTAAGAGCTTGTAAAATAAAAGGATGTTCAACAGTATCAAACGCTTTGTAGAAATCTAAAAAGAGAATAGCTCCGTCATCTTTAATGAGGTGATTATAATCTAGTAGATCCAATACAAGCCTAATATTGTTATAAATAGATCGATTTTTTAGAAAACCTGATTGTGTCTCACTGATTACTTGCGGTAAAACCTCCTTTAATCTGTCAGCTATAACATGAGAGAGTATCTTATAATCAGTGTTTAGCAAAGTAATTGGACGTAAATTATCTACAATCCTCTTATCTTTCCCTGCTTTTGGAATAAGAATAATAAGACCCTGCTTCATTGTGGATGTCAACGTCTCATTATTAATAACGTCGTTTATGGCTTTAAATAGAAAGTCTCTTAAGTCCTCCCAGAAAAATTTGTAAAAAGCAGCAGTTAAACCATCCTGACCGGGAGCTTTGCCAGTTTTTTATTTCTTAATCATTCTATCTAGATCATCAATAGTTGTGTCAGAATCACAAATATCTTTACTGATGGAATCAATCTTTGGGATGTGTTTTTCCAATATCTTAAAAAAATTAGATGAGTCAGTAGAAGAGTACACAGAGGTATACAATGTAGAATAATATTTGTAAATTTCTTCTGATATGATCACTTCTTTTGTACATTCATGGCCGTCAATAATTAGAGCATTTATAGATTTTTTTTCCTGCCTTCTTTTCTCTAAATTGCTAAAATAGGAGGTACTTTTCTCTCCTTCCTCCAACCACTTAGCTCTGGATCTAATGAAAGCTCCATGTGCTTTTTTCTTGTACAGTAAGTCTAATTGAGAATGTAAATTTAAAAAAGTTTTTTTTTCCATCTCTGTGGTACTAGTCTTAGTAGAGTAGCTATTTATATCTTGGATCAATTTATACTCATATTCCTTTTGTTGTTTAATTCTCTGTTTACCAAATGCAATGGCAAATTCTCTGATCTTATATTTTAGATATTCCCATCTTTTCATGTATGTACCAATACTGACTTCATTATAAATCTTTTTAATCAAACCCTTAACAGTGCTTACAAATTCGTCACAGTTCAAAAGATCTGCATTCAATTTCCAATAATCCTTTTTGAAGGTTGGTTTGTTTTCAGGACTCAACTGCAGGACCAAAACAATGTGATCAGTTAAAGGAGCTGTAGAAATAGAAATATCAGAGCTGCTGTTAAATATATCTGAAGTACCTAACCACAAATCAATTCTGGACTTATAAGTCCCATTTGGTTTTATCCAAGAGAATTGAGTGGACTGTAAATTTCTTTCCCTCCACAGGTCGATTAAGCTATTAGAATTTAAGAAATCACCGATTATTGGATTCCACTGATCAACATTGTGTCTGGGAGGACTTCTATCCAGCCATTCATTGGGCACTAGATTAAAATCCCCACCTAATAAGATGTTACTGGTATGGTATTGCTGTTTTAATTCAAATAAAACATCAGATATTTTCTCAAGCATGATCTTATTTTGAGAGGGTGCAGCATAGCCATAAACATTAACCAAAATCAAGTAAGAACCTTCAATATTTAGCACTACTGCCAACCAGTGACCGGACTCATCACTCTGAGAAGTCACCACATTTCCTGGACATCCATTAAAGCAAATAGCCACCCCGGCAGAATAATTAGTGCCATGGCTGAATAACATTTTTTCACCCCACTGGTTTGACCAAAACTTGGCATCAGCAGCAACAGAGTGTGTTTCTTGAAACAAAGTGCAATGAGCTTTTAGCCCTTTACAAAACAAAAATAATGCTTTTCTTTTTATATTGTCTCTAATACCTCTTACATTTAAAGATATGAAGGATAGACTTGTGCTCAACATTAATAGAAAACAGAACCAAGTAGAACAAGGCAAACAAATATATAAAAACGAATACAAATGGGAAGTAGAAAGATACTGCTTTCTCTTTAAACAGAAATAAGTGGTGTAGACACCTCTAACTTATATTCTTAAAATCAATCCAACCCTCTTATCTATTTTAGACCAAAGGAGAAAAAAAAAACTTACGAAGAATAATCCGTTTTGTGAAACTATCACATTTAAATCTCTTCAGTTACCCGCAAGAATGCGGCGGCCGTCGATATAACCGTAGGCACCTCTGTAGTATGCTTTTTGTCCCGCGTTTCTGGCCTGAGAAATCTTTGGCCAAAGTTTCTCTCTTTCAAGGCGATCTTCCTTGGACAGGTCCTCAGCAAAACGGATGCCTTCCGTTTTGCAGACGGATGATTCCTTAGATTTTCTCCATATTCCGTCACGATGTATGCGTCTGGTGAATTGGACAATTACCTGACGATTCCTCCCGTCTTCCTGTCTTCCAAGCCGATGCACTGTGTCCACAGAGTGCTCCATAACATCTGCCCATTCGGGAGCGATCCTACCGAGGAGTTTGACGACAGCATTCCTGATATCTTCTCCCATGGCCTCCTTCAATCCTTTAATCCTTAAATTCCATCTCCGGGAGTAGCGGTCCTTCTCTCTCGCTTTCTCTTTCAGCATATCAACTTCTTTACGCAGGAGAAGGGCCTCATTCTCCAGGCCGGCTATATCTTTCCTTTGCATTCTTGTACTTCCCCAGCTTGAAATTCTAGAGACTTTGCCAGACTTGCTATCATCACAGAGTTGTCGGTAAGCTTTTTGTTTAAATCCGCCATCTTGTCATCTTGTCGATCGAATCTTATGTGAAGAGCTTGCACGGCATTCAATATATCAGTTGCAGTTGGACTCTGTTTCGACAATTTCCTCTGGTGCTCACCTTTCGAAGGAGTTAGAGGTGGAGAATCAGACGTATCCTCAAAACTCCTCTTTCCTCCGCTGCCATCCTCCGTCTCCATATCTGCCCCACAGTAATCATGTTCAGCAAGTGTTGAGGAATTCCCCTCCTTTCCTTCTTCATTTGGCCTCTTGTCGTTTTTGTCTTTCTTTTTTTGTTCCTTTGGCATTTTCTCAAACCACCGTCACGTTTTGAGGGTATCACAGTTCAATTACCACTTAGAGGTATCTTTAGCACCGGAGCTTCGACGAGTGTGACTACTCAGTACGCCATCTTGCCGGAACCCCCCAAGAAGTCCAAGGTTTTGTCGGAGTAGAGTCGGAAGAGGAAAAGGGAGAGTGATAAACTGAAAGGCAGGACGAGGATCAATATTGGTCGAGCGTTTGCTCGAGGAGGAGTGTTACCAGACCGATGCTGACTTGGCCGTCATGCTGTTGAACTAGTAAGTAACTGTAAATTGCTTGCATAATATCTTTAGTTTTTCTAATCTGTTGTCTGCCTGGCTACGTTACGGAAACTATCTGGTCCTCCATTTATCTTCATGAATCAGCTAGTAGATGAGCGAATTATCAATCTGGTAGCTAGTAAACACTAACATGCTAGTTTTAGATGGTTAGGATGCTATCGCTATCGTTCTCATTCAGATTTGAGCACTGCAATCAACATGCAAATCGCAAATGTTTGAGTTAAAATGTTTAGTCTACTAAATATTTATAAATTATGAAAGGAGGAAGATTAATAATATTATCATTGCCCATATGAAAAAAACCTGCATACTTCATAGTAACCGTAAATCATTTTACGACAGCGGTAATGGACAATTCCGCTTCCAACTTGTAGGGCGACCGCAGAGTAAGTCTGAGGGGAGGCGTGCACGTGCTGTGTCTTCCGGGCGAGCGCGGGAGGTTCAACGAGTCTCTTTCTTTGAGGTGAAGTTGCCGGGAATGATTCAGGCTAAAGGCCAATTTATACTTCTGCGTCGAGTGTACGCCGTAGTGTACGTCGTAGGGTACGCACGTAGGCGACGCCGTTGTGAGCATTTATACTTCTGCGAATGTCTGTGTTGCTCTGCAGTTACACCGCCGAAACGCTAGTTGGCGCGGGTGGGTTTTAATGTTCCAGTTCCACTGTGTTTACATTCCTCGCGGCTGTTTTGAGTTTAGGTTTCTACGAGCAATGGCGACTGAAGGAGTCATACAGATGGCTGTATTTCCGCACTTCTTCAAGCAATCTCTCGGTCACTTGGTCTGTTTCCATGGCTCTTCACTGATCTTCGGAATTTAAAAATGGCGGGCGGGCGGTGCAGAGTGCAGAAGATCATTCCGGAAATGCGTAGGAGGAAACGCGATGCTACCCAGCCGACCAATCACAGATCTTGCGGTCCGCGTCGCCGCGACGCGTAGTTTTTGAGGAGGTGCGCGTCAGGGTACGGCGAAGGGTACGACGTATGGTACACGTCAATGCGTATGCTACGCCGTACCTTCTACGCGAACCCGACGCAGAAGTATAAATTGGCCTTAAGTTCATACAGCTCGTGAATGAACAGAGGCGAATAGGAAAACAAAACTAGACTATAGAAAAACATACAAATAAATAAAAGAGAAGAAAAGAGAAGCAGGCCAAAGCCGGTCCGGACTTGGGTCTCCAAAGTTTTGGAGGAGGGAGGAGAGAGAGAGAGGAGACTGAAGGTTTGGACTTTTATCAGTGTCCCGTGTACAGTGTCCCACGCCCCCTTTTTCGTGGAGGACGAATCATCTTAGAGCATTCCGAGCGGGAAGATTCTCTTTGTGTGTTAATGCAGCCCGACCCTCGTGTGGAATCACGAGGGGGCAAAATATGATATTATGCTCGGGGAATTAAAACGCATGGAACCATAACGTTTATCACAGTCTCTTATCAAAAATCTCCTTCGTCGTGCAAAGGGGATTAAAACAATACTAAGGACGAATATTGACAAAGATAACAACATAGAGATGCATTCTTTTGTTGAACAAAGGCACTTTAAGATTACCTTATTGTAATCCAAAAACACAACTATTCTAATATCTTACTGGTGAACATGCTAATCACCCGGAACACTCTTTATACAGTTGTAATAGTTGGTAAAATGAAATTTTACTAGTGGAAGTCCATATATGGCAATGTGCGTGTCTGTTTGTATCTGTGACGTTGGCATCGTCGGCACGTGAGGGGTTGGGGGTTATTTGAGAATGGCACTCAGCAAAGACAAAGGTAGTTCTGTGGCAAAGTCACTTACAGCCTGAGGCGTCGTAGAATTGATGCTGAGTGAAGCAGATAGTTCTGGAGAACTGAAAGGAGCCAGTCTTTTAATTTGCCTTCAGTACACAAAGAGCAAACGTTAGACATAGAAAAAGGGGTGTTGTCGCAGCACGTGATAGTTTGAGAAACAACTGGGGCCTGTTCATTGATTTCATTAAGTCATGGTAAACATTAACCAGCGGTCTGCTTGCAAACTTGGAGACATGCTACCAAGCCACATTATTCAAAGCTTTCTGAATACGAACATGTACATGCTCTTATGTGTTTTAGCATGAGAGAAACAATCAGGATTAGCTAATTCAGAACATCTGGCTGGATGCCAAGTCAGTGTTGCTACATATGAATAACGAGTACCCGAACAAATGTTGGAAATGTATAAATTAACATTAACCAATCAATGCTGTGGAAAGTACTGTTAAATCACGTTAATGAAAGATGCTACTACGTTAGCACGTGCAACGCTATTGCAAATTGTTACAAATCTTCTCAGTCCTTCAGTGTCTGATGTTTTCATCTGGTTATAATCTCCTCATTTCCTATATCTATGTGCAGCTGTGACAGATGAATGCAAGATCTCTGAAGAACTTAGTCAAAAATGTAAGTATTGCAGCTGTTAAGCAGCAAGCGAAAAATAAGCTTTACTGTGTGACAATGGAGTATGAAAAAGTACATGATTTCAAGTTCATTTTATTTATATAGCACATTTTATAACAGCCACTGACTGACCAAAGTGCTTTACAGAACTACAAGATTAAGACAATGATACCATGCATAGCAGCACAGCACAGATACAGCAAATCTAAGAGCAGCCTCTAGGCCTTGTCGGATTTAAAATAAAAAATAAGAAAACAGAAATGGCAAAACAGTATCAGACTCATCAATAATAAAACAAAAATGGCAGTATCAGACTTAGAATAAAAAGAAAAAACAGCATCAGACTCAATGGATGAATAATAAAACTAACCAACCCTAATTATATGCCAAGGAAAACAAGTGCGTTTTTAAAAGTGACTTAAAAGAAATCACGGAAGGGGCTATCCTAACTATAGGGGCAAATTGTTCCATAGCCGAGGCCCAACCACAGCGAATGCTCGATCCCCTCTGTGTTTGAGTCTGGAATGTGGGACTAATAACAAGTTCTTATCGCTTGATCTCAGACTTAATGGAGTGTATGGTTGTAGCAATTCAGATAGGTAGCTTGGTGCTTGGCTACATAGAGATTTATGTACAAATAAAAGGATTTTAAAATCAATTCTGAAATTAATGGGTAACCAATGAAGAGACCTCAGAATTGGGGTGATTTGGTCACTTTTTCGACTATTTGAGAGGAATCTTGCAGCAGCATTTTGCACTATTTGGAGACGAGCAATTTGAGTTTTTTGAAATACCGCAGTAAAGTGAATTGCAGTAGTCTAAGCATGAGGAGATGAAGGCATTTACAGCCATCTCAAGAGTTTTGTGATTAAGGAAAGGTTTGACTTTCGACAGCAGACAAAGTTGATAAAAACTAGAGCTTATTACAGAGGAGATTTGTTTATCAGAGTTTAAAGACTCATCTAGTATAATGCCCAGGTTCCGTACACATGAGGATCTAAAAGCCGATAGTCTGCCTAGGTCGAAGGTGGCAGCCTGAGGATTAACAGTAGACCCAAAGACGATGATCTCGGTCTTGTTTTCATTTAGAAATAAAATGTTTTGGTCCAGCCAAAATTTTACTTCATTTAGACAGCTTAGTAATGATGAAAGGGCAGAAGGATCATTTCTCTTGTTTGGTACATTTGTGTATCATCTGCATAACGGTGAAAGGATACCCTATGTCTTCTTAGAATGGTGCCCAGTGGTAACATATAGAGAGAGAAAAGAGACGGCGCTAAGATAGATCCTTGAGGAAGACCACAGGTTAGATGCGCAACGGAAGAGGAACAATTTCCTAACTTTACTCTGAAAGTTCGACCCGAGAGGTAAGACTAGAACCACTGGAGGACGATACCTTTTAGCCCCACATAATGCTTTAGTCTGGATATCAGGATAGAGTGGTTGACAGTATCAAAAGCTGCTGATAGATCTAAAACTACAAGAGCCACAGAGTCACCAGTATCCGTGGATAAATAGATGTCATTTAAACTCTCAACAGGGCAGATTCAGTACTGTGAGCAGACTTAAAACCAGATTGAAATTTTTCAGAAATATCATTGCACTTTAGAAAAAACTGGAGTTGGTCAAGAACAACTTTTTCCAACACCTTCGAAACAAAAGGTAATGCAGAGATAGGACGGAAGTTATTTAGCACGGCAGGATCCAGTGAAGGCTTCTTGAGTAACGACGTGACCGTGGCCACCTTAAGGACCGTGGCCACCTAAAGTATATTATTTATACTTTATTTTACAAGAAGTGCTGCTTGTGCTCACATTAATGTTAACTTTAATGTAGTTAACACATTACATTACTATAAGTTGTTACAGATCTGATTTGAACTTATTATTAGAAGGACATAAAGAATGACAATATTTTCTCAGTATGTCTGACATGCTCATCTTCATCATGTGAATCTGTTCATTCATTTATATTCTCTTCATTTCTATGTTTCTGTGTGTTGCTAGTACACAAAGTGGAGACCTCTGAAAAAATAAGTCAAATATGTAAGTATTGCAGTTGTTACAGCAAGAGTAAAATGAGCTTTACTGTGCTACAGTAGTTTAAATCTGATTGTTCATTAAGATGCATGAAATTAAAGAATTTCTATCTGTTTAAAACCGTATTGTTGCTGTTAACCAAAACTAATGTTCAGTAATTGAAATGAGCTGAAATCAAATATACATATTAGATGGAAAAAACTGAAAATTAGAAATGCTGCCTTGACAATTAACTGAAATAAGTTCAAGTACTAAAACTAAAATAAAAGTGAATTAAATAAGAAATGTTTAAAGTACTACTAATTAAGTACTAATTAAAATCATAATTTTAATCAAAATAAAAGGGGGGTCAAGTATCAATCGTGTTGTTGCATGTAGTGTTTATTCATGCCATGCATGTTGTTCTTTTGCTATTGGAACAGTAACCAGACAATGCTTTAATCATGCTATGGAGTGTCTCAGACCAATCACAGAGAAAAGAAAATAACATTCTTTAATATAGGATAGGTATATGAGCAAAAAATAAAATGATTTGATTATAATTTGTCTCTAATTGGTTCTTCGTTTATGCAATAATTTAATGTAACAACCTAAATCAAGTTAAATCTTATTTGACAGTCTTATTTGAAGAGAATTATTAGAGGCCAAGTCCTGACTGTGGTCGAGAGGTGGAGCTGGGGATGGAGGAGGGTAATTAGTTAGTTAGGAGTTCAAAAAGTAAAAATTCAATAGGAGTGAGTTACTTTTGGTTTCCGATGAAGGTTCCAGCACATTGTGGCTACAAAGAATCATAAATAGGGCTGGGCGATTTATTGAATTAAGTAATATCTCATCACTAAGCAGTGATAAAATTACATGTGATATGATGATCTAATGGCAAGATTTACTTTGTTTTCTCTTTGTTTTTATGTGCTGCTGTGACAGTTGAAGAGAAGACTGTGATAGTGAAGGAGGGAGAGGATCTCACTCTGAACACTGATGTGGAAGTACAGACAGATGATCAGATCCTGTGGACGTTTGGAGCTCGAGAGACTCATATTGCCGAAATCAGAGGAGTCAGAGAGACATATGATGGTGCTGATGGGAGATTCAGAGACAGACTGAAGCTGGACAAGAAGACTGGATCTCTGACCATCACAAACATCACAGCTGAACACATTGGAGTCTATAAACTACAGACCATCAGCAGCAGAGGAACCTTGTATCAAAGATTCATTATTACTGTCTGTTGTGAGTAGCTCAAGTCTTTAAATTTAATAGTTATCACGGTTCTTCTTTGTACATTCAGTTTTTTTTTTCTGCAGGTTAGTCAGCTCAAACTGCGTCGTTTAAAATAGTTTTTTGTTTCCCGTGATGGTTGTAGTTTTATTTATGATTGGATTATAAATGGATTTATGAGCTGAGGCACTGCTGTCTCAGGCAGCAGGGACGCACCACTGAGAAGTTTATAGAGCATTTAATCTCTCTGAAGGGCATTTATAGGCTAGGTCTGGACAAGCATTTGAGATCCAGTCTTCCCTTCCAGTAAGTGCCGCCTATCCCCGGTTGAGATTATTATACTCTTCATTTGATGTGGGATACAGCACTGTTGGGATATTAAAGTGCCTCTATAGAGACCCTTAAATATTTTTCCAATGTAGCTTGTCTTGCCACAGACCACACCTGCCACGAATGTCCCAGGTCCTGTGATCTCTTGTCTGGAGGTCCCAAAGGTTCTTCACCGTTCTCGAGTACTTCCGCTTAGCCAGAAGCCATATCAACCTGTAGCACAAGACTGGTTACCCACTGAAGTTAATCAGGGCTGAGCCTGGTTAGTACCTGGAGGAGAGACCTCATGGAAAACTAGGTTGCTGCTGGAGGAGTTGTTAGTGAAGCCAGCAGGGGGTGCTCACCAGTGTTGGGTATAGTTACTTTGGAAAGTAGTTAATTAGGTTACAACGTTACCATCAATTAAAAGTAATCAGTTACGTTACAGCGTTATCTATTCATAAAAGTAACGCGTTAGAGTACTCATGCGTTACCAAAAATTAAAAGCCGTTTGCAGCGGCTCACACATGACAGACACAGCCCCCGGCCCCTTTAAATGCACCTAGAAGTCGTGACTCCTGACAATGAATAACGTCAGTCATCCGACTAAATTAACACTGCAGGATAACAATAACAGGAAAGACAGTCAGCAATAGGCTATTCCACATGGCGTTTTATTTATTTATTTATTTATTATCACAGAACATATTAAACGAAATTCGCACCTACCCAGCCCGGGTAGCCTAGGCTACTGTATATGAGCACCATACAAGATAACTCCTGATTTTTTCTTTAAATCTAATGCAGTTATCAAAGTGTATCAAGTGTGCTTACTTGTAAACACAACCTGAGGTAAACAGGCTTGCAGATTTAAATCCATTTAGAAATGAACAACCAGTCAACGATCTAACCGAAATTAACAGCTGCCTGTCAAACAAAAATGATTACAAACCGAATTAAATTTTTGGCGGTCGACAGAAGCTTTTCACCAACGCAGAGTGTGCATTTTCTTTTCCTTTTCGTTGACAAATTGAACATGATGTGCGTACTTCCATAATCCAAACGCTGTCTTCTCTGCCATCTTGCCGGGAGTTAAAAAAAAAAAAAAAAAAAACACACACACACACACACACACACACACACAAACACACACACACACACACACACACACAGGGTCAGACTCAGGCGCATGCAGCTGGGCACAGACGTATCACAGCCATTGACTTTACGATCACAGCGCTTCGGCTCCGCTGATATACCCGCAGGTGGCAAAGTAGACCTAAGCCTACTGTCTGACAAAAAGCAGGCTGCAGTCGGGATTTTCCTTTCCTTAAAATAACGGATTACTTTTTTAAAAAAATAACGAAGTTACTGATTACTTAACGCAAGAAACTAACGCGTTAAGTTACACATTTCACGAAAAAGGTAATTAGTAGGGCTGTATTCTCCCAGTCGATTAGTCGATTATTTGGTCGATACGTTCTGGCTCGACCAAAATTCTGATTGGTCGATTTTTTGCCGCGTTCATTTCATTAGTTTTGTCGCGTTCATTTACCGGTAATCAGTTTTGCCGCGTTCATTTCATCAGTTTTGCCGCGTTCATTTCATCAGGTGGAAAGCACTAATTGCTAATGGGGGTGTTTTTAGAGCACCCCTGTTTCACAGGTAACAGTCTGTCTTCAGAACACCCCCCTTGTTTTCACTTCTTTTGGATTAGCCCAACTCACCGGAGAAGACGGACAGATTGAAGAAAGTAGGCTACTAGAAGGTTTGCTGAATATTACTTGATCTGGTTTGTTTAATAAATATTTTTTTATTAAAGTGGACGTGCCTTTTGTGTTTAAGAGTAAAAGCTTTAAGTTAATAGTCTATTCGTGTCTCATCCGTGAAGCTGAGCTCCTATGTTCAGCCCATAGACTGTAAAAAATAGGTTCAGCCTCACTCTGTGCGAGCTGCACAGAGCGGCTGAAATTATAGTGTCTGTCAGTTATTATAATACATATGACAGAAACAATTGTCTAAATTATGTTGCATATTCCTCAAAAGTTCTTGTCATGATATCACTAGTTGACAACATAGTACTATTTTCGGAAATCATAGGCTATGATATTGCGCAGGTGCACGTGATGCAACGCTGTCAGAGCCGACAGACTCGTGTGTCAGACTCATTTCAGTGCAAATTAATTACGTCAAAAAGTTTTTTATGTTTATTTATAATTCATTTAGGCGGACAACAAGGCTACCAAGTACTCCGCACAGTGCGCAGCTAATTAATTTAACGTTTTTTTTCTAACGTCATTTTTAGTCGATTTTAGTCGATTTTTAGTCGAAAACTTCAGGACTTCAGTCGACCAAGATTTTCTTTGGTTGAGTACAGCCCTAGTAATTAGAGTACTCTAACGCGTTACTTTGTAACGCGTTACTTTGTAACGCGTTACCCACAACACTGGTGCTCACCCTGTGGTCTGTGTGGGTCCTAATGCCCAAGTATAGTGACGGGGACACTATACTGTCAAAAAGCACCGACCTTCGTTAAACCAAGGTCCTGACTCTCTGTGGTCATTAAAAATAACAGGATGTGCTTCGAATGAGTAGGGGTGTAACCCCGGCATCCTGGCCAAATTTGCCCACTGGCCTCCATTCATCATGGCCTCCTAATCATCCCTATATACTGTAAATTGATTGGCTTTATCACTCTGTCTCCTCTCCACCAGTAAGCTGGTGCGTGTTGGGAGTTCTGGCGCACTATATGGTTGCCGTCGCATTATCCAGTTGGTGCTGCACACTGGTGGTGGTTGAGGAGACTCTACCCTTCATATGTAAAGCACACTGAGTGCAGAGAAAAGCACTTTATAAATGTAATAAATCATTATTATTATTATTATTATGGCTACCCCCATCTTGTGTTTCTGGACACACTATCCCATCGAACCCTCCCCTGTGGCGTCCGCTCCCAAGCTCTCTGCCACTTCTAGAAGACTGTCCCAGAGTATTTAAGTATGGCTTTTATACAGCGTTTCATCTTTAGCAAAGGCTGTTCACTTGGCAGTGTAAAGATTATCACTGATCTAATATCTTTGCATTTCTCTGTTTCTATGTGCTGCTGTGACAGTTGAAGAGAAGACTGTGATAGTGAAGGAGGGAGAGGATCTCACTCTAAACACTGATGTAAAAGTACAAACAGATGATCAGATCCTGTGGACGTTTGGAGCTCGAGAGACACATATCGCTGATATCAGAGAAGGAGTCAGAGAGACATATGATGGTGCTGATGGGAGATTCAGAGACAGACTGAAGCTGGACGAGACGACTGGATTTCTCACCATCACAAACATCACAGCTGAGCACATTGGAGTCTATAAACTACAGACCATCAGCAACAGAGGAACCTTGTATCAAAGGTTCATTGTTACTGTCAGACGTGAGTATATCAAGACTTTAAATGTAATAATCATCATGGTTGTTCCTCATAGATTAAGTTTTTTTTTCTATAGGTTATTCAGCTCAAATAGGTTCACATGCTTTTGATTCCGTTGAAGCTCTGATTCCTCAGAGCCAGTGTATTTAAAGGGTTAATTGCAAAATGGTTTTTCAATAATACTTGGATAACAAGTTGGTAGCAATATATATATATATATATATATTTTTTTTTTTATCGGTGCTACCTGACTAGAGAAAACAGAAAAATGGTTGTCTTCCCATTTGCCAAATTGTCAGGAAACCTTCACCACCATTATGCACTGGGCATGTTGCAGTCCAATGCCATTCCCAGTATGCAACTATTTAATAGGCTTGACCAGAGTCAAAATGCTGCCTTGATTGAGAAGGAAATACTTCTCAGCAAACTTTTAGCCACAATAATGTTGACTTGTAGTGTTCCTGAGTTTGAAGAGTAAACATTCAGTAGGAGTGAATTATTTTCAGTTTTCAATGAAGGATCCAGCACATTATAGGGAAAAATCATAAATGGGGCTAGGCAAAATATTAATAGTAAGCAATATCATCTGTTCACTCGGCAGTGTAAAAATTACCTGTGATATGCAGATCTAATGGCAACATTTACTTTTTCAGTTGAAGAGAAGACTGTGATAGTGAAGGAGGGAGAGGATCTCACTCTGAACACTGATGTGAAAGTACAGACAGATGATCAGATCCTGTGGACGTTTGGAGCTCGAGAGACTCATATCGCTGATATCAGAGGAGTCAGAGAGACATATGATGGTTCTGATGGGAGATTCAGAGACAGACTGAAGCTGGACAAGAAGACTGGATCTCTGACCATCACAAACATCACAGCTGAGCACATTGGAGTCTATAAACTACAGACCATCAGCAACAGAGGAACCTTGTATCAAAGGTTCATTGTTACTGTCAGACGTGAGTATATCAAGACTTTAAATGTAATAATCATCATGGTTGTTCCTCATAGATTAAGTTTTTTTCTATAGGTTATTCAGCTCAAATAGGTTCACATGCTTTTGATTCCGTTGAAGCTCTGATTCCTCAGAGCCAGTGTATTTAAAGGGTTAATTGCAAAATGGTTTTTCAATAATACTTGGATAACAAGTTGGTAGCAATATATATATATATATATATATATATATATATATATATATATATATATATATATATATATATTTTTTTTATTTTTTTTTTAAATCGGTGCTACCTGACTAGAGAAAACAGAAAAATGGTTGTCTTCCCATTTGCCAAATTGGCAGGAAACCTTCACCACCATTATGCACTGGGCATGTTGCAGTCCAATGCCATTCCCAGTATGCAACTATTTAATAGGCTTGACCAGAGTCAAAATGCTGCCTTGATTGAGAAGGAAATACTTCTCAGCAAACTTTCAGCCACAATAATGTTGACTTGTAGTGTTCCTGAGTTTGAAGAGTAAACATTCAGTAGGAGTGAATTATTTTCAGTTTTCAATGAAGGATCCAGCACATTATAGGGAAAAATCATAAATGGGGCTAGGCAAAATATTAATAGTAAGCAATATCATCTGTTCACTCGGCAGTGTAAAAATTACCTGTGATATGCAGATCTAATGGCAACATTTACTTTTTCAGTTGAAGAGAAGACTGTGATAGTGAAGGAGGGAGAGGATCTCACTCTGAACACTGATGTGAAAGTACAGACAGATGATCAGATCCTGTGGACGTTTGGACCTCAAGAGACTCATATCGCTGAAATCAGAGGAGAAGCCAGAGAGACATTTGATGGTTCTGATGGGAGATTCAGAGACAGACTGAAGCTGGAAAAGACGACTGGGTTTCTCACCATCACAAACTTCACAGCTGAACACATTGGAGTCTATAAACTACAGGCCATCAGCAGCAGAGGAACCTTGTATCAAATATTCATTATTACTGTCAGAGGTGAGTATATCGGGTCTTTCTACAATGAAAATTAAAGTTCTTCTTAATTTGTCTACAGGTAATTCAACTCAAACTGCTTAATGTTCAGACTCCAGTCAGAGTTAATACTGTAGATCCATTTAGTTTCAGCATCCTGTCTGTTGTTGAGTTTTATTTGTTTCCCTTTTCCTGTGTTAAGAGGAGACAATATTAAAGATGGAGGAAGAATCTGTCACTTTATACCCTGATACTGAAGTACAGAAAGATGACCTGATCCTGTGGATGTTTGGAGATCAGGACAATCTCATAGCACAAATGATGGGAAAGACCAGAGAGAAACATGATGTTGCTGATGGGAGATTCAGAGACAGACTGAAGCTGGATAAGAAGACTGGATCTCTGACCATCAGTAACACCACAGTTGAACACTCTGGACCTTATAAACTACAGATCAGCAGCAGCAGAGGGACGTCATACAAGAAGTTCAAAGTTGTAATCCATGGTGAGTAGTAAAAAAGTTTGTGGTCATTGAAAAACAAAGC
The DNA here is from genome assembly GCA_021554675.1 of Leuciscus idus. Taxonomy (NCBI): domain Eukaryota; kingdom Metazoa; phylum Chordata; class Actinopteri; order Cypriniformes; family Leuciscidae; genus Leuciscus; species Leuciscus idus. Next base: position 18,324,819 of record CM038625.1, on the reverse strand, counting down.
TGAAATAAAAGCAGATAAATATTTGATTGGAATCTAATGAAAATTTGAAATGTTGCCTTGGCGACTTAATGAAATAAGTTTAAGTTTAACCACTAAAATTACTACAGATTTACTCAAAAAAGAATTTTAATAGTTAACACTGAATGTTATAGTCTATAATTGTCATTTGTCCCTTAATTTATCCAATATAATGCAGGACATTACTTCACAGAATCATAAATAATGTACATGTACATAATAAATATTTTATTTGTTAAAACCTATTGTTTTGTTTTAATATGCTTTAATTATGTCACATAATTAAGGTGCATCATGTCATCATCTGTATAAATACAGATACTCTCTATCTCTTTGTCCATTGCTTTACTCACTCTCTTGTTATAATCTACTCATTTCTATGTGTTACTGTGACATGAAGTGAAGAAAGTGTCAGCGCTAGAGGGAGAGGATGTTACCCTCAAGACTGATGATGAAAAACAGAAAAACGATCAGATACTGTGGCTGTTTGGAGATAAAGATGCTCTCATAGCTGGAATTAGTGGAGGGACTGAAGAGATCATTACATATGATGTTCCTGATGGGAGATTCAGAGACAGACTAGTGCTGGACAAGAAGACTGGATCTCTGACCATCACAAACACCACAAATGATCTTGCGGGACTTTATAAACTGAAGCGCCACCGTGGTAAAGAGGCCATGATCAAGAGATTCTTCATTTCTGTCAGAGGTGAGTTTCTCTAGTCAAAGTAAAGGCCATTGCACACTGAGTCCGAAATTTTCGTATGCGTTTTTTCATGTTCGTCAGCAGTAAAATTCGTCACGCACAGAAACCTTGCACACTGAGTCCGATGCGTATTTATTAAACCTTTGCGGAAAAAAACGCAAAAAATACTAAATGGATTCGTCAAGCAGTGATGATGAATTTGTTGCCCTCTTTCTTCTTAAAAAGAGAAAAAGAAAGAGGAAATATTGGGTCCATCCAATCCTGAGATTGCGCCGAGAGGAAGGAGAGTTTCACCTCCTTATCAATGAGTTGCGAAATTATCCCAAACGATTCAAAATGTACCTCAGAATGTCAGTGGAACAGTTTTGCTAGCGATACTGGAGCCACATATTAAAAAGAAGACCACCAATTTCCGTGAACCAATCGATCCTGAACAGAAACTGGCAGTATATGGACGGACACACACACACAGACACGCGGCCGGCAGAAGCGCTGGGCAGACAGAACAGCTGTATACAGGTTATATTTTATTCAGTGTCTTTGTAATCCGCATTTTGTTTTTTATTGGGGATTGCCCCACTAAAAACTGGTGGATTGTATTATTAACCGCTGCAGAACTCTGGTCAGGGATTCGGAGTCATCAGATAGAGTTATTGCCGTCATTTATTGCACAAGAGTGACCATATACACACAATAGTGTACTTGAGGTAGTTTCTGAAATAAATAATATGACAGAAATAAATATTCACTGTCTAAAATTATTCAACAACTTAAGAGATTGCAAACTCAAACATAAACATCTCTGTAAAGTGCAATGATACATATATCAATCGAGAAATATGAGTCTGAATAACAAACTGAATAATGCAGTGAAATTGACAAAACACCAAAATGTGGATTATAGAAATTGGACCGTCTCTACAGGCAGTAATAAATGACAACCAGTGAAAGATATTATCCACGGAGAAATTCACTTCAAGGTAATAACTAGTAAACACAATACGAGCCGCGATGCTAGCGGGATAATCCGCTCGTTAAGCAGGATCAAATTACACTAAGAAAGATCGCTAAACATCAACTACAGCACAAACATGTTCTAACTTAGCGCAGTTGGGATACAGTGACAATCTGTTATTTACAATATACATAGAAGGAAAACTTACTTTGTCATAAACTTTCTCTTGCGCATAAACACTGCTCATGAATGCGTGCACGCGATATGATCGCTCAACTGAGTAGCTTAGTGAATAGGCAATTACGCTGAGTCCGTACGTGCTGAGAACGCTGCACTACGTTATTTGCTTACAATGCAACTTAAAATATCACACACGCAACCAACTTAATATTTAAAGGGACAGAATTCACAACATTTTTCATACAGTACTTGTGCTGCGAGACGAAGTGTATCAACTTGTCAGACGTCATTCTGGATTTTGTCGTTCGCTTGTACGTGGCTCTGAATTTTCAAAAAAACCTCACAAAACACTGGCTGTGGATGCGAAAAACGCAGAAAATCGAACCCAATCCGAATTTTTTTTTTACGGACGAAAGTTTCGTAGACAGTGTGCAAGCATGATTGACATAACGTGAGGTCGAATTTTTTTTTTAACGTGCGAAAATTTCGGATGCGAATTTCGGACTCAGTATGCAATGGCCTTAAGAATAATCACAGTTGTACCTCATCCATTCTGCTTCTGCAGATTATTCAGATCAGTCTGCTTATCACCAACTACTCAATGAGCAAGCTTACTTGTCACTGTCACCAAAAACTGAATATGGATTACTTTTAAAATCTAATTTCTGTACTTTTTAATGCATGAAGGTTTCAATTGTCCAGACTTTCAATAGATGGATACGAAATGAAGAGAGAAAATTAAAAATATCAGTAACATTTTACAATAAGATTACATTGGTTAACATAAGTTAACCACTTAAGTTAACATGAACTAAGAATGAACAATATTTCTACAGCAGTTCAGTTCATCTTTATTAATTTCCTGAAGGCCAATTGGTTGCAGCGTACAAACACATAACATAAAACAATCCCATACAAATACATAAAATCTAAAGCATTTATTAATATTAATCTTATTTAATGTTCATTTCAACATTTACTAAAACATTATTAAAATCAAAAGTTGTATTTGTTAACATTATTTAATGCACTGTGAAACCATGAAAAATTAATCACTATATATATTAACTAATATTAACAAAGCTTAATACATTCTGTAACATATTAATTGCTCATTGTTAGTTCATGTTAGTTCTTATATTAAAGGTCCCATTCCATGGATTATTTTTATTATTTTATCATGTTTACAGGGGTGCCCTTATAATGTTAGTATGTTTTTTAGATAAAAAATTGTTATAATTTAGAAATAAAAGGCATATTTCCTAGCCTGATTTCATTCCCTGGTTTGAACACTCTGTTTGAAGGGGCGTGTCTGCTGAGAGACTTCAGTGTAAACGCCCTCTGCTGTGATTGGCTGAAATGCTTGCATATGAAATATCTGGCATTACATGTGGAACTATCTGGAAAACTTTTACTATTACAGCTATTATACGTTTTTACTATTACAGCTATCGGGATTAACGAATCGTGAGAAGTTTTTTAAGTATTTAGATCTCTTTCAATCACATAAAAAATTGCAGTGACGAGCATTGAGCAGATGACAGCCTGTTGATCGCGTGAAAAAAAGATCTTATCATTGCAACGCAGTTTCTGCACTCACTAATGATTTCACCAATGCAAACATGAGGCATATAAATACAGTAAGAGCTTCGTTGTGCAGTGTAACATCGTCATTGATTTCATAACGAGTGTTGGCAAGTGTCCATATAAACTCGCGCTGTGTGATTGACAGCTTGGACGATTGGAAAGGGATTGTTCTTTGATCGCTTTCTGTATATTAATCACAGTTTAAGTTAGATTATTTTCATCCTACTAAGAGAAACGATGTGAAGTTGATCGCTACTTCCATATTAAATCACTACTTGTACTTACCGCTTGCTGGAATATAGTTGAAATTGTCCCCTTCGTCAGTATGAAACGCTGAGAGAAGCCTGCTTGATATTATCCCAGGTTAGAAAAACAGTCCGTGGTGAAATGGACAGAGCAAACTAACTTCGAATTAAACTTTTGCGGTATCCGATTATAGATAAACATCAACCATCTGTTGACATTTCGCCATCAATACGCCTGTGTTCCTGTGTGCGGAGGTTAGTCAAAACACGGTTCTAGTGATGTCACTAATGACGGAAGTAGAGGGGTGTAGTCCAATCGAGCCGTTTTTTGTAGTCAACTTCTGTTAAATAAAATATCTCGCTTGGCATTGAATTTTGAGCTTTATAATTTTACAGATATTATTTATACTCTAACAACAACATTACACACTAACTAAAGTTTGAAACATGGGATCACGTAGAACGGGACCTTTAAGTAAAGTTAACAGATGTAACCTTATTGTAAATGGTTTCCAGAATATCTTCATTTGTGTTTTAATGATGAATGATATGAGGGTGATTAAATGACAAAATATTGATTTTGGGGTGAACAAGCCCTTTAATGTACAGACTACAGTCTTTAGATCATTTCAGTTGTTAGAAATCTGATTGAAGAAGATTAAAAATCTCCCACTGAAGTATATATTGAAATGTTCTGTTTGCTATTTCCTACAGCTTACATTTAGATCCAGACTGATTAAATAAAGCTAAATGTTGCATGATTCAGCAAACTGAAACAGTAATATGAAGTTTCTGTGTAATGAAGCTGAAGATGAAGAAAAAATGTCTTTGTCAAACTGATAAATTGGCATCTGAATGATCTTTTGTTGCAATTTTTGAAGCGAGGATGATTTTAGGGAAGGAGGAAAAGAATGTGACTCTAAACCCTGATACTGAAGTACAGAGAGATGATCTGATCCTGTGGATGTTTGGAGATCAAGACAATCTCATCGCTCAACTGATCGGAGAGACCGGAGAGGCGACATATGCTGATTCAGACAAGAGATTCAGAGACAAACTGAGGCTGAACAAGAACACTGGATCTCTGACCATCAGTAACATCACATCTGGACCTTATAATCTACAGATCATCAGCAGCAAGAGGACGTCATACAGGAACTTCAGAGTTTTCAAGTGTTGTGAGTCTTTCCGTTTCATTTGCTAATATAGATGAGGTCTTCGCTAATAATGCAGTATTTTCCCATCAGGAATTTTGACAGATTTGTGTGTTGTTTAATGCAAAAAGCATTTCCATTTTGCATAAAGTTTCGTCCTGACAGCGAGTCACTGTATTTGTTATCAGAGCATACGATTTGCACATTGTTTACAGGACAACCTTGGGCAGGGTGTGGAATAACATATTTTTAATTAAAATAAAGAAAGTAAATCAAAAATGTTACCCGTTTAATCGTAGAAATAATCAACTGGTTATCAAAATCAAAAAATGAATCGGTTATCAAAATAATTGTTAGTTATAGCTCTAGTTATAACAAAAAAAAAAATTATTTCTAATTTCATTATTGGTGTGTCTATTTTTTTTATCCAAAATTGAAGGAACATGTTTTCAAATTGGGGTCCAATTTGGACTAATTAAGCCAATATAATTTTAGAAATCCCATGATGCCTTTATAACATCACATTTAATATGTATAAAGATGCATTAATACTACAGTAAATGTAGACATGAGACCTCAGTTGCATCGGTTACTGTCTGACAGTGTAATATCAATCGGAGTAACTTTCTCTGTTTGTTCTCCAGGTGAGTCCGGTCCCAAGACAGTGTCAGTGATGGCGGGAGAATGTTTAGTTTTAATCACTGATTTTAAGGTAGAAAGAGATGAGAAAGTGGAGTGGAGATTTGAAGATAAAATTCTCAAAACCGGAATGAATGGAGACATCAGTAAGACTTCATACAGTGATGATGTGAGATTCAGAGGCAGACTGGAGCTGCACCATCAAACTGGATCTCTGACCATCAAAGACACCAGAACCAGCGACACTGGAGTTTATCATCTAAACATCTGCAGTGGAAAGAACATTTGCTGGGAATTCAGTGTTACTGTCAGTGGTGAGTAAATCAACTCTTCCAATATGATACCCTGATCCTTGGTTAAAAAGTGGCTTCAGTTGTTTCATTGCAAAATAATACATAATATGCTCACCCTCATGTCGATGTATGGCTTTATCTTTTGAGGAACATGAAAGAAGGTTCATATTTAGTTTACTAGGGTTGAATGCTTTTCTAAATAATGAAAGTCAAAGTAGAATTTCAATGGATGGAAAAAAATTCTGAGAGAATATTATGATTCAGAGACCATTAAATGTCTTATGGGTCTGGACTGATTTCATACTGTAGCCAGAGAGGCATGATAAAGTAAAGTCTGCAATGAGAGAGTGAGCGAGGAGACGAGCGGTAATGAAGTAGATCAAGTGCACGACTAACGCATTTCTCTAATTCCAGTAAATTGAAAGAATTTGCCACTTGCCACACATACAAAGCATGTTTTTTTTTAGTTTTTGATGTGACCATAATGTCTAAAGAATTTACTGTGCATTATCTAATAAGTCTGTGATTGCTGTTAAAACAGGATCAGAGAAAAGCTCCTGGAAACGAACCAAAAGAGTTTAAAGCAGGTGAGAATATGTTGTGTGCGCTGAATCTCTTTAACTTTAAAGACCCCCTGTGGTGATAATCAAGCTTTTAATTATGTTTATATGTATATTTGGTGTTTTTAATATACTTTAAGACTAACCATGTTCAAATTCATAAGTCAACACCATTGCTGAGTATTTTCTTCTTAAAACTGCAGTGAACCAAAGACGTTGTTCGATGTTCTCAAAAACATGTTTGAAATCGCTGGTGTTTCTGACGTCACAAACTACCTTGTAACCAATCACGTCAACGTGCCGGCGGGGTTTAGCAAATCATTAACGGCGAACTAGCTGGGGAGTCTCAAGAGAAGCAAGGTTGTCCTGGTATATTTTTCTGTTAATATAAAAAATTGGGTAGATAGCGGGTATATGATGTATATTATGATGTTATGATGAACTATATACCTTTCTCCACTAAAGTTGTTCAAAGGGTTTCTAAAGATGCTGATATTTAGAAGGCAAACGCAGTTTGAAATCGCTGGTGTTTCTGACGTCACAAACTACCTGGTCACGTCAATGAGAGGATGGTGTGAGTGAGTGGAGGCGGGGCTCATTTGCATATTCATGGGTGATATATTAAATGGGTCAAGGGTGTAGAGTTACATTCAAGCTATTTTAAGGCATGAATTTTTTTTTTTCAAGGAAAAAACATTTAAAGATGTTATTTTGATGATCAAAGATGAGTTTTGAGGGATACAATTATTGACTACAGGGGGTAGTCAATAACAGGTCTTTGTTTACAGGTCTACAGGTCTTTAAGTTTGCATGTTCTGGAAGGTATGTGAGTTCACAAATATAATATATGTGATGCGATCTGGGAAAACCCACCACATGGTGAAATTTTACCTATTACAGGTTTTGATATCATATGGATGCTGGTATCAAGCCCTTTCCAAATCTGTTTTTATTTTTATCATAGCTTGTTGGTAGCAGAAGTTATGTTTATCTGAAGTCGGCCGATCTCTATGATTTTCTGGAACGGAATTTTGAGAAAAACAGGTTTAAATAACTGTCACCGTTGAGACGCGTCCATCTCGCGATTGTTATGAAACTGCGTGACGTTATAGTTTAAACAGGATTGGCGCGAAATGCGCACTATACACATTCACTGTACATGTATGTGGTTTATTTTAAAGGTAAACTATCTTTGTAGTGTTACGAGACGGACAGGTGTATACGGCGATTGTTTTGTTTTTTTTCACCTCTGCCGGGCGTTAATGGTCGCATATAATGCATTAGAGAAAGAGAGTATTTTCAGCTTGACACTATAAATCGCTGTTTTTCTGCACTAAACAAGGGAATTTTGCCAAGATATTTTCAGAGATAAGAGAAAAGATGTTATAGAATAATAATTTAATGGAAAATTTGACAAAAAAACTGACATTCAAACTATTTTGGAATTTACTGAAAACGGCCCAGCGCGACATCCGACGGGTTTTCCCAGATCGCATCACATATGTTCTTTTCTTACAAATGCACATGAAAAGTACCCAAATAATACAGAACCTGGTAATTGGTAATTTAATGGAAAAGTGTTTACATTGCTTCTGACGTCTGAGATCTCTCTTTTTAATTTCCTTAATTGTCTCTGTTTCTCAGATTCCACTGGAAACGGACTGAATGAATCAGCAAGTATAGTGATGACACAGATTCCTGATGGAGTACAGCAGGGGACGAGTTCAGTTTGATGAGCACACACACACACACACACACACACACACACACACACACACACACACACACACACACACCAATGTCAATCACTCTGACATCATCATCAATTGAGCTCCGTCTTTTTTATCAGCCTTTAGAATCTGTCCACTGTAAGTGAGAAATGCCCCTGTGCTGTTGTTAAAAAGTTGTAAAAAGGAGGGTGCCAATACGTGAGTTGGGAGTAAGAACGTGTTGGATTGTAAGTGGAAATGCTCTTGCATTATATAATATCTTTGGTACATGTCAGTTTTTATAAAGGAAAAATGGTTTGTTTCTTGTCAAACCTTCAGAACATTTGGAATATGCAACGCGACGCATGAGATTATTGTATGGCATGTTTTCACTCTTTTTTTAAAGACCCCCTTGTGGTGAAAATCAGCTTTTAATGTTGTTTATATGCAGAGGTGGGTAGTAACGAAGTACATTTACTTTGTTACATTTACTTGAGTAGTTTTTTGGAAAAATTGTACTTTTAGGAGTAGATTTGAATGTGGGTACTTATTACTTTTACTCGAGTACATTTCTAATGAAAAAACTGTACTTTTACTTCGTTACGTTGGGCGACGTTCCTCTCGTTACTTTATTTTAATGCAATATGTGTTGTTAAATGCGTAAGTGCGATGTATCTTTTTTCTGGGCTTGAGCGATGCTCAATTCACAAATGAATCACTCTTTTGAGTCGATTCTGTTCAAAGACTTCATCAAACAAGTTGGCAGATCTGTCTAAATCGGTTCGCGAATCAGTTTGAATGAACTGTTCAGTTCCTGCACGCACTGAATCGTCTGAAGCGATTTCCAATTCACACTCGACTCGGAGTCGTAACAGGAAGATTTAAGGACATCAAGAGCGTTGGATGAAGTGGCCGTGGACCTACAGTACAGTCAAGTGAGAGCAAATCTGCAAATGCATCATATATTTGCCAGCGATGAAGATCTTTATTAGTTGAACATCTTCGTAAGCTGTCTGTGAATGAATGATTCCACAGGACGATATATTCGATTTCATTTCACTCAGGTAATACATTTTACAACCAAACAGATTATTACGCCATGATAGCACTACTAGAAAGTATAACATTACCCGTTTTTTGGACATATACATTAATTTATACATTAAATAAGCTACCATTGCCCACCGTATATGAACACCCGCCATCCCGCGGTAGTTTGTGTGTATTGTTGCGCAGTGGCGTGCGAACTCGACTTGAAAACGAATGCCTTTAATTGCCTGCCGTAGTTAACCAGTTTAAACATGCTTGCAGAAATATACATTTGATTATATTTTGGAGAACCGACAGAAGAAGATTCGTCGATGTACTTTTTGTTTTTTGTGTTCAGATATTCAGTAGCAGTCATGAGCGCGAGCACATGTGGAGAGTTTTAACTCTTTCTTCTCTGTGTCAATTACATGCCTTTGAATGCAACACTCTGCAGATTCACTTTATTTCGACATTGTCTAATAATCCAAATGTAGTTGTATAAGTTATATTACTATTATACAAACCAAAGGACAGGCAATGATTTTCTTTTTCTGGCTACAGATGGGAGAAAATGCTTTTTGTTGCAAAGCCAGTCTACTTATGAAAATAATAGCCTAGTCATTTAAATAAAAATAAATAATCGAAATAATATAATTTTATATATATGACGACTTCAAATGCAAAAGCCTCTAAGTACCATCTGAAATTTTCTTCTAAAAGAGCATTTTTATCAAGCTTGTACGTTTATGTTCAGTTATTTCACTTAAATGGCAATGAAAAGTACCTATTAATTGTCATTAAAGTGAAATTACTGAACTTAAATATACAAGCTTGATAAAAATGCTTGTTTTAGAAGAAAGTTTCAGATGGCACTCAGAGGCGTTTGCATCTGAAGTCTTCTTCATATATATATATATATATATATATATATATATATATATATATATATATATATATATAAATAAATCCGAAGTAAGTTACTCGCTACTTGAGTAGTTTTTTCATTGGATACTTTTTTACTCTTACTCAAGTAACTATTAAGATTATTACTTTTACTTTTACTTTGAGTAAATATTTCTATAAGTACTTGTACTTTTACTTGAGTACAGTTTTTGGGTACTCTACCCACCTCTGTTTATATGTCTGTGTGGTGTTTTTAAAATGCTTAAAGACAAACCATGTGCAAATTCATAAGTGAAAAAAGACAGTCTTAAAAATGCGGTTTGAAATCACTGTTTTTTCTGACGTCACAAACTAAACTACCTTGTAAGCAATCAGGTCAACGTGCCGGCGGGATCTAGCAGGTTATCCTGGTATATTTTTCTGTTGAACCCTAACCCTACATTTAGCAATATAGAGGGTGAATTATGTATATGATGTATAATTCACTCTTCCACTTCATCTTCTGAATCAGTTTCTGGTTTAAACATAAATGACTGAATTAAACCAGTATTTTCACTTGCTATTGTGGAGCGTTTACTACAGTAAAGTTGAGCGAGTGGATCTCTGTAAGTGGGATTCACTGTAGAGTCAAATGACATCCAGCAAACTGAGCTGGTGTGAGTGTGTGGAGGCGGGGCTAATTTGCATATTCATAATTCTGCATATACTAAATGAAGCAAGGGTGTAATTACATTCAAGCTATTTTAATACATGAATAATTTTTTTCACATGAAAAAACATGATATATGTAATATGGTTTTAGAACAACATCAGAGTGAGAAAATCACTGAATGTTCATTTTTGTGTGAACTATATATAGACAGTCACAGAAAAATAAGTTGTGAAGGAGTAAATAAAGTACAAGTGAATGAAAGCCGTCATATGTAAATAATTATGGAATATGGCAGTGTTTTACGGCAGTGTTTTACATGAGTACATTACAGTGGAACATTTTATGTTTTTGAAATCATCCGAGTTTTCATGAATGTAGCACAACTTTTTTATTCTTATATAAGCATCTGCATATTGTTGGATTGGATGATTTTATCTGAACTTTGAATTGACATCATTAGTGCTATAGTATTGGAATCGTTTTTTGTTTGTTTGCACTTGCACTGACTCAACTTTAGTAATTACAGTAATGTGGTATGATATCATATTGTGTTGTGCTTTGTAAGTAAAATTTACTTCTGTTTGTTTTATTCTTTATTGTATGTCATTTGGATAAAATCCTTTGTTAAATTAATAAATGTTTGTTTAAGATATTGATATTATACCACTGGTCTATATGATCTTTCTGTCATCCGTCATGAATCATGTCTGTCCTCTAGTGTGCAATACTGATACAGCGGTTCAGTTTTATATATATATATATATATATATATATATATATATATATCATGTCATGTGAAATCTGTTGGTTCATACTGTATGTTCAATGATTGATGTACCAAATCAAATCTTCAGAGACCAGACTGAATCTGACCACAGATACAGCAGAAATCTGGAGAATTACACAGAGAGAGAGTTTGCACTTCAAACCATAATCTGGCCAAATTTGTGCAGGAAAAACACAGTAAAAACTAAATTATCCTCTTACTGAATATATTAATCAATTAAACCAATTAATCCATCCTAAGTATGAACACTTACATTTAAAGTTCCATCTTTAAGAAAAGATACTAGGAAAATCTTCCTCTTGGGAAACAGACCAAAACATTTTGACTCATCTAGCATGAAAAGCTATTGTCAGAACAGTTATGTTGCATGTGAGGGGGTCAAAGGTCACAGGTTTAACAGCCTGACCTACCAGCAGCTCAATGAACTGGTATTGGTCTGACACTGAAAGACTCGCACATTTAAATTTAAAATGGTCATGCCCTCTTTTACCTTAAAAGTGAAGTGGAGACATAATAATAAAAAGATGATTTCCATGAGTCTATTCTTTGCATTTGTTTGTGTAGGTGGTGGTGTTGAAAAAAAAAATAGCTGATGCCAACACAAGTATTTTATCATGATTTTGTGCAGTTGTTTCTCAGTTTTTAATTTTTGAGGCCATGCATGCAATGTGAATATTAACAAAAATCAAACACAATAAACACAATAATGATACTGGTCTTTTAGAAGATATGCTTTCAAAGCTAGCTAGCTATTGCTAGCCTCTCCAAAATTGCCTACCTTACCTTTTACCAGACCACTTTATATACATATTTTCCATATTAATTAAAAAAACTTCCAAATGACTCACTGGAACACAGACCCGTCTCCTAGCACAATTACAGTAATGTAATGATTGTGTCTGCTATTAACTATTATGTTGTCAGTAGTAAAGATAAACAGTTCAGATGTTTCTCCTAATACAGACACTGTTGTGGCGCCATCTTGTGTCTGTCAGAATCTCATTGAACAACAAACACTCACTGACCCCAATGTAACTGATGGAGCTGAACACGATTGCTGGAGTGTGGAGGATCAGATGAGGCCCGTCCTGGTCATAACTGGTTTAGCAGACTGGTTTTAGAGAGGTTTTGAACAATTATTATTTATATTTTTGCAACCAGCTGAACTCCAGCTTAGCCAGACTGGAAACAAACCAAGACCTGCCAACCATCTTAGACTGGGTTTAGCGTTTTGTTTTGTGTGTGTTTTTGTCCACATCAAGATACTGATAATTTCACTCACATATCACTTGAAGAAATCCATCCTGTCCTTTTATATATGTGTGTAAAAATAGTGCATTAAAATGATTGCTGTAGGCCTATGCAACTTAACCATCTTCAATTATTTTAAATTTGTAGCTGCTATTCTAATAGCAGCTTGAAATATAATACAGGCCTATTGAAATATTACAGTGTTATATGTTGCTAGAAAATACTTTTATTTCATCAGACTACACATAGCCTCTATGTGAATGGCCTTCAAATAAGGAAGATGCTTTGTGTTCCTATAAGTGTAGTTACAACATCTACCAGCAGGGGCGAACAGGCCGTTCAATACTAACCAGAAGAGTCAACAATACACACGTGAGCCACTTTTGTGTGTTTCATATACTATTAAAATTCTCTTTTTTTTTTTTTTTTACGTGTTGTGAATGTCCTTGTATTTTAAAAGCACATTGTAACTGTGAAGAGACCATTTCATGAATACATCTGGAAACAAAGAGGATTACAATCACCTTCACTATGATAAATATTAAATACATTCAATCAAAAGTTCAGTGAGGAAAATAAAGTCTGTTGATATTTCACAGACTTTATATATTTCATAAACACACTGAAGATCACTGAATAAAATACAGACAGTTTTCACAGGAGCTTCTAGTGATGATGATCAGATTGAATCTGAATCAGTATCAGAAGCAGGATTAGGCCATGGTCACATAACATAGGAACATATTGAATATGAAAATACACTTCCAAAAAAATAATAAAAAAATATCAAATTTTAAGACCTTCAAAACTGTAAATGAAAAGACTCCGGCCATTCCATTACCTTTTTACTCCATTTCGCTCTTTCCAAGATACTATCCCACTTGCCACCTGACCACACCTGCCTCACCTGTTGTCTATAAATTGCTTCTGTACCTCTTGGCTCACTCTTTGCACTTTCTCCTGGCACTCTGATGTATACTGTGTGTGTCTTCATTAGTTAATGCGAGTTAATTTGTTTCCATTTGATTTGTCTTTTTTATGATTTACTGTCAACTGTTAACATGTGCACTATTGGTTGATTTCTTTGTTTGCCAGACATGTGCCATGAACCATGTGGGACAATTGTTTGTTTGATTCATGTTTTAACAGCCTGTTTAGTCGTTGTGATTAGTAAATTCATATCCCTTTTGTTTATTTGTATTGTTTAATTTATGTGGATTGACAACTGTCATTTAATTGTTATTGATTGTTATCTCTTTTTATTTAATTCTGCAGCACACAAACCATGCATCTCAACCAAAGACAACCGTAACAATAAATAAACCACTACTGGTGTTGCAATAAACCTTGCCTTCTCCTTGCTTCCATCATCACGCCATATCATCTGACGTCTTCTGACCGAGACTCTGTTTGCTCACCAAACCCCTCACTTCACCTGAACCATTTCCATTATACTACAGTTCCTTCAGTAAAATAACATGTTGTTTTCCATGTTGAGCCACTAGTTGGCGCTCCAGCCGGGTCTTTAGGAGAGACGTACTGTCTGTACACCATTAAACTTAAAATTACTGAATCTGAAGTTCAAAAAAGATTATGTTTCATGTATATTGGTCATAAACTGCTGATAAATATGTAATGTCCCATGATAATCAGCTCTCTGTGCGATCTTTGATCTTTTGACCTTTAGTCTAAATCATTCACAGTGACATCCAGGATCACAATAAACACAGCTATGTTCTAGGCTATATTATTTAAAAAATGTTATTTATCAACATAATATGACTATGATATATTAATCAGATCTGAATGTCATTGTTCAGTATTAAAAACACAGTTTCCACTGCACTGGTCAGTTTCTGCTCTTGTTCATCTCTCACACACGTTCACATGCAGAAAAGCAGAAGTATCTCACAGCTCCTCACAGCTTCAGATTCACGTGACGCTGTTTATTAATGTTTGTTTTATCATAAGCGCATTAAACCACAGCATTTACGGTTAAAGTGTCTCTACACTTATAGTTCTTCGCTCTCATCTTCTCTTAGTTGATCACAAGCTTTTATATTTGCACAGAAACGCATGTTTTGTTGATGTAAATCGTTCAGAATGCTGTATTGAACTCTGTTTTACTGTAAAGCTGTGGTGAGTCGGTTGACTGATGAAGCTGATGCCTGTGGTTTAGTTCAGTGTGGTTTGTGTGCACAGATCTCAACCCAAAGACACAACTGATTCAGGAACAGCTGATAAAAAGACTATGGAGAAACTTGATCAGGCCAAACATCTGTGGATCACAGGGTTCAACAGAGATGAATGCCGAAATGTGTTAAAATAGACATGATGAGAGATAAAGATCAAGCTAAGAGCAGAGTGGAAAATAAACTGAAGAGACTAAAGTTCACACATTTGTTTTCTGCGACCGTGATGCGATTGTGGTCAGAGTTTCTTCTTCTTCTCAACTTCACACTCATTGTTATTTCCCTCTTCAGTGGTCGACATCTTCTTAGAACTGTTTTACAGTGTGTTTTCAACAGAAACACCCGCAGCCATGATGAGATTAATGTTTGTCACCTTTTAAAGGACATTTTTAAAGTTTGAATATGAATTCACTGAATATTACACCAATTCATTCTTCATTTTTCTTAATGGTCTTGTAGTTTCTCTAGTATTTATTTTAAGTTTTTGATAAATAATGTAAATATATTCAGAATCCAGAAGCAATATGAAGTGATTTTGTTGTATATCATAAAAAGCAGTGGATGTTATTGTCAGGGGATATTCTTATAGATCTGCTATTCTCAATTGTTATATTATTCTTTTTTGATGCTCATGTAAAAGCTACATTAAGACACATAATCTGAATCAGTTTTTGACAGTTTTTACATGTATTCATATTTCAAGACTAACAGAATAAAGATGTAGAAACAAATAAACAAAGAGTAGAGCTGTATTTGTGACGTCTGCAAAAGTCAAGAATGAGGCCGAAGAATTTAAAGCATATTAAAGCATGTTTATTTAATATTGTACAAAAGGAGGCATAAAGTAGGCCTATAACTTTTTAGGAATTTTACACTAAAATGTCACAGCAAGAGAGAGAGAGCAGTGAAAAAATACATTAATATTACTAATTAATATTATAATGTTTTACCTTGACCAAATACCACATTCATTAACTCCTTCACAGAAAGGATTCACTGTTTTTTTTTGTCAAGTTGATTTCATTTATTACCTGCATCTTAAATTAAATTCTGCTAATTTGCCACAAAAAAAAAGCGTCCTATTACCAAATTTGATGATTTTTTTTCTTTCAAATTATGTATTTGTATCAGCTTTATAGCCTATATAACAAAAGCAGTCAAATGTCAAATTGTATTTAAAATGTAACATTAATGTATTTTATTTTTTATTTAAAATGTACATTAACAGTCTGCAAAGAAGTGGAGAAATATGTTCACTCTATTGAATGTCAAAGATCTTTACATAAACACAAATTTACATACAGTAAATAAATAAACAGTTTTTCTCAATATCTGTAATTTTGTTGCTGTTTCGATGTAGTAAAACCCCCAAATGTAGCCGAAAACATCTGGCTCCTGTTTACATTTTCTTCTGTTACTGGCCATAATTATATCCTTGAAATCAGGATTAGGCATAAAATAATGTCTTCAGAATCATTCATACACGTGGAAACCGGCTCAGAACTAATACCCAGCGCAGAGGTACTCGCTATGCAAATATGCAAATAACCCCCCATCACAGACCATTTTTGAGATTTGCGTTCAAAGGGGTGCCCTACCAGTACACGGTCCAACCATTCGGACTGTCTCTGGCACTACACACTTTTAAGAAGTTTTTATCCCTTTACTGCATGGAATTGATGACGTTTTTTCTGGCCTTCAAACCATTCCTACTAGACCTAACAGGTGGTGCCTAACAGGGCACCACATCTTAGTCCGGTCAGACAATATGGCAGTGGTGTGTGTCCTACATAAACCATCAGGGTGGACTCAGGTCATGGCCTCTGTACAAGCTAGCCAGAGACCTCCTCTTATGGGCTCAACACAACCTGCGCTCGCTGAGACCAGTGCATGTCCTGGGCAGACTGAACCAGGAAGAAGACATGCTGTCCCGGGGCAGTGTGTTAGCAGGGGAATGGACCCTCCATCTCAGGGAACCGAGGTTACATTTGTAACTGAGTGTTTTTTTTGTTTTGTTTTACAGCGGAGGCAAAAGTCTGCTGTATGGTTATAACTGCATCGGCAGATTCAACACGTTCATTGGGTAAGTGCAGCGTATATTATATACAAACATTCAAATAAGCAAAGTGATTATTCACAAAGTTACCATATAACAGGTTTAAAAGGCCTAAAGTATCACAGTAAAGGTGATGATACACAGGGCAACTTTTTGAGCAATGTTGCGGTCAACAGGCAACCGGATGAGACACACGGCCCGCCACCCATCTAAAGTATCCAGATAGAAATGAAATGCCCATTTTCAATGGGAAAGTGCCCAAGCAACAATCGCTCGGCAAGACTGCCCAGCAACATAGATCAAAAAGTTGCCCTGTGTATCATCACCATTCAGCCACAAGGAGGAGCTAAAGCAGTTATATATATATATATATATATATATATATATATATATATATATATATATATATATATATATATATATATATATATATATATATATATATATATATATATATATTAGTCACTGGTAAAATATAATATACTGAAATATTTGCAATAGTATATGTTGCTTGCAAATATGTAATTTTATCAGACTACATGTTTATGTTTGAATGGCCATCAAAGAAGGAAGAAGCTTTGAGTTATTAGATATGTGTAGTTACAACATCTACCAGCAGGGGCGAACAGGCCATACAGTACTAACCAGAAGAGAAAACAATACACTACACACCATGAGCTATGAAAATACATTGTGAAAATCATCAGATTGTTAAAAAGTATTATGAATGTACTTGTATTTTAAAAGCACATTGTCACTGAGAGGAGACCATTTCATGAATCAATGATAAATATTAAAGACATTTAATCAGAGTTCAGTGAGGAAATTGAGCTGCTGTATAATAAATCTGTTGATATTTCCTGATTAAACACACTGAAGATCACTGAATAATATACTGACAGTTTTCACTGCAGCTTCTAGTGATGATGATCAGATTGAATCTGAATCAAAAATATGATGATGGGACTGTGACCACATTTTTAACTGATTATTGAAATGTTAAATATTTAAAATATTTAATATATTTAATATACACTTTCAGCCACTAGTTGGCGCTCCAGCAGGGTCTTTGGGGGAGACGTACTGTCTGTACACCATTAAACTGAGTTCAAATTACTGAATCTGAAGCTTAAAAATGATTCATACATGTATATTGATCATAAACCACTGATAAGAATCAGTTTAATATCCCATGATGATCAGCTCTCTCTGTGTGATATATATATATATAATTTCCATGGGTCTAGTCTTTGCATATGTTTGTTTAAAGTTTTAATCAAGTAGAATTGGCTAGGTGGCGTTCTCTCTCTCTCTCTCTCTCTCTCTCTCTCTCTCTCTCTCTCTCTCTCTCTCTCTCTCTCTCTCTCTCTCTCTCTCTCACACACACACACACACACACACACACACACACACACACACACACACACACACACACACACACACAAACACACACACACACACACACACACACACACACACACACACACACACACACACACACACACACACACACACACACACACACACAAAACTACAACACACAAAAAAACTAGGGTCCTAGAAATGCAGTCCTGAAACTGCAGCCTCTGGTATTGCAGGAATATAATATTGCAAAATCTCGCTGAACACTATTATTTTATCATGTGTTTTTGTGCAATTTTTTCTCAGTTTTTAATTTTTGAGGCCATGCATGCAAGGTAAAAAATGAACAAAAATCAAACACAATAAACACCATAATAATGGTATTGGTAGCCTATATTACAGTTTTTTTCGATTGCTAAACGACAGTGAGCACAACTGGAGCTACATGTGCAAAACTCTAACTACAGACTGCACTACCAACAGTCACCTGAGCTAAACAGTTCACATCACCTGCAAAACTCATTCCAAGCAACACAACTCTTACCACATGGCTCAAAAAAGGCTCAGTGAAGCCAACACTATACACAACCCTCACTGAGATAACACACACTGTCACTCAGAACACACTAAAAGGAAAAACACTAGCATCAAACACCAATACAGAAAATACAAACTTTTCATCTTTACAGTTTGAACAATTTCAGTGACTTCATACAAAGTAATATTTTCTTCAAAGAAAAGAGTGACATTCTTTCACATGATTTATTTAAATTTTTAGAACATAACAATTCTTTAAGGTAAATGAAAATTAGCAGTTTGCTTCAATAGTCTGTAGTAATTTACAGAATTACAGTAATTCGAACAAATAATTGAGGGGCTAATCCTGCCTCTCTCTAGCATCAGGCCACAGGTTTTCATCAACATCACATCTAATGTTCTCTCTTGCCATGCACCTGGGGAAGAACCTTCTGGAGTGCCTTATCCATCCCTGGCAGTCCTCTGGACTCGTGTCCTCACATCCGGCACGCATCCGCCCTCTCCCTGCCACCCTTCTCCCTCCACCAACCCGTCTTCCTTGTTCCATTTCCAAAATTAGTCTTTCTGAGCTCTACCTATATATATATATATATATATATATATATATATGTGTGTGTGTGTGTGTGTGTGTGTGTGTGTGTGTTCACTAACAAGTCTAAAACAAGACCCCTGCTTAGCCTTTCAGCTGAAATTGCAGTCAGCAGTGTTTGAAAGGCACAAGGCTGAAATCTATTCTGTTTTGAATGTGTGGTTCACAGTTTTGACAGCAGTGTGTTAGCATTTGAACAAAGTGCTGTAAATCCACAGTGTTGTGCAGGTTGTGGTTAAAGTCATGGGATAAGTGTGTCGAGTTTTGAAAACTGTGTTCAAGCAATGAAAAACGAACTAGAGTTTGGTCCACATGAACTGCTGCTGTGCAGACTGTAGTTAGAGTTTTGCACATGTGACTCCAGTTGTGCTCACTGTCGTTTAGCAATCGAAAAAAACTGTAGAATAAATGCTTTCAAAGCTTGCTATTGCTAGCCTCTCCAAAATTGCCTACCTTACCTTTTACCAGACTACTTTATATACATATTTTCCATATTCATTTAAAATGACTCACTGGAACACAGACCCATCTCCGAACACAATTACAGTAATGTAAAGATTGTGTCTGCTATACACTATTATGTTGTCAGCAGTGGTGTAGTGGTAAAAAAAGAGGTGGGTAAACTATAAATTCTGGTGGACCACAACTTGATCACCCGGTAAGGTGGGCCACTGCCTACCGGTGTATGTGTATCCTGATGACATCGCTATAGGCTATCATTTGATGGTACTACCAAGGGTATCACTGGTTGTTCCCTCATCATAGGTCACAAAATCACTATTCAATTCATGAATACATTAATCGAAGTTCTTGTTAAAGAGACTCAAGAAGGAATAATATGGTTGAAATCTATGAAGTTTACTAAATGACAAAACAGAGAGAACAAAAATATTTAAGAGAGATAGAGAGGGAGGCTTATACCCAGGGCTTCCAATGCAATGCACTTGAACATAATGATAGGGATTTGGGGTTATTTTCATAGTCGATTAATCTGTTGAATATTTCCTCGATTAATTGATTAGTTGTTTGGTCTATCAGAAAAATGTGGATCAGTGTTTCCCTGTAGAGGGAAAAGTCTTTAACCTGGTGCAGGCTTGATCTGAATGTCTTGTACAGTTGGGTTTTGACATGCTCATTACATTAAACCAGCTGCATGTAATGAATTGTTTAAAAAAACTTTAAAAAAAAAAAACTTTTTTGCCTAGTTTTAATGATTTTCTGTTGCGGCTGCGATCAAGTTTAATTCTCGCGCAGCTTGTATAGTAACGAGCGTGTGTTTTCTGCTCCATGTGTGCCGTTCTCTTTGTTCCGTGTGTGTGTGTGTGTGTGTGTGTGTGTGTGTGTGTGTGTGTGTGTGTGTGTGTGTGTGTGTGTGTGTGTGTGTGTGTGTGTGTGTGTGTGTGTGTGTGTGTGTGTGTGTGTGTGTGTGTGTGTCGGCGCGCTGCGCTCTCTGCTCAACGTTCTGCTCTGTCATTAACGGCCCAAATGCTCGAATCATGTACCGATCGGCGATCACGCACTGGAAAAGCAAAGTCCGCTCAAATAACGTGAAATTTAGAGGTGGATAAACGCAATTTGAGGTGGATAAACGCACTTTGGAGGTGGGCAAACGCTATTTCCGAATTTTGGGAGGTGCGTAAACGGCGTTTACGTGCGTTTAGCCTCCACTACATCCCTGGTTGTCAGTAGTAAAGATAAACAGTTCAGATGTTTCTCCTAATACAGACACTGTTGTGGCGCCATCTTGTGGCTGTCAGAATCTCATTGAACAACACTCACTGACCCCAATGTAACTGATGGAGCTGAACACGACTGCTGGAGTGTGGAGGATCAGATGAGGCCCGTCCTGGTCATAACTGGTTTAGCAGACTGGTTTTAGAGAGGTTTTGAACATAAATATTTTTTTTTCAACCAGCTGAACTCCAGCTTAACCAGACTGGAAACAAACCAAGACCTGCCCACCATTTTAGGCTGGGGTTAGCTTTTTTTTTCTTCACATCAAGATACTGATAAAGTAATTTCACTCACATATCACTTGAAGAAATCCATCCTGTCCTTTTAAATATCTGTGTTATAAGAGTGCATTAAAATGATTGCTGTAGGCCATATGTGCAACTTAATCATCTTCAATCATTTTTAATTTGTAGCTGCTGTTCTAATAGTTGCTTGAAATATAATACAGGCCTATTGAAATATTACAGTGTTATATGTTATATGATGCTTTGTGTTCCTATAAGTGTACAACATCTACCAGCAGGGGCGAACAGGCCGTTCAATACTAACCAGAAGACAGAACAATACACACGTGAGACACTATTGTGTGTTTCATATACTATTAAAATTCTCATAAAAAAAAAAAAAAAAAAAGTGTTATGAATGTCCTTGTATTTTAAAAGCACATTGTAACTGTGAGGAGACCGTTTCATGAATACATCTGGAAACAAAGAGGATTACAATCACCTTCACTATGATAAATATTAAATACATTCAATCAGAGTTCAGTGAGGAAAATAAAGTCTGTTGATATTTCCTGATCAAACACACTGAAGATCACTGAATAAAATACAGACAGTTTTCACAGGAGCTTCTAGTGATGATGATCAGATTGAATCTGAATCAATATCAGAAACAGGATTAGACCTTGATCACATAACATAGGAACATACTGAACGGTGAATATACTTCCAAAAAAACTGAATTTTTACATTTCAGTTTTAAGGCCTTTAACACTGTAAAATAACATGTTGTTTTCCATGTTCAGCCACTAGTTGGCGCTCCAGCAGGGTCTTTAGGAGAGACGTACTGTCTGTACACCATTAAACTGAGTTCAGATGACTGAATCTGAAGTTTAACAAATATTCTTTTGTGTATATTGGTCATAAACTGCTGATAAATATGAAATGTCCCATGATAATCAGCTCTCTGTGTGATGTTTGACCTTTTGACCTTTAGTCTAAATCATTCACAGTGACATCCATGATCACAATAAACACAGCTTCTTCATTCTTTAAAACGTTATTTATCAACATAATATGACTATGATATATTAATCAGATCTGAATGTAAATGTTCAGTAAAAACAAAGTTTCCACTGCACTGGTCAGTTTCTGCTCTTGTTCATCTCTCTCACTCGTTCACATGCATTAAAGCAGAAGTATCTGCAGCTCTTTGACACTTTTAGCTCCTGACAGCTTCAGATTCACGTGTCGCTGTTTTTTAATGTTTGTTTTATCAGAAGTGCATTAAACCGCAGTGTTTATGGTTAAAGTGTCTCTACACTTATAGTGCTTATCTCTCATTTGCTCTTAGTTGATCACTTGCTTTTATATTTGCACAGAAACGCATGTTGTACCCAAAGACACAACTGAATCTGACTTTAACAATTAATAAAAAGACTGTGGAGACACTTGATCAGGGTTCAACAGAGATGAATGCCGAAATGTGTTAAAATTGATGAGAGATAAAGATCAAGCTAAGAGTCAAGAATTAGGCAGATGAATATAAAGGATATATTAAAACGTGTTTATTTAATATTGTACAAAAGGAGGCATACATTTATATATATAAAATATGAAATATAGATATATCCTTTTTTGTTTTAATTTAATTTTTCACTATAAAACGTTACAGTGAGAGAGCTGTTGGTGAAATAACATGTTCATCCAGCAGGAGGAGCTTCAGCAGGGTCACTATCAGCAGAGACACACAGGACTGACACAAATGTTGAAAACAATACAAACATAAACAAAACTAAAACACTGCTCAAAAGCTATGACATAACATCCATTAATATCACTTAATATTGAATATAATACTAAAGTTACATTGTTTGACCTTTTGACCTTGATTTAATACCACATTAACATTACTCCTTCACAGAACCTTTAAATTATACAAAACACAAATAAAAGGACATCTGGAACAATAATATGAGAAGCGTGACTTTACCTGTGACTACCATGATCAATTAAACTTTGAATTTTACACAAGACATGCGTTAAAGACTGCCAGAGGGCTTATACCAAGCATGCTTGATGGTCACCATGTACAAATTCAGACATTTTTACTGTAGCATTTTGAAATTGTGGACCCTTGAATTTGACAGATATGACAATACAGTTAGATTAGCCATTGCATTGTTGGCCCATTTAGAGGTGCTATATCTCAGCTGTTTTTAAGGGTGCGTTGAAAGTTGCACTCGGGCCTTCCCAGCAAGCACATTTACGTTGTGGTAACGTCTGTGGCATGTTGCATTGCTACTATGGCAATGTCGCTGTCTACGTGCTCACAACATTGTAACAACGTAGAATTGTAAGATGCAACAGGGCTGGAGCAACGATGTTGCGCGACATTCAGCAACTGCAAAACGATGTTCTGACAATTTAATGCTAGATATATAGATATCACCAATTAATTATGTTATGTTTTGTGGTTAATTTTTAATTAGTCAAATGTTAGATAATGATATACTTTTTAAATATTGTTTATCCTTATTATGTATGGGCCTAACAGTAAATACATTATAATCAACACCTGCAAGAGTACACTTTGAAGAGTAAAAATTACATAGAAGGTTAGCTAATTCAACTTTATTAAAACTGCATATGATAATCAAATTGCACTTCCAAAAGTCATACATTTGTAAAAAAAAAAATATATATATATATATATATATATATATATATATATATATATATATATATATATATATATGTACATATATAGGCTATATATATACAAATTTCTTTTAAGTATAATAAATAAAACATAAAAAGCAGAGGCAGATCAGAACATTTAATGAACAAAACCGGGTTCTGTACATGGCAGACAGGGGAGCATGTTGAAGAATTTCCCTTGTCTCATGTAAAAGTCTGAATGCTGTAATGCCCAGCAGAAAATAGGTCATATTTTGATATATGCGTCTGCGATAAAGACACTGTTTAAGGTGTACTATCCCTTTAACTTAGTTTTACTCAGTATTTACGTTGTAGCCTACATCTGCCAAACTAGTTAAGTTGTGAAAGAGGAGACAGAACATACCAAAGATATGCTTCTCTTTTTTAAAAGTTTACTTCGGCTAATTTAGGCGAAGTTAACCTAACGTTACTTACCAGTTGATGTTATCACTATTACTCATAATGACGGCAATGAAAAGGCTCCAACACACACCTCCATCGTAGCAGATTGCAGATGACATTATCCAGATCACAAACCTGAAAATAAATCAAAGCATATACGTGAAAATATTGTTTAAAAACCGCACTTAAACAAGGGTTTCCTCTATCTCACTTTACCTCGGTATTTCACGTTAGTTCGCTGCAGTTAACGTTAAGTTACCGACGACTCCGCCCGCCTGATGAGCTAACTTGCGTTAAAGAGGCAGTGGAACACACAAACATTATTTTTTATCGTTTTAACTAAAGAATATTTTGGCTAATATAGGTGAACTTAACTTACTCACCAGTAATATTATCACCGTGACAGCGACCCGGCCGACAGTCAGGAAAAAAGGCAGTAGCCTAAGGCACCAAAACCATTCTGACGGACAGTCAGGGAAAAAAGGCACTAAAACCATTCAGACGAAAACAAAATGATAAATCATGTTAGTTTGCTGTTAACATAAGTAAAAACATTTGAAAATGTTTGTTTTACATAAAATAGAAATAATATACTAACCTTTTTGGTGAGTTACATGATCTTTTGTCCGTGCAATAACTGCCACTTCAACCCGTCAAAAAAAATAAAAATACAAAAAATACAAAACAAACCTTTGAAAGGAAATCTCTCTTGCCATTGGTCAGTTTTTTGCGGGCAAGTTCACTACTGTAAATTGATTTACAGTAGGGAAGAATTACAGTAGTGACTATATATTTTCCCATAATCCTTTGCTGTTTACAGTAACATACTGTATACATATTTTACAGTATCTTACTCTACATATTACAGTCAAATACTGTTCAAATGACAGAAACCCGTTACAGTGTATATATAACATACTCTATAACAACTTACAGTTAAAAAGAAGGATTTGTTTAGTTTTCACAGATTCAATTATAGTATTTAAATATTTTGTATAATATATTAATTTTCCCTTTTGAGATTCTTCACTGTTTGAAACACAATAGACTCGGAGTGACACTTTAAAATAAAATGAAAAAATCTATTAATAATGGAAGCATTAATTAAATGTAAATCAGTAAACTAAAATTGACAAAAAATATGTTAAATGTATTTTTTTTATGAATGCATTGATAATTTTTCAGTGCCACTCCTGGTCTGTTAAGGGAGTACATTTAACAATTACTGAAAAGCTTAACTATTTAAACAAACGGTTTAATTAATACAGCAGGAGCCCTGACTCTGTTGATAACACTCAGCATTAAATCTTTATGTTAATATGGCTTCATTATTTAATTTATATAACACCATTAATACAGTAAATTGAAATGCAATGATGCATCAGTTTTATATGCAGACGTAAGACTGTTTCTTTCTCTTTTTAACTCTGTGATTCTTTCTTTGTTTTCTCACAGATGTTGAGGAAAATAACGAAACAAACGATCCTTTGAAAGAGGAGATTGCCAACAATGATGATTTATAGACATTGTAACAATAGACACATAAACATTATTTGAAGTCAACCCATGTGTGCTTTTGAGATGTGAAACTAATAAGTGAAGACTTTTGTTTGATTTGGCATAAATACAGAAGCATGCTTTCATTCATTATGAAGTTGATGTTATAGTCTGCTGTTTGCACTGATGCTGATGATACTGGTTTCTTGTTTTTAAGAGACAGTTTGACTGTTTAGTGTAATTTATCATGTTGCACTCTGTAAAAAGGCTTGATTACTGTTACACTTTTACAGAAAATTCCAGAAATAATCTTATACTGAACTTAAAGGGATACTTCACCGTTTTTTCATATTAAACTATGTTATTCCCTTAACTAAGACGAGTTGATACATACCTCTATCGTCTCAGTGCGTGCACTAAATCCCTCTGTCTTGCGGCGAAACTTTGTTAGCCCAGTTCATTTAATATGGGCCAAGCAGAGAAGCTACCAAACACCTCCACGTTTTCCCTATTTAAATACAGTTACTCGCGAAGTGTAACTCGACCTAGGACTGTGACACAAAACAAAACGTTGCGCTTTTCTAAGCGTGTAAAATGGATAACTATTTTGTATGGCGGAATACCATAGCAAGTGCTTGTAAGCACTTCGACTTGGCGCAGTAATATCTTCACTCGTGAAAAATCCTCTCACCGGCCCCCGCTCCCTCTAGTGAAGATATTACTGCGCCAAGTCGAAGTGCTTACAAGCACTTGCTATGGTATTCCGCCATACAAAATAGTTATCCATTTTACACGCTTAGAAAAGCGCAACGTTTTGTTTTGTGTCACCGTCCTAGGTCGAGTTACACTTCGCGAGTAACTGTATTTAAATAGGGAAAACGTGGAGGTGTTTGGTAGCTTCTCTGCTTGGCCCATATTAAATGAACTGGGCTAACAAAGTTTCGCCGCAAGACAGAGGGATTTAGTGCACGCACTGAGACGATAGAGGTATGTATCAACTCGTCTTAGTTAAGGGAATAACATAGTTTAATATGAAAAAACGGTGAAGTATCCCTTTAAAGTGTAAATGCTTTTATTCTTGTTTTATATAAAGCACTTACACTGTTACATTATAATTTTAGTTTTTATTCAATATAACATGCTTAATTTGTTTATGATTGCCTTCTTGAAAACCTTGCAAGAATATAGACACCACATTACTATTATTTTTTAAGTAAATCTCTGTCTCCTAATAAGATGTGAATATCTTAAATGCAAAGTGAGTGTTTTGATGAAGACTATATGTATTAAATGTATTAATACATAATGTATTAAATGGTCTTAGTGTTGCTCTGATGTTCTGTGTTCATACAGGAGTTAAAGATAATTTTACTGACACTTAAATCATTCAGCTTTTGCTTTTTTATAAATATTCTAGCATAAAACGCATCAGTTTTTTCATTTCTCATTGTGGATGAGTATTAAGAGAATAAAACCTTGTGTTGCATATTGTGTTCAAGTTAGATGCATAATAATGGATTTAAAGAATTGATCTATTTGAAATCAAATGAAATAAGGCATTTATACTATGTACTACAGTACACCCAAGTGCTTTATCAATAATCAATACACTGAAATATAAACCTTAGACTTCACACACACACACACACACACACACACACACACACACACACACACACACACACACCTCTGAAGCGATAGAAAAGTCCTCGGGACCGCATCACTAGACGCAACCTGCATTGGTGTACAAGGCCGAGGTCCACCATTCTCCCGTTGAATGGTTGCTAGTAGGCCTACACACACATAGTTTAGATGTGTCCGTGGCTGATGGCCAACCAACCGCCCGCAGTCAGAGTCTAGCCCTGGCAGCATCGCGGGGAAAGATGCACTGAAACTTTTGCACCACGAAAACAAACGCGCGTCCCATCATTGCTCTCTCATCTACTACGCGATATCACAGTTTGACACATGTCTATCATTGGAAAGTTCCACGTGGTGTCATGAATAATTAAGAACAAGTGTCTTCTCATTGGATAAGAAAACTCTGTCATGAATAATTATGAGACACCGATGAGTCATCAAAGTACTATTAGACGGTTGGTCTGGGAACGCCCCCGGGAACGCCCCGTCACGTGATGTGAATTTAGCCCGTGGGGGAAAACATTGCCTTGGCGCTCATTGAAATACACAGGACAATCATGCCGAAGAGTTGCTGTGTCGTTTTCTGTACCACCAATAAACAAACAAATTATGAATTTAAGTTCTACATTCTTCCTAATAAACACACAGAACCGGAAAGAAGGACAGGGACTTGTAATTTTTGAGATTACTGTGTGAGTAGATCCCTGTGTGATATAGTAGTGGGTGTTAAACTCATATTAGGCAGTGGGCCAGATTTGTCTACATCCCTTACGAAAAAGAACTATAGTAATCCTATAAGATTTCTATAGTAGTGTATAATACTTCTGTGATGTTCTGTAATACCTCTATAGTACTTCT
This sequence comes from Leuciscus idus, assembly GCA_021554675.1. NCBI lineage: Eukaryota > Metazoa > Chordata > Actinopteri > Cypriniformes > Leuciscidae > Leuciscus > Leuciscus idus. The sequence continues at coordinate 18,296,341 of CM038625.1, read as the reverse complement.
ATAGTATGTCCCAAAACTCCACCCTCGCCACGGCAGACCACGCCCCCAACTATGACTAGATGCCGACTGTATGTATAGTGCTCTGCTATGTCACAGCCTGTGACGTGGACACGATGAATATTTTAAACCCGGAAGATGAAAATAGCGGAAAAAAAACTAAAAATGAACCATTTCCCCCTACTATAAAATCTAACAGATGCTAACATTGTCTTCAATGGTGTTCAACACACATACCTCTGTTAAAATCTCAGAAAGGGTTTCATGACCCTTTAATGAACAGACAAAATATTTGGTTGTGACCAAAAGTGGATATGGAATCGATATCAGTCTAAAGGAATCAAAAGGCGTGATTTAAATCAACAACCGTTAATTTAATTTAATTTAAAAGTAATACAGTGTAAAACACAAATGCCAATATGAGTACATCATTTGCAAACAAACAGAATCAGAGAGTTTGATCATTTATCTGTGATTAAACATGTATAAACCACCTCCGTCATTTCAGATTTCTGTAGGAAAACACAAACACAAAAGGTCAAAGGAGAAAAACAAGCCTGCATGTTTCTAATGCAAAACCTGCAGGAGCTCAAAATTAATAAATGACAGAAATTTGCTGCAGATTCATCGCTAGATATTACGGCTTATGAGTCAGTGATTCTCACATTGGTCTTGTGTTTGTATATAATGGAGGGTCTCTGTCTTTTATGTTCTTGGGACTTTTATTATGAAATGTTAGAAGACAAGAGCAGCTTTCATAAAAGTGACAAAAAATAAAAGCAAGTGTGACTGTGGGGGGAAAAAACATGTTCAACATCAGATATCAGGACAAGAGCCAATACAGGGTAAATACAAATAAGTCAGATTTAGCACAGGAAGCTGATGATATATTTATAGAATAACAGCTCTGAATAGGCAATGTCAGTCCTGGATCTCCACTGTCCTGCAGAGTTTCACTCCAACCCTGATAAAAAAAAAAAACTCCCCTGCCTATTTCTAGTAATCCTGAAGACATTGGTTAGCTCTTCAGGTGTGTTTGATCAGGGTAGGAACTAAACTTTGCAGGACAGCGGCACTACTGGACCGACGCTGCCTATCTCTTGTTAAACATATATGGCAGCATGTTAATGTGCAGTGTACACATTTTAAACAGTGGTTTAAATTGCTATATGATATGCAGTTGTTTTGCATTGTTCATAAAAAAAAAACAAATAAAAAAAAAGCTAGGCTGCATGAATAAATGACTAAAGAGACACTCACTATCATTTGTCCAGTGTGTGTGTAGAGTGTTGCATCAGCGTGAGTCTCGTCTTCAACTGTAATGACAGACATGTTCATTAGAGATCCATTACAAAAGTAGGCCTACATTATCACTAAAAGTAAAGACATAAAAAGATGTTTATAACTCACCAGACAGAAATCACAAACTCAGAGAGAACGAAATAAATGTGTGGAACAACATCTCTAAAAGCCTGAGATAAAATATGAAATACTCTACAATCTGAAAAATATCAATAGATAACATGAGATTTATAAAAAAGAAACTCTTCAGTCAGGGAGAATAAACACAGTTCATGAGCGCGTCTGTGTACGTGAACGCGCTTCACACTGACTAGTCACATGATACAATCGATGAAAACTAACATTTATGAAATCAATGAATCCTTTAGCATGGAAACCATAGTTTAGTCCGAATAAGTTACTATTGTCATTATAAATAAGTAAAAAAACTAAAAACATTTGTAATCATATTTTTATTAAGAATTGCAGTTATATGTATTACATACATCAATAGAAATAGAGTGCAATACACTGAACTCTTTTTGATTTTAAATGCCATCCCACACGCCCACGGTCACCTCGTAAAACGCCCTTATCTACGGTGGCCCAGTAATGCACAACACAACGAAATTTAAACAGCAAACATAAGCAGGCACGTGCACACATAGACATCAAAGGGGGCTTGAGCACCTGCCCTTTTTATTCCTGGAGAGAAAGTGCCCTTTTTTCTGGGGTGCTTTTTTTTTTATTAATTTTTTTTTTTATAATATATATTTCTGTTTGCGCACAGCTTCCCTGTCAAACAAATATATTTATTGAAAAATAGTATATCTAAATATCAGGTCAGGAGTTCTGAAGCGATTTTTGTATTTTGTCAATCATTTTTGCAGTGATTTTTTCAGTAAAGTTAACAAAATAGCAGCAACAGCCCTCTTCAGTTTAGAGTGAATATTTGTGTTGATTTTAAAGTGTTATGTATTCTGATAACACCAAAATAATTAAAATGATGTAGTGCCTTGTGCAAAAATAAACAAATTATTAGTAAAACACGCCCCTCTGCTTGATGCAGTTATTTAGGTTATTCTAAATATATACTTGAAACTAGTAGCATAGAAAATGTTTTCAAAACATGCACATTGTGGAATGGTTTCCTTTGCTGCTCTATAAACCCAGTGAATACTAATATAAGGAGACCATGGTTTCTGTGTGAACTGATTATTTTGTAGACATCTTTTGAAAATGAAACAATTGCGTGAGTTTGAGGAAGATAAAATTAATTAACTTTTTTAATTATTTTTTTAAAAAGGAAGTCAGGGTTGCGTTAATATATATACTTTTTTGTTTAAAAAAAGAAAAAAAATACATAATTATGAGAAGTGCCCTTTATTTCACTTGAGCCCCTGCCCCTCAAAATGTCTGTGCACGTCCCTGAACATAAGTGCACAACACAACGAAATGAATCCAGGACTGGGCCCTCATTAAATTATGGAATAATTTTTTTAAACATTTTAAAATAGGCCTATTTGTGGAAATATGTAATATTTGAGTTACATAAAAGCTTTTTATTTGTTTCTTCCTAATTGTCCTTGAAATAGTGGTAAAAAAACAACAACAACACCCCCAACACAAAAATGGTTTGGCCACTGATAAAAATTGTATGTTGTCATTTGATTTGAAGTTCAGTACGCTCAAAATATCCGGTCAGCACAAGTCCGGTGCTCAGAAAAGGAAAGAAAAGAGAAGAAGAAAATAGAGGCCTGGGAGATTTTCTAAACAAATATTTAAAAAAAGGTGGTGAAGGTGAAGCTGGAACTAGTAAAGTCAACGTAGAGCAAGGTAAAAAAAAAACAGTGCAGCCAATGTTCACGAGCCTTGTCAGCGGTTTTCCTGCATTGACATTTTTTTGGTGGCCGCCAAAGCAAATTTTTGTCCAGTCAAAGCCTTATTTGATCGGCGAGTGATGTAGAATAGAATGAGTGCTGATCGCCTGACAGGGCGCATAACGAATAGAGAGAGAGAGAGAGAAGAGCCCCGGCCGCACACGCGCACTCACGTTTTCAAACAACACGTCGAGCGCTGTCTTGCTCTCTCTCCCTCGCGCATATTAATCAAAATCATTTGACACGATAGTAAAAGGTCGGAAGACCGCAGTTCTCACATCTGATCTCTTCTGGAAGCTTGTTCCAGCTGCGGCCGGCATAATAGCTAAAAGCGGACTTGCCATGCTTAGAGTGAACCCTTGGTATTTCTAGCTGATATGATCCTAATGATCTGAGTGATCTGTTGGGTTTATATTCAGTGAGCATATCTGCAATGTATTGAGGTCCTAGGCCATTGAATGATTTATATACCAGTAATAATACTTTAAAATCAATCCTAAATCTAACTGGGAGCCAGTGTAAAGACCTGAGGACTGGTGTGATATGTTCATATTTTCTGGTTCTGCTCAGAATCCTAGCGGCAGCGTTCTGTATGAGCTGCAACTGTCTTATGGTATTTTTGGGAAGGCCAGTGAGGAGTCCATTACAATAATCCACCCTGCTGGTGATGAAAGCATGCACAAGTTTCTCTAAGTCTTGTTTGGAAACAAAGCATCTAATTCTTGCAATATTTTTCAGATGATAGTATGCTGATTTAGTTATTGCTTTGACATGACTACTGAAACTAAGGTCTGACTCTAGTGTCACACCAAGATTCCTGACTTGATTTTTAGTTGTTTGACCCCTGGAGTGAAGGTATGCGTTCACCTTGAGAACTTCATCTTTGTTTCCAAACGCAATGACTTCAGTTTTGTCTTTATTTAACTGAAGAAAGTGTTGGCACATCCAACTGTTGACTTCATCAATGCATTGGCACAGGGAGTCAATGGGGCTGTAATCGTTAGGCGATAGGGCTAAGTACAGCTGTGTGTCGTCTGCATAGCTGTGGTAAGCAATTTGGTTCTTTCTCATTATTTGGCTCATTGGGAGCATATACAGGTTGAACAGGAGTGGCGCAAGAATTGAGCCTTGAGGGACTCCGCATGTCATGGATGTCCACTCAGACTTATGGTCTCCTATACTCACATAATAACCTCTCCCATCTAAGTATGACCTGAACCATTTTAGGACTATCCCAGAAAGCCCCACCCAGTTTTCCAGCCTGTCAAGAAGTATGTTATGATCGACAGTGTCAAATGCAGCACTGAGGTCGAGTAGTACCAGCACTAATAATTTGCCTGAATCAGTATTTAAGCGAATATCGTTTATTATCTTTATGTGCGCTGTCTCTGTGCTGTGGTGCGGTCGGAAACCAGATTGTCAAAGTATCCATTTGAGCATAATCCAGGGCCGAGCTTTCCCCAGGGGAGTGGTCCCTGCATCCCCTGACGGTGCAAAACATCTGGGACATTTTCGGCAGAGCGGAGGTAGACCTGTTCGCGTCGCAAACCAACGCTCACTGCCCAATGTTCTTTTCGAAAGAAAGAGACGCGCTGGCCCTAAACTGGCCCAGGCGTCCTCTCTATGCGTTTCCCCCGGTCGCCTTGTTACCACAGGTAATCAAGCGAGTCAGGGAGAGCAAATGCTCGATACTCCTGGTAGCCCCGCTATGGGAGAATCAAGTTTGGTTCCCAGAACTGATAGAACTGGGGAACACAGCTCCATGGCCGATTCCGCTGAGGAAGGACCTGTTGTCCCAGGCCCAGGGTGCAGTTTGGCACCCATACCCCGAGCTGTGGGCCCTACATGTGTGGGCGATCAACTATCATCATTTCACCTCCTGGAGGGAGTGCTGAACACGATCACAGAGGCTAGAGCTACAGCTCATACCAGCTAGATGAGCTGTATTTGGATGGCTATTAGATGCAAAATTGCTTGCTGGGTGTTAAAAGGCATCATCATCATTATCATCATCATCATCATCATCATCATCATCATCATCATCATCATCACCCCCTAGTGTCCTGATGTGAGAATGTCTAATTCATCAGTGACGGACTGATAGTGACATCACAAAAGCAGCCACGCCCACTGCAGCAGAGACAACCAATCAGAACAGTGAAAAACATCCCAGTACTGTAAGAGAAAACAGGTTTCTATAGTTTTCATCCTTGCTTCACAGACTAAAATACTAATCAGAACAGGATCAGAATGTCTCATTGTATGTCTTCAGAGGTCAGATTGTGCACTTCTAGAGCAGATGAAGATCCTGCAGCTCCTCCTAGTGACTGAACATGAAAACACACTTTCTCAAATACTATTTTAATGTACATTGTTTGAGAAGCACCTGGCTGCAGCCTGCAGATCGGGGCGGGGGTGCACCTGGGGCGGGGGCTGCAGGTCTCTTCTCTCCACATCTCTTCTCATTGGCGTCAAGTCATGACGTCGATTCTAGCGGGTTTTCATTTCCGCGGTTCATCGCAGCATGGTAAGTACAGGCAAGCTACTCTTTTTTTTTTTTTTATGTTTTATGTTTAATTAATACATTTATTTTTTTTAATAATGACTTAGCTTAGCGTTCTTTGCTCTTTTCTCAAAGAAAAGCTTTACTCCAAGTCCTCCAGAGAGTCGCGGCCAAAGCCGATTCGAAAGACCGCTGTTCTCCAGCAGCTGCAGCCATTCTTTGTTTTCAAGTAGCAGGGAACCGTGGCAACTCTGTCGTCATTATGTTAAGCCCGCCCCGCCTACTCTATACACGATGTGATTGGCCTGACCCAATTTAGGTTTTTACAGCTCCGGAAGTCAACGGAGAGTTGCTAGACTACCCTGGCTGCAAAATAAATTTTGCTGCCGCTAGGGTGCGTCTAGATTTCTAGGCTATCAGTCTCCCTCTCTCTATAGGAACTCAATATCAATGACTCTGTTACTAGCTATAAAATTATGTTTTGGAATTACCAATGGAGGCTTTGGATGAAATGCATAAGACATCTGTCCTACACAAAAAGAGTTTTAAGGACAAAAAAATAAAAATTCTACTGCATTTTTTTCTACTTAGATGCGTCAAAAGAACACCACAGACACAGTAAAATCAACATGGGGAAATCTCACAGTAAAACAAACAGCTGTGAAAAATATGATACACCAGTGTTTTGGCAGATGAGAAGTTTATCTATGTATAATCTTTTTACCCTTTTAATTCATTTGTGTGTAAAGCACTTTGAATTACCATAGTGTATGAAATGTGTTATATAAATAAACTTGCCTTGCCTTGCTCATACAATTAAAAATATCAATATTCTACTCATTCAGTGTCAATAATTCCATACTTAAAAACATGTATTTTTACAGATGTTTCAGCAGAAAATAATTCTACTTGCCCTCTTGGTCTGTTTTCCTGCAGATCCAGAAGATTCCGACAGCAACTACAATCAACAGAGATGCAGCAGCCGAGATCAGCACTATATACAATGAGGATAGGCTCTGCCTTTGATCTATAATAAACAAAATGAAGCATTAACATGAATGAACCTGTCCATATGCTCTACAAAAAACACTAAATGAAATATCAGCACTATATAACTTGAGAAATCAGTTTAGAAAAAAAAAAAATATATATATATATCCACAGACCTGCACATGGCTGACAGTGTGTGTTGATGTCCAGATGTGTGGTCTGGTTGCTGATGGGATTGTTCAGCACACAGCTGTAGGTGTTTTTATCCTGATATTCCACCTCCAGAGGTAGAAAGAGACTGATGCTGAGATCACACACACTGATGCTGGAGAATACACTGATTCCTTTGTACCAGGAGAGAGTCACATCACACACATTCAACACTAAACACACCAATGAACAATTCTGGTGTGATGATGAAGAACAGTTTCTACTGATGACGGGAACTGGCAGACGAGCTGGAAAACATGAGAGAACATAGATTAATGAGGATGAATGATATATAAGTAGATATTTAAGTAGATGAGTAAAAACATTGAGAGGAACCAAGACTGATCAAAAGTAAAGCCTTGTTGAACAAGCAGATGAAACTGTCACTAAAGACCTTGAGGTGAATTATGAGACATGGTGTATGAATAAAGCATGGAAATATCACAGACTATTTGTATTATGCTTCATTTCCAATCAAGTTGTAATTGTTAAATTACGTATATTTGGGGGGAAATGGTAGGCCTATTCAGCTGTTTATGTGTCTAGGATGCACAAATGCTAGCTATGTAATTAGCAAGACAACCCAGCAAACATTTGGACGTTTAATGACCGTTGAAAAGACGTCCGTCCGAGACGTCCCGTCATGGTTGAAAAATAGTTCCAAAATGGAAGTTGAACCGACGTCATTCTGGCCGTGAATTCCACGTCTTTTCTGGCCGTGAATTCCACGTCTCTTCTGCGCGTCCCTGGACGTCTAAATGCGTCGTCATATGTGTTTAAATGTGTTGCTGCATAATTTAAGTGTATATATAAGCCTGCATATAAAATAATCACACACCTATTGTGTAACATCGTGAAAGACAATCAAGTCTTGAGGTTTAGCCTACACATCTTGACAAAGGTTCTAAAAAGGTCCAAAATTGGTCCAGTCAGACCTGAACGTCAATAAAACGTTTTAATCACGTGTACATCAAAAACAATAACACATTATTTGTGGACATAAGCAAAAAAGAAGCATGTTCTGATTAAGCACAACATTTTATTGATATTGAACAGCCAAAATTTCTCTTTATTTTTTTCAATGTTTAACATTTCGTGAGCTTAGAATTTTAAGGTTCTATCTCCACTTTTGGTTGAAATTGAGTTTTTGACAATCTGATCCATTAGGTGTTTATTAATGCCTGTGTGGTGTTATTTTTGTAAAAAAAAAAAAAATTGTTAGTAGTTATTAATAAAATAAAAGGTTCCATCTCACAAAACATAAACCGAGTTTAAAAACTTTGATGCTTTATAAACTACAATAAACGGAGATAGAACCTTATAATTCTAAGCTCTCGATTTGTTAACCAAACTAAAATACCAATTGCAAAATACTGAATTATTATATAAAGATAGTTCACCCAAAAATGAAAATTGTGTAATTTACTCACCAAATTCCAAACCTGTATGAGTTTCTTTCTTCTGCTGAACACAAAAGAAGATATTTTGAAGAATGTTTGTAACCAAGCAAATAGAGCATCCACTGACTACCATTATTGGAGAAAAAATTATTATTAATGGGAAGCGACATCTGCTTGGTTACAAACATTCTTCTAAACATCTTTGTGTTTAGCATAGAAAGGTATACAGGTTTGAAACATGAGGTTGAGTAAATGATGACAATTTTCATTTTTGGGTGAACTATCCCTTAAACACATTGTTTGGCTCATTTTTTGTATCCACCACCCCCAGCTCTTCCTGGAGTGTGTTTCAGGTGTTCTGCCATTGCTGCATCAATTTCAGTGTCTGTAGCATGTGGGCTCCACCTCTTCACAGCATCTAAGGGAAGAGAATATATTTCTTTTTAAAATAAATGAAAATTAAAAATTTGAGGTAAATGACATGCACTTATTTTCAAAATATTTGTATGGTCTTCAGCTAAATTCAAAACAGCATTTGTCCCCTGCCTCTTCAATACCACTGTGGTGCCCTTGAGAAAGACCCTTAACTAGGTGTGTAACAGTGAGAAAGTGAACAGGACATTTCTGATAAAGACAGGTGGGCTGTGATGTCCCCTGAATAGACATGTTTAGCAATTCTAAAATTACAAAATTTTTTAAGCAGTTACTGAAAACATACATGTTCAAATCCAGCTAAACATTTCATTCTACTTCAGATAATTTACTTTCTGAAAGAAACTCTCAAAAGGCTACATTAATAATTTACAGTAATAACTTTGACTGTATCATTAAACATACTTTATACTATGGTATACCGTTGTATAAGTTCAAAGCAACTTTTAGCCTACTAGCTAATTTTAGCCAAACTCAGTTAGCCAATTTCAGTTGACAATGTGGGCATCATTTCTTTCGGTTCATTCATGTCAAACAAGTAAAACTCTAGCACGTGAATCTAATAATACAAAATGTACGTACCCAACAGTAGATTTTTAATAATATGGGCCTCAATTCCTCCTCTCTTCGTGGTTGTTCAAACTTCAGTGTTCCGGAGTGAGTCTATGGGGAAAACGCGTTAACATCTCGTGAGATAATCTAACCTATCGCGGGATTTGGTAATGTCGGGAGATCTTTTGTTACATCTTGGCAGCACAGTTTTGGCAATTACATCCAACTCAGACATAAATGGTGACCAGATATATTTCTGTTTTACATGCATACATTCCATAAAAAAAAAATAAAAAAAAACACAACATTACCGAAAAATGCAGAGGCTTTGCATTAACTTAACCACACTGGGAACTGTGTGATTATAATTTATTTAAACAAGATAAAGTAAATATATTTACTTTGTATACAATTCGTGTATTTCATAAAGATAATTCCTGGGGGGTTTTTTTCTGTCTTGCTTGACTAGATGTGTAAAGGACGTCAGTGGACGTGTATTCACAGCCTTGACGTGTAAAGGACGTCAGTGGACGTCTTCACAACCTCTTAAAAACTACTTGGGCAATTAAATGAATTTTTGCAGTATTAACCATGCAAGGATTAAGCACAGCTTTTGCATATTTCACAAGGATTCCATGATGGAGGGTCATGATGGACTATAAATGCACGTGTAAAAGACGTCGCCAGGTGACGTCCTCTCACCCGATACTATAGACGTGTAAAGGACGTCAGTGGACGTATTCACACAACTTATTAAAACTTTAATTTAATAAAAAATTTAATTAATTATTGCAGTATTAACCACACAAGGATTAAGCACAGCTTTATCACAATTGATTTCATAGAGGGTCATGATGGACTATAAATGCACGTGTAAAAGACGTCGCCATGGTGACGTCCTCTCTCACCCGAAACACAACATGGTATATATTGAACTACACGTAGCTAAAAGTCAAAATAACAATTATACATGCAACCTCAGATAACTGTAGACATGCACACATGTATCTGAATGCATTTTTAGGAAATGTTCTGTGTTACATATTTTTACCGATTTATGCCGTCATACCGCGACTATTTTTGGCCAGGGACACGACGTTGCCGTCGGACCAATGTTTGCTGGGAAGGAGTCTGATATGCTATTCCAGGTTTAAAAAGTATTAAGATGCTTATTTTCTTAAAATCTATAGTTCTCACCATAGACGGTAAGATTGAATGTGTTGAGCGGTGTCTCTGATCTGCTGCTGGTTACTGTATAAAGTCCAGAGTCTGTGGTTCTGGTGTTTGTGATGGTCAGAGATCCAGTCTTCTCATCCAGCTTTAGTCTGTCTCTGAATCTCTCATCAGGAAAATCTGTCTTATTGTCCTTTCCATTGATAGCTATAAGACTGTAAGACTTGTGGACAGTTCTCCACATTATCAGATCATCTGTCTGTATTTCAGTATCAGTGTTTAGAGTGACAGATTCTCCCTCAGTCACTGACACTGACTTCACTTCATCAACACCAAACACTCCTGAGAAACAAACAGAAATATTCACTCAGAATTTGGAGGTTTAACAGATTTTGCGTTTTCACCATTTTTAAACAATTTAAAAGTGTGCCATTGCAAAATATCACTTCACTTCACTAATTTTAGTGTAGGCTATAATTCAATAATGTGCAATAATGTGCAATGCATTAATGTAAATGGAAAATAAAAAAATAAAATAATGAACAATGATATTCGAGAAGCCTATTAGTCTAATAATAAAACATGAAAATGGGTGGTGGGAACAATAACAGAATGATGTGTAGGCTATTGGACAAAGATAATAGCCTAAACACAAACGAAGGCATTAAAACATACTTACCACCTAGACTCCACAAGCACAAACAGAATATAAACATGTCAAATATTTTCTTGCGCATTTCGCTTAACAGTTTTAAATAAAAGCAATTCCTAATTTAGAAAAGTTAAACACAACAGAAATATTAGGCTATATTAAACATTTGAACGTTCAGCGTGTTGGATGAGCTGCAGTTAACAGTGCTGCGCGGGCTGTAATGGAGCGGTTTACTGAAACTCTAGTTAGTGTGATTAAACTCCTCCCTCTTTTTACAGATGTTTTATTATTTATTTATTTTTACATAGGCTACAATAGAGCTATTTTAGTAAATACTTTCACTAATCACTAACTCCGCGTCTACAGTGCTGCAAAAGCTCGAAGCTGTTAACACTGCACGCGACAGAACGTCGCAAATGTATTTGACCTTTGATTCAGAAGTAAGTGACACAACAGAAATAGAACGGTTCATCCGTTTTCTGTCGGGGATTTGTCGTGTCGCGTTTTCCGATCCAGTGTAGACATCATCAACGGATTAAGGTATATTATGTGTCGCTCGCGTCCTATGTTGATGTTGGCTACACACGCCACTACGTTTATAAGAGTTAGAATAAAGTCCCCATTCCTTCTATTCAGTATTTCATGTTATGAAATTGTATATTGACATCCAGTTCTGATTTTTTGCAGTAGTTGTCACCTCACACGAAGAAGGTCCCCAGAAGTACCCAGAAAATGGATAGATGGATGTTTTACCAACAAAAAGATTAAAGACAATATTTAAATGTTAAATTACTGTCATTATCTGAGTAGCCTATATCATTGGAGTTATTTGTCTCATTTGAGTGTATTGACACTAAAAGAAGCATAACAATTAAAACAAATGTTTCATGTTTTAACCACACCATTTTCAAAAGCAAGTTTGTTGTGGGGTTTTATACATGAATTATGATAATAAAAATGGATAATGTATATATATAAAAAAAAAAAAAAAAAAATTATTGGGGCCGGATTTGTGCTTAACTGGTTTGGAGAAAATTATCCAATGATGCCCTCTCCTGGCATAAATTCCTCCATCATCCAGTACCTTCATCCTAAATTATTGCTAAATATGTTTAAGACACATCAGCTCCTGAAACACTTTTGAGTTTTTCATTGTTTATACCATTAAGGAAGCACAAACATCTTTAAAAGTTGAGTAGCAATTAAACATGTCTTCCAATTCTGTGTTTCTCAACTCCAGCTCTGCACCTTCCAGAATGTTTTAGATGTCTCACTAATTAAAACACCTGCTTCAACTCATCAGAATCTAAGTGTGTTGAATAGGGAGACATCGAAAACATTGTGGATCACAAGGGCTGGAGCTGAAAGACTAATTTAAAATATAATATTCTAACAAACATGAGTAATACTATAGTTATAGTCACAGGAAATGATTCCCACTTATTAAAGACTGTCTAATCACATTAAAAACATCACCACATGGTGATGTCACCACATTTTCTGTGCTGTCATTAATACAACAGTGATGAAACGGGGACAATAATATTACTATACTCTTTTATTTTGTAATAATAGTAATAAAACAAAAGACTTTGAAAACCATCAGCTTCATCTTGTAACCCCCAACAATCTGTCAGCAAGCACAATAAATAATAATATTCCTGGAAATATATATTCCTTTAGGAAAATGATTTCTACATCTGTAGTTTGAATAAAAGCTTTAGGAATATTATTATTTAGACTAATATAGGCTTCTCAAATATCATTGTTCATTATTTTATTTTAATTTTTTCCATTTACAATAATGCATTGCACATTATTGAATTATAGCCTACACTAAAATTAGTGAAGTGAAGTGATATTTTGCAATGGCACACTTTTAAATTGTTTAAAAATGATGAAAACGCAAAATCTGTTAAACCTCCAAATTCTGAGTGAATATTTCTGTTTGTTTCTCAGGAGTGTTTGGTGTTGATGAAGTAAAGTCAGTGTCAGTGACTGAGGGAGAATCTGTCACTCTAAACTCTGATACTGAAATACAGACAGATGATATAATAATGTGGAGAACTGTACACAACAACAATCTCATAGCTAAAATCACTGGAAAGGACAAGAGGACAGATTTTCCTGATGGGAGATTCACAGACAGACTGAAGCTGGATGAGAAGACTGGATCTCTGACCATCACAAAAATGAAAACCCGCTAGAATCGACATCATGACTTGACGCCATTGAGAAGAGATGTGGAGAGAAGAGACCTGCAGCCCCCGCCCCAGGTGCACCCCCGCCCCGATCTGCAGGCTGCAGCCAGGTGCTTCTCAAACAATGTACATTAAAATAGTATTTGAGAAAGTGTGTTTTCATGTTCAGTCACTAGGAGGAGCTGCAGGATCTTCATCTGCTCTAGAAGTGCACAATCTGACCTCTGAAGACATACAATGAGACATTCTGATCCTGTTTTGTTCAAACTAGTATTTTAGTCTGTGAAGCAAGGATGAAAACTATAGAAACCTGTTTTCTGTTACAGTACTGGGATGTTTTTCACTGTTCTGATTGGTTGTCTCTGCTGTAGTGGGCGTGGCTGCTGTTGTGATGTCACTATCAGTCCGTCACTGATGAATTAGACATTCTCACATCAGGACACTAGGGGGTGATGATGATGATGATGATGATGATGATGATGATGATGATGCCTTTACACCCAGCAAGCCAATTTTGCGTTTAATAGCCGTCCAAATACAGCCCTGATGTCTAGGCTAAAACAAGGCTAAATTTCAGTGAAAATTTAATAGACGTCTAAACGTAGCCCAAGAATAGACTAGTCATCAAATAGACAGCAAATGAATGACTACATATCATAGTTATAATAACTTAAAGATTCTGTTTACTCAAATATAACACACATAGGCCTACATGACAATCCATCCTTCAAAAAATAATATAAAACTTTTATGAAGAACAATTAAAAAATTGACAACCTAAGATAATAACAAATGGAAAAAAAATATGAAAATACAATTATGACACTTATTAATTATACAATTACAATTATGAAAATAAAATATTATAAATACAATAAAAAAAAGATTATAATAAAAAATATTGGAAATTAACTTAAGATAATGAAAATATAAAGAATGACAAAATAAAATATTTTAAACAACAAGCTAGGTATAACTTGCATAACTGTAAAGTTTGGGTTATTTATTCTCTTAACTGAATTAAGTTCAGGAACTAAAACTAAAAGAAAAGTGAATTAAATTAGAAATGTTTAAATTACTACTAGTTAAGTACTAATTAAAATCATAATTTTAATCAAAATAAAAGGGGGGTCAAGTATCAATCATGTGTAGTTGCATGTAGTGTTTATTCATGCCATGTTGTTCTTTTGCTATTGGAACAGTAACCAGACAATGCTTTAATCATGTGATGGAGTGTCTCAGACCAATCACAGAGAAAATAAAATTACATTCTTTAATATAGGTATATGAGCAAAAAATAACATGATTTGATTATAATTTGTCTCTAATTGGTTCTTCGTTTATGCAATAATTTTATGTATCAACCTAAATCAAGTTAAATCTTATTTGACAGTCTTATTTGAAGAGAATTATTAGAGACCAAGTCCTGACTGTGGTCGAGAGGTGGAGCTGGGGATGGAGGAGGGTAATTAGTTAGTTAGGAGTTCAAAAAGTAAATATTCAGTAGGAGTGAGTTACTTTTGGGGTTTCCGATGAAGGTTCCAGCACATTATAGGCAGTGGATAAAGGCTACAAAGAATCGTAAATAGGGCTGGGCGATTTATTGAATGTAAGTAATATCTCATCACTCAGCAGTGAAAAAATTACATGTAATGGCAAGATTTACTTTGTTTTCTCTTTGTTTCTATGTGCTGCTGTGACAGTTGAAGAGAAGACTGTGATAGTGAAGGAACATCACAGCTGAACACATCGGAGTCTATAAACTACAGGCCATCAGTAAAAGAGGAACCTTGTAGGCTATCAAAGGTTCATTGTTACTGTCAGACGTAAGTATATCAAGACTTTAAATGTAATAATCATCATTGTTCCTCGTAGATTCAGTTTTTTTCTTTAGGTTATTCAGCTCAAATTGGTTTCCATGCTTTTGATTCTGTTAAAGCTCTGATTCCTCAGAGCCAGTGTATTTAAAGGATTAATTGACCAATTGCAAAATATTTTCTCAATAATACTTGGATACCAAGTTGGTAGAAATATATATATATTATTTTATTTATTTTTTTAATCGGTGCTACCTGACTAGAGAAAACAGAAAAAGGGTTGTTGTCTTCCCATTTGCCAAATTGGCAGGAAACCTTCACCACCATTATGCACTGGGCATGTTGCAGTCCAATGCCATTCCCAGTATGCACTTATTTAATAGGCTTGACCAGAGTCAAAATCCCGCCTTGATTGAGAAGGAAATACTTCTCAGCAAACTTTTAGCCACAATAATGTCGACTTGTACTGTTCCTGAGTTCGAAGAGTAAACATTCAGTAGGAGTGAATTATTTTCAGTTTTCAATGAAGGATCCAGCACATTATAGGGAGTGGATAAAGGTTGCAAAAATCATAAATGGGGCTAGGCAAAATATTGAAAGTAAGCAGTATCATCTCTTCACTCGGCAGAGTAAAAATTACCTGTGATATGCTGATCTAATGGCAACATTTACTTTGTTTTCTCTTTGTTTCTATGTGTTGTTGTGACAGTTGAAGAGAAGACTGTGATAGTGAAGGAGGGAGAGGATCTCACTCTAAACACTGATGTGAAAGTACAGACAGATGATCAGATCCTGTGGACGTTTGGAGCTCGAGAGACTCATATCGCTGAAATCAGAGAAGGAGTCAGAGAGACATATGATGGTTCTGATGGGAGATTCAGAGACAGACTGAAACTGGAAAAGGGAACTGGATTTCTCACCATCACAAACATCACAGCTGAACACATCGGAGTCTATAAACTACAGACCATCAGCAGCAGAGGAACCTTGTATCAAATATTCATTATTACTGTCAGAGGTGAGTATATCTGGTCTTTCTAAAATGAAAATTAAAGTTCTTCTTAATTTGTCTACAGGTAATTCAACTCAAACTACTTAATGTTCAGACTCAGTCAGAGTTAGTTTTGTAGATCCATTTAGTTTCAGCATCCTGTCTGTTGTTGAGTTTTATTTGTTTCCCTTTTCCTGTGTTGAGAGGAGACAATATCAAAGATGGAGGAAGAATCTGTCACTTTATACCCTGATACTGAAGTACAGAAAGATGACCTGATCCTGTGGATGTTTGGAGATCAGGACAATCTCATAGCACAAATGATGGGAAAGACCAGAGAGAAACATGACGTTGCTGATGGGAGATTCAGAGACAGACTGAAGCTGGATAAGAAGACTGGATCTCTGACCATCAGTAACACCACAGTTGAACACTCTGGACCTTATAAACTACAGATCAGCAGCAGCAGAGGGACGTCATACAAGAAATTCAAAGTTGTAATACATGGTGAGTAGTAAATGGAGATGTACATATGTGAAGTGTGATTGTGCATTGAAATGAACACAGAAATTTAATTCTATTTTATACTCTAATTTTATTTATTTTTATTCTTTAAACTTTATTCTGCTACAATTGAGTGTAAATGTCCATGAATGTCGGGGTTCTTGGTTAGTCCTGTCCTGTCAAGTTTGTTATAGTTTTTTGATTAAATAAAAGCCCACACATCAGAGCATCCTCGCTTCTTTCATCACTCCAAACCTCAGCAATGTTTGTTTTTTTACCACAAGTTTGTGATTGATTTAGTTTGATAATTAACGAAGCTGCTGATTGGCTAAAATTGAGCTGCATGGCATCACTATAATGATGAATTAATTTGTCTGTTTAAAACCACATTGTTAATGTTGACAAAAACAAAACTATAAAAAAAAAAGATTTCGGTCATTGAAAATAAAGCTGAAATAAGAGAAGATAAATATTTGATTCGAATTTAATGAAAATTTGAAATCTTGCCTTGGCACCTTAATGAAATAAGATTAAGTTTAACCACTAAAATGACTACAGATTTACTCAAAAAAGAATTTTAATAGTTAACATTGAAGGTTATAGTGTATAATTGTAATTTGTCCTCGATTTATCCAATATTATGCAGGACATTACTGCACAGAATCATAAATAATGTACATGTACAATATAAATATTGTGTTAAAACCTATTGTTTTGTTTTAATATGCTGTATAAATGTGCTCTCTATCTCTTTGTCCATTACTTTACTCACTCTCTTGTTATAATCTACTCATTTCTTTGTGTTACTGTGACATGAAGTGAAGAAAGTGTCAGCGCTAGAGGGAGAGGATGTTACCCTCAAGACTGATGATGAAAAACAGAAAAATGATCAGATACTGTGGCTGTTTGGAGATAAAGATGCTCTCATAGCTGAAATTAGTGGAGGGACTGAAGAGATCATTACATATGATGTTCCTGATGGGAGATTCAGAGACAGACTAGTGCTGGACAAGAGGACTGGATCTCTGACCATCACAAACACCACAAATGATCTTGCGGGACTTTATAAACTGAAGCTTCACCGCGGTCAAGAGGCCATGATCAAGAGATTCTTCATTTCTGTCAGAGGTGAGTTGCTCTAGTCAAAGTAAGAATAATCACAGATGTACCTCATCTATTCTGCTTCTGCAGATTATTCAGATCAATCTGCTTATCACCAACTACTCTATGTGCAAATGTACAGCTTATTGTTAGTTAATGCATAACTAACATGAATTAATGGGATCTTACAAGTATTACCTGTCACTGTCACCAAAAACTTAATATGGATTACTTTTAAAATCGTATTTCTGTACTTTTTAATGCATGAAGGTTTTGATTGTCTAGACTTTTACGAAATGAAGAGAGAAAATGTATTAATTTCCCGAAGGCCATTTGGTTGCAGCGTACAAACACATAATATAACACAATCCCATACAAATACATACAATCTAAAGCATTTATTAATTTTAATCTTAGTTAATGTTCATTTCAACATTCACTAAAACATTATTAAAATCAAATGTTGTATTTGTTAACATTATTTAATGCACTGTGAACCATGAAAATTTAATCACTATATTTATTTACTAATATTAACAAAGCTTAATCAATTCTGTAACATATGAATTGCTCATTGTTAGTTCATGTTAGTTCTTATATTAAGTAAAGTTAACAGATGCAACCTTATTGTAAATGGTTTCCAAAATATCTTCATTTGTGTTTTAATGATGAATGATATGAGGGTGATTAAATGACAAAATATTGATTTTGGGGTGAACAAGCCCTTTAATGTACAGACTACAGTCTTTAGATCATTTCAGTTGTTAGAAATCTGATTGAAGAAGATTAAAAATCTCCCACTGAAGTATATATTGAAATGTTCTGTTTGCTATTTCCTACAGCTTTAATTTAGATCCAGACTGATTAAATAAAGCTAAATGTTACATGATTCAGCAAACTGAAACAGTAATATGAAGTTTCTGTGTAATATGAAGCTGAAGATGAAGAAAAAATGTCCTTGTGAAACTGATAAATTGGCATCTGAATGATCTTTTGTTGCAATTTTTGAAGCGAGGATGATTTTAGGGAAGGAGGAAAAGAATGTGACTCTAAACCCTGATACTGAAGTACAGAGAGATGAACTGATCCTGTGGATGTTTGGAGATCAAGACAATCTCATCGCTCAACTGACCGGAGAGACCGGAGAGACGACATATGCTGATGTAGACGAGAGATTCAGAGACAAACTGAGGCTGAACAAGAACACTGGATCTCTGACCATCAGTAACATCACATCTGGACCTTATAATCTACAGATCATCAGCAGCAAGAGGACGTCATACAGGAAATTCAGAGTTTTCAATTCTTGTGAGTCTTTCCATTTCATTTGCTAATATAGATGAGGTCTTCGCTAATAATGCAGTATTTTCCCATCAGGCATTTTGACAGATTTGTCAAACATCACATTTAATATGTATAAAGATGCATTAATACTACAGTAAATGTAGACATGTCATGAGACCTCAGTTGCATCGGTTACTGACAGTGTAATATCAGTTTAATCTGAGTAACTTTCTCTGTTTGTTCTCCAGGTGAGTCCGGTCCCAAGACAATGTCAGTGATGGCGGGAGAATGTTTAGTTTTAATCACTGATTTTAAGGTAGAAAGAGATGAGAAAGTGGAGTGGAGATTTGAAGATAACATTCTCACAACCGGAATGAATGGAGACATCAGTAAGACTTCATACGGTGCTGATGTGAGATTCAGAGGCAGACTGGAGCTGCACCATCAAACTGGATCGCTCACCATCAAAGACACCAGAACCAGCGACACTGGAGTTTATCATCTAAACATCTGCAGTGGAAAGAACATCTGCTGGGAATTCAGTGTTACTGTCAGTGGTGAGTAAATCAACTCTTCCAATATGATACCCTGATCATTTATGGGTGAAAAAGTGGCTTCAGTTGTTTCATTGCAAAATAAAAATTCTGTAATTTGCTCTCCCTCATGTCGATGTATGACTTTCTCTTTAGAGGAACATGAAAGAGGGTTCATATTTAGTTTACTAGAATTGAATGCTTTTCTAAATAATGAAAGTCAAAGTAGAATTTCAATGGATGGAAAAAATGATCAGAGAATATAATGATTCAGAGACCATTAAATGTCTTATAGGTTTGGACTGATTTCATTCTGTAGCCAGAGAGGCATGATAAAGTAAAGTCTGCAATGGGAGAGCGAGCGAGGAGACGAGCGGTAAGGAAGTAGATCAAGTGCATGACTAACGCCTTCCTCTAATTACCTAATTATAATTTTTGTTCCATCATTTTGAGCGTATTCATGAAAACAATGGAAACATTCTCTGGTGTATCACAATGTGTCGAAAACTGGGGATGTCGCAGTGAGGAAATTTCCACACCGGTTTATAAACTTGGGAGGGTATCTATATGCAGGGTATTGAAATTACTTTTTAATGCACACTCACTTTTGACTTTTATTTTCGAAGTTGCGATCACGCATAGGCATATATATATATATATATATATATATATATATATATATATATATATATATATACACATATATATATATATATATATATATATATATATATATATATATATATATATATCTCCAACCCCTCTCCTTCTCGTCCAAACTCCCTCGCCCGTTGCAGACTCCGCATTAACATGACCCACTTGCCACACATACAAAGCATGTTTTTTCTAGTTTTGATGTGACCATAATGTCTAAAGAATTGACTGTGCATTATCTAATAAGTCTGTGATTGCTGTTAAAACAGGATCAGAGAAAAGCTCCTGGAAACGAACCAAAAGAGTTTAAAGCAGGTGAGAATATGTTGTGTGCGCTGAATCTCGTTAACTTTAACGACACCCTGTGGTGATAATCAAGTTCTTGATGATGTTCAGATGTTTAGCAAATCATTAACAGCGATCTAGCAGAAAGCCAGGTTGTCCTGGTATATTTTTCTGTTAATATGAAAAATCAGGTAGATTTAGCAGTCTAGCTGGTGTATGATGTATATTATGATGTTATGATGAACTATTTGCCTTTCTCCACTAAAGTTGTTCAAAGGGTTTCTAAGGATGCTGATATTTAGAAGGCAAACGCAGTTTGAAATCGCTGGTGTTTCTGACGTCACAAACTACCTGGTCACGTCAACGAGAGGATGGTGTGAGTGAGTGGAGGCGGGGCTAATTTTCATATTCCTGGACCACGTGTACTAAATTAAGCAAGGGTGTAAGTCATGCGCGTAATTTGCACGGGGGTTACGGGGGTCATGACCCCCTCAAAAATCAGATCCAGCTAATATAACCCCCCCAATATCATCACATAATTCAGATTAAAATAAATATGAAATATTCCGAATGAATACTTTTGTTCGTTTTCTTTATTAATTTCATTTGCCAGCAAGAAAGATAGTATCATATTTTAAATAATCTGTAATGTACCCCCCGCCCACCGCACCGACTACTTGGTATTACCCAACCCGCTTTCTCTAATCTCTACCAAGTTTGTTCACACTATTTTGCGCGGTCGCAGGGATGAATGGTTGGAGAAAGCTGACGGTGCATGCTAACGGATGGAAAGATGAAAAAGGACACTGAAAGGCAGCCAGACAACGATTTTTCATTGTTGGTCGACACAAGCCAAAAAGAGGAAAAATCCTGACCAAACGGAGGTACCCCTATTGCTAAGTAAGCTGTTAAGTTAGCTCAGCGTTTCTCAAAGGGTGCGGGCGCGGGCGCGGGCGCGGCCCACTGGTGGGGAATAGAGACATGACAAGTGGGGCGCGACAAACAGGTTTTGTGCCCATCTTTTTAATTTCTTTATTTATTGACCATACACTCAAAACAAAGGCACATTTAAATGTAAGCCTTGCTTAACCTTTTCACACGTAAGTTTACAAGTTTTTCAAGGCGACCGTTATTGATCGTAGTATCACTTTATGGTTCCCATGGAGACGCGTCATTCATTGCTTATCACACCGCAGCCACAATAGCGCTGAATGACTGATGATCTGCTTTTATTTCCTTCTTTATCTAAAATTTCTCAAATTTGTTAGCTATAGCAGGATATATCATATATTTCAATTGTCAAATATGTGCAAGTGGATGTGTTTTGTTGTTCAAACACCTTTATAACGATCGCGTTATTTGGATTTTAGGTAACGTTATCTTATTAAAATACCTAAAAAAAATATGTACATTATTAGGAATTTACCACCTCCGGCTCAATTTGAGATTATTATTATTATTTTTATTTTACTTTTTATTTTATTTTGTTCTTTTTTGCATGGAGTTTGCAAAGTGACAAAATGAATCAAAGCACAACTAACGTTAGTCCACACTTGTATTTTCTCAGTTTCTGAATTTGATGTTATCAGAGGCTAATGCAAACACAATTTTTTTTAATCTACTTTTGAGTCTTATTTCATGCAAAGTGATAATATAATTGCACTTTCATTTTCTCTATTTGAAAGTTTTTAATGCTGTTATTTGATGTTAAGTTTTTAAAATGTGATGTTAATAAAATACATTTTAACAGTTAAACTTAAGCCTAGTTTATTAACATTTTGTTGGGGTGATTGGGGACAGGTGGGGCTTGGAACCCTTATACCTCAGAAGTGGGGAATGGCAGAAAAAGTTTGAGAAACACTGAGTTTTGGTGATGCCCACCAATATGTGAAATCTGTTCAGAATAAAGGTGCAAGCTGCACTCCAGTCAGTGTGCCACCCTGTATTGTGTAATGTATTGAATTGTGCATAATACATTTGCTGCATGTAGGTGCCAATACAGCGATGCAGTTGATTAATCTTTAAGTTTTTTTTTTATTTTTTATTTTTTTTTTATAAGATATTGAACACACACAAAAAAATCTGTTAAATGGAAGCTGCCACTGCTGGCTAGTGCTTAAACACTTAATTTAACTACTGTGTGTCATTATGGCATAAATAGTCAAGTGAACAGCTGCATTTACGTTAAGTAGCCTAAATCAATAAAAGTATCACAATGTATTTCTAATACAGGAACGGCAAATTAGCATGTTACCCAAGAAAATTATTTAATAAATTAATTAATTAATAAATATGCCGTGAGTTTAACCCCCCCAATGGTAGACCCAAAGTTACGCCCTTGGTGTAAGTTACATTCAAGCTATTTTAAGTCATGAAGGCATTTTAAGGCATTTCTTTCAAGGAAAAAACATTTAAATGCCATTTTGATGATCAAAGATAAGTTTTAAGGCATACAATTATTGACTACAGGGGGTCTTTAAGTTTGCATGTTCTGGAAGGTATGTGACAGAGTTCACAAATAATATATGTTCTTTTCTTACAAATGAACATGAAAAGTACCCAAATAATACAGAACCTGGTAATTGGTCATTTAATGGAAAAGTGTTAACATTGCTTCTGACGTCTAAGATCTCTCTTTTTAATTTCTCTAATTGTCTCTGTTTTTCAGATTCCACTGGAAACGGACTGAATGAATCAGCAAGTATAGTGATGTCACTGATTCCTGATGGAGTACAGCAGGGGACGAGTTCAGTTTGATGAGATAACACACACACACACACACACACACACACACACACACACACACACACACACACACACACACACACACACACACACACACAAATGACCCATGTGCTGTTGTTAAAAAGTGACGCGGAGGGTGCCAATACGTGAGTTGGGAGTGAGAACATGTTGGATTGTAAGTGGAAATGCTCTTGCATTATATAATATCTTAGGCACATGTCAGTTTTTATCAAGGAAAAATGGTTTGTTTCTTATCAAAGCCTTCAGAACATTTGGAATATATGCAACGCGACGCATGAGATTATTGTATGGCATGTTTTCACTCTTTTTTTTTTTTTTTTTAAGACCCCCTTGTGGTGAAAATCAGCTTTTAATGTTGTTTATATGTCTATGTAGTGTTTTTAAAATGCTTAAAGACAAACCATGTGAAAATTCATAAGTGAAAAAAGACAGTCTCAAAAACACGGTTTGAAATCACAGTTTTTTCTGACGTCACAAACTAAACTACCTTGTAAGCAATCAGGTCAACGTGCCGGCGGGATCTAGCAGGTTATCCTGGTATATTTTTCTGTTGAACCCTAACCCTACAATTAGCAATATAGTGGGTGAATTATGTATATGATGTATAATTCACTCTTCCAGTTCTTCTTCTGAATCAGTTTCTGATTCAAACATATATGGCTGAATTAAACCAGTATTTTCACTTGCCATTGTGCAGCGTTTATTACAGTTAAGTTGAGTGAGTGGATCTCTGTAAGTGGTATTCACTGTGGAGGCGGGGCTAATTAGCATATTCATGAATCTGCATCTCTCTATAAATTATAGAAACGTCTGTCTGTATGTCCGTCTGTCTGTCTGTCTGTGTGTGTGTTATTGGCATATCTCTCGAACCGTTAGTCCGATGGATTTCAAACTCGACAGGACTGGTGTCTTGCTACGGGCACGAGTAAGTGCAGTGCCAAGTTTGACGTTGTTTGGATGAGAAATGCAAAATATATTGTTAAATATATAATTTTTAGAAGGTTGTGGTTTAAAAATAAACATTCTGACATAATGAGTTGTGACATATATGAGTATAACATAATGGGTTATAAACAATAAACACACACTCTCTGGATGTTAACTGAATCTGTAAGTCACACTGTTTACTTCTTAATAATGTTTATTTAAAGCTACGCTGTTTACTTATTTATTACTGTGTCATGCGTGCTGAAGTTAGCCTGTAACTATGTGATGTTTAATATGTTAAATAAGTAGGCTAGTAGTAATGGGCTATGCAGGCTTAAATAAGGTTAACTATCCTCTTACCGATCGAACGGCAAATTTCCATCAGCTCAGCTGCGTGGCGTGTCCGTTTTTATTTCGGCTCCCATATGAACAGGTTAGAGTTAGCACACTGCCTGCGTGAGACTTGGCCTTGGTACGAATCAAAGGAAAACCTGACTTCTTCCTCACCTTCACTTGCAACCCGAACTGGCCTGAAATCACAGGATCACTTTTTGAGGGTCAACAGACCAATCAGAGACCAGACATCATTGCTTGAGTATTTCACATGAAGGTGGAGGCACTCCTCACAGACCTCCTCAAGCATGACATCTTGGGACACATTGATGCATATGTGATGGTGAAGGAAACACAAAAGAGGCATCTTCCACATATACACATGCTCATGACCATGGTAGCCCGTGACAAACCCAGGACCGCCAGCGATATTGACCGTGTGGTGTCTGCAGAGATTCCTGACAGTGGAAACGCGACTGGCCCTGGCACGCACTAGCACGGAACGGCCCTGGCCCGACAGTGGAAACGCGGCTATTGTCTTGTTGGAAGGTGAACCTTCGGCCCAGTCTGAGGTCCAGAGCACTCTGGAGAAGGTTTTCGTCCAGGATATCCCTGTACTTGGCCGCATTCATCTTACCCTCGATTGCAACCAGTCGTCCTGTCCCTGCAGCTGAAAAACACCCCCACAGCATGATGCTGCCACCACCATGCTTCACTGTTGAGACTGTATTGGACAGGTGATGAGCAGTGCCTGGTTTTCTCCACACATACCGCTTAGAATTAAGGCCAAAAAGTTCTATCTTGGTCTCATCAGACCAGATAATCCTATTTATCACCATCTTGGAGTCCTTCAGGTGTGCTTTCATGTGTCTTGCACTGAGGAGAGGCTTCCGTCGAGCCACTCTGCCATAAAGCCCCGACTGGTGGATGGCTGCAGTGATGGTTGACTTACTACAACTTTCTCCCATCTCCCGACTGCATCTCTGGAGCTCAGCCACAGTGATCTTTGGGTTCTTCTTTACCTCTCTCACCAAGGCTCTTCTCCCCCGATAGCTCAGTTTGGCCGGACGGCCAGCTCTAGGAAGGGTTCTGGTCGTCCCAAACGTCTTCCATTTAAGGATTATGGAGGCCACTGTGCTCTTAGGAACCTTAAGTGCAGCAGAATATTTTTTGTAACCTTGGCCAGATCTGTGCCTTGCCACAATTCTGTCTCTGAGCTCTTCAGGCAGTTCCTTTGACCTCATGATTCTCATTTGCTCTGACATGCACTGTGAGCTGTAAGGTATTATATAGACAGGTGTGTGGCTTTCCTAATCAAGTCCAATCAGTATAATCAAACACAGCTGGACTCAAATGAAGGTGTAGAACCATCTCAAGGACGATCAGAAGAAATGGACAGCACCTGAGTTAAATATATGAGTGTCACAGCAAAGGGTCTGAATACTTTGGACCATGTGATATTTCAGTTTTTCTTTTTTAATAAATGTGCAAAAATGTCAACAATTCTGTGTTTTTCTGTCAATATTGGGTGCTGTGTGTACAATAATGAGGAAAAAAAAAGAACTTAAATGATTTTAGCAAATGGCTGCAATATAACAAAGAGTGAAAAATTTAAGGGGGTCTGAATACTTTCCGTACCCACTGTACCTGTCAATAATACATGGGTTGTGCCATGCAATCCGTACCTCCTGGTCCGATACAATGCACATATTAACGTTGAAATTGTGTGTGCTGTCTCCAGTGTCAAATATCTGTATAAATATTTGGAGAAGGGACCTGATCAGTGCATGGTGAGACTGGATGTGCCTGATGAGACCTGTGAGATACTACGACGTGATGAGGTGACACGTTATGAGTTAGGGCGTTACATCACTGCATCTGAGGGATACTGGCGCACATACGACTTCCCCATTCAGAAGAAACAGCCACCAGTAAAGATGCTTGCAATTCATCTAGAGGATGAACAGGTCATCCTGTTCAATGATGAAGGGGCTGCCCAGAACCTGTTGGACACAGGGCCACCTGCCACCACACTGACCGCCTTTTTTGAAGCAATGTCTCTTCGTCCACACATGCAACACATTGTGTACCCAGATGTGTTTCAACTCTTCACATACACACGGAAGAAATTTCAATTGCGTAAAAAAAGACTGAGTTCTCACGATGACCACATGGCTGACACCGTTGGACAAATTCCAATGATTGCCTTCAACCCTCACACTGCTGAACTATTCTATCTCTGCATCCTTTTGTACCACGTGCCAGGGCCAACATGCTTCAAAGACCTCCGACGAGTTGGAGATGTGGTCATGGACACCTATCTGGCAGCTTGCATTGCGCATGGCATTGTTGACAATGACCAAGAAGTAGATTATGTTATGGAGGAGGCTGCAAATGTGACATTTGGCTCAGCACTGCGTGAGGTATTCGCCAACATGCTAATGTTTGTTCTTAGAGGGGAACACTTGCAGTTCTGGGAAAGGCACAAGCATGTGCTGTGTGAAGATTTCACGCACAGGGCCAATGTGAATGAGCCAGATGAATTTATTGTGACTCAAGTGCTACTTGACCTTAAGGACCATGTTGAAAGACATGGTTTTACTTTAAATGGGAACTTTGGCCTCCCTGAGCCTGATCCACTTCATGTCCGGAGTCAAATTCCCCGCATCATCCAGCATGAGACTGAGCACAACATAGAGGAACTTCAAACTATCATTACTGACACAGAAAACAGCCTCAATGACGAACAGCAAAAATTTGTTGAAACAGTGATGGAAAGTGTTGAACAGGGACTTGGAAAAATGATATCCCTTGATGCAAGTGGTGGAACTGGGAAAACATTCATATTGTGCCACATCCTTAACAAAGTGCGTGCACAGGGCAAAGTAGCTCTTGCAACAGCTGCAAGTGGCATTGCAGCTACCCTACTGCCGAAATGCACAACCTTTCACAGTAGGACAAAATGTCCTCACATTCTCACCGACGAGTCCACTTGCAGTATGAGTGAACATGACAGCACTGCAACACTCATTAGAATGACGCATCTCATGGTTGTGGATGAAGTGTCAATGATGGATCGCCGTGCATTAGAAGCAGCAGATCGTACATTCCAGTGGCTCAGAGGTTCAGACAAGCCATTTGGTGGCATCACAATGGTTTTCAGCGGTGACTGGAGGCAAATCCTTACTGTTGTCCCACATGGTAGCCAAACCCAGATCATAGGCAGGTGTTTCAAGAGCTCACACCTATGGAAAAATGTTGAGATTCTTCATCTAACAGAAAACATGAGGATCACTCAAGCTGCTGGAGATCAACAAACAGAAGCAGATTTTGGCAAATTCCTTTTGAACCTTGGTGAGGGGAAAATTCCTGTGGTTCCAGAAGAGGGTGAATTTGCAGTTGAGCTCAATGAATCACTATCAATTTCTGGCGAGAAACTCGAGGACATTGTCAATTGGGTATATGATGACATGACAGTCAACATTTCCAATCCAAAGTGGCTATGTGAACGTGTCATACTGTGCCCAACCAACTCTGAAGTTGATAAAGTGAATGAATATATGACAAAGAATTTTCCTGGAGAAGAGCATGTTTGCAACAGTGTGGACACTGCAGAATCTGAGGGTCACCATATGTACCCAACTGAGTTTCTAAATACCCTCTGCCCATCTGGTATGCCTCCCCATCGCATCACTTTAAAGGTGGGAATGGTGATCATGCTACTTCGAAATTTCGACCAACAAAATGGACACTGCAATGGATCGAGATACATCATTGAACAAATCCTGCCTCATCTTTTGGTTGCGACTTCTGTGATCGGTGTCAATGCTGGACGCACATTACTCATTCCACGCATCACCCTCATCCCATCTGACAACATATTTCCATTCACCCTGTGACGTAAGCAGTTTCCGGTGAGACCCTGCTTTGCCATGACAGTGAATAAGTCACAAGGCCAGTCTTTGCAACGTGTTGGTGTCTTCTGCACAAGAGACTTCTTCAGTCATGGTCAATTCTACGTTGCAGCCAGCAGAGTTGGCAGATCAAGCAGACTTCGTATTCTTGCTCAAGATGATGAAACAAACAAAAAGCGCCACTTTCTGAGCAATGTTGTCTATAAAGAGGTGCTGACACAATAACAACATGTAATCTTCAAGAACAGCCAGTCTGCACTAACAAAACACAAATATCCACTCTAAATAAATATATACTCCAATGCATCATTATGTCAGTATCAGTATTTGCTTTCTACCATGCACAAATAAAAATGTCACTGACCTTTTGCGGTGTAATTGTAACAATGAGCACAAATACACCAAACCAACAATTACTAAAAACACACACAAAAGCTGCTTTTGCACGTGTATATTATATATTATATTTCATTCTGGTGCGCTTAACGTTATCGCTACTGTGTAATAGTAGCCTATGCTATTCACCAACTAAACATATCCTATTCAATGCGTTCACAGTCTCTTTCACGGGCACCAAACCAACAATTACTAAAAACACACACAAAAACTGATTTTGCATGGTCATTTTGCACTAGTATACTAAATGAAGCAAGGGTGTATAGTTACATTCAAGTTATTTTAAGACATGAATAAATTTTTTCACATGAAATAAAAAACATTAAATATGTCATTTTGGGGATCAAAGATTAGTTTTAAGGGATAAAATGATTGACTACAGGGGGACTTTAAAGCTTGAAAAGGTCACCATTTACTTCTATTTAAATGGACAAATAGACAGGGTTTTTTATTTTATTTTTTTATATTTTTTTTTGTCCTTTTGTTTTCCGAAAAAAATAATGTACTATGGCTTTAGAACAACATCAGAGTGAGTAAATCACTGAATGTTCATTTTTGTGTGAACTATCTCATAGACAGTCACAGAAAAATAAGTTGTGAAGGACTAAATAAAGTCCAAGTGAATGAAAGCCGTCATATGTAAATAATTATGAAATATGGCAGTGTTTTACATGAGTAGGTCATTTTATGTTTTTGAAATCATCTGAGTTTTCATGAATGTAGCAAAACTTTTTTTATTCTTATATAAGCATCTGCCTATTGTTGGATTGGATGATGTTATCTGAACTTTGAATTGACACCATTTGTGCTTTAGTTTGCACTTGCACTGACTCAACTTTAGTACAGTAATGTGGTATGATATCATATTGTGTTGTGCTTTGTAAGTAAATTTACTTTTGTATTCAATTTTTTCAAAATTTACTAGTGCGCAATACTGATACAGCGTTTCAGTGTATATATATATATATATACAGTCGTGCTCAGAATTAATGGTACCCCTGGTAAATATGATAAAAAAATAAATCTACATCGTTTATTCTTTCATAATCACATTATGAAATAAATGTTTTTCTCCAAAACACTTTGGCCACAATTATTGGTACCCCTAGCATTTATTACGAGTAAAATATCTCTGAAGTATATTCCCATTAATATTTACCTTTTTTAGCACACCAGGGTGACTAGGAACATGAAATTGTCCAGCTATGACTTCAGTTTAAATATGAGGAAACACAAAGGCCAAATTCCCTTAATCATTCCTCACAATGAGTAAAACCAAAGAATATAGTTCTGATGTGCAGCAAACGATTGTTGAGCATCACAAAATAGAAAGTAGCTAAGAAAATAGCTAAAGAATTGAAAATCCCCATTTTGACCATCAGGGCAATAATTAAGAAGTTATAATCAACTAAAGATGTTACGAATCTGCCAGGAAGTGGACGTGTGTCTATATTGTCTTAATGCGGTGAGGAGGAAAGTTTGAGTGGCCAAAGACTCTTCAAGGATCACAGATGGAGAATTGCAGAGATTAGTTGAGTCTTGGGGTCAGAAAGCCTACATCCCCACATGTTGTTTGGGAGGGTTTCAAGAAAAATGCTCCTCGCTCATCCAAGAACAAACTCCAGCTTATTCAGTGGTCAGACACGACTGGAACTTCAAACGGCACTGGGTTCTGTGGTCAGATGAAACTAAAAAAATAGCTTTTTGCCAGCAAACACGCTAGATGGGTTTGGTGCACACAAGGATAAAAAGTACCCCATGTGTACAATTTAATATACCATTGGATCTTTAATGTTGTGGGCCTATTTTTCTGCTGGAGGTTCTGGACTTCTTATTCAGATACATGGCATCGTGGATTCTATCAAATATCAACAGATAAAAAATCAAAACCTGACTGCCTCTGCTAGAAATCTTATAATGGGCCGTGGTTGGATCTTCCATCAGGACAATGATCCAAAACCAACATCAAAATCAACACAAAAATGTGTTAGGGAGCACAAAATGAAGCTTCTGCCATGACGGTCCCAGTTCCCTGACCTGATGAGTGGAGTGAACTGAAGAGAAGAAGCACCAACATGGATCTGGGAATCTGAAGGATCTGGAGAGATTCTGTATGGAGGAATGATCTCTGATCTCTTGTCAGGTGTTCTCCAAACTCATCAAGCATTACGGGAGAAAACTCAGAGCTGTTATCTTGGCAAAAGGAGGTTGCAAAAAGGTATTTAATAAAAGGGTACCAATAATTGTGGCCAACATGTTTTGGAGAAAATCTTTGATTTCCCCCCCACTTTCAATTCTTTTACTGCAATGAAAGGTTAGATTTTTGCTAATTTTTTTAATGAAAGATCAAAAGGATAAACGATGCAGATTTATTTTTTACAGCCATTTTTGATCATATTTACCAGGGGCACCAATAATTCTGAGCACGACTGTATGTCATGTCATCTGAAATGTGTTGGTTCATACTGTATGTTCAATGATTGATATACAAAATCAAATCTTCAGAGACCATCTGACAGATACAGCAGAAATCTGGAGAATTACACAGAGTTTGTACTTTAAACCATAATCTGAGCAGGAAAAACACAGTAAAAACTAAATTATCCTCTAATTGAATTCATTAAAGCTGCATTCCGTAGCTTTTTTGGGTTAAAAATTATCCAGAATAATTTTTTGAGCAAGTACATACCCAGCCAGTGTTCAAAACTATCTGCTTGCCTTAACTCAAAACGGTAAGCTTGTAATAATGTTTTTAATTCCAGTGGTACAGGTGGATTTCCGCGGGAAATTCGAGCATGTCTTTGTGTCATTACGTCACATCTGTACACATAAAAGAGTCTCGGCTAGTCGGCTATATTGCGTGTGAGGATGTTGGAGGTGGAGATTTATAGCCTTTTCTAACAGCACTTGATATAATTAAACTTATCAATTTGATGGCGGATCCAGAAAGGTTCAAACGACAATCACCAGGAGATTCCCCCGCTGTAAAACGCAAAAGACTCTGTTCGGACTTCGGAGTTGCTACAGAAAAAAAGAGACTGCAACTGGGCCCATGCGAAAAAAATTATAATTATCAGAAGGGCATTAAATGTAGTCACGCAATGCTGATGTTGTGAACATTAACAATTTGAGAACAAAGTATAATTTGCACGGTTTGACATGATATGATAATCGATTGTTAGATTTAATCAGCGCAATTTACTGCAATGCTTTTTCCCCTTAGCTGGTCAGAACAAAAGTGGATGTTACTTGTTCAGACGACATTTTGCGGTGAAAATTATGTTGGTCATACTTACAAAAAGAAGAATCGGATTGCGAATGACAGAATCCACACCTGCGCGGCGACTAACAGCCACACATTCCCCTCAAAACACTGGATTCATCCGCAGCTTTAGTCAATTTAACCAATTAATCCATCCTAAGTATGAACACTTACATTGCATTTAAAGTTCCATCTTTAAGAAAATATATTAGGAAATCTTCCTCTTGGGAAACAAACCAAAACATGTTGACTCCCCTTGCTTACATGAAAAGCTCTTGGTAACGCTTTAGATTACAGCCCGGAAAGTACTGCGTAATTAAAATGAAAGTACAGTGTAACTTTCGGTAATTACAGTGTACCTATAAACTACTTACGTGTAAGTATAGGGGAACAATATGTAAAGTCTTGGGAATAAAGGTGTAACAACCAGGAAAATACTGCGTTATTAAAATGAAATTACAGTGTAACTTTCGGTAATTACAGTGTACCTATAAAGTGCGTACGTGTAAGTATAGGGGAATAATATGTAAAGTTTTGGGAATAAAGGGGTAACAACCAGGAAAATAACAAATTATTTAGGCAAATTATTTAGACTAAGTATTTTCGAATCTTACTTTTGGGAGCAATTTAGCGAGTACATACACTGCACCTTTGCAGTACCACTGCATACATAAAGGCTTTTTTTTTTTAAATCACGGGGTACATATCAGTGCATTTATAAAGTAGGCTAATTTGTTATTATTGCAAAGGTGCACTGATTAAGTTTCAAGGCAAGCAAAACTATTGCAACTTTTTTTTTTTTTAAATGCTGGGAAAATATACTCTTGTTCCGTGTAGTTACAGGGTAAGTATGACATTGTGGGCTGTAAATTAAAGTGGTGTTTCTTACCCCCTTGTTTCATGTAGTTACAGGGTAAGTATGACATTGCGGGCTGTAAATTAAAGTGGTGTTTCTTACCCTCTTGTTTCATGTAGTTACAGGGTAAGTGTGACATTGTGGGCTGTAAATTAAAGTGGTGCTTCTTACCCTCTTGTTCCATGTAGTTACAGGGTAAGTGTGACATTGCGGGCTGTAAATTAAAGTGGTGCTTCTTACCCTCTTGTTTCATGTAGTTACAGGGTAAGTGTGACATTGCGGGCTGTAAATTAAAGTGGTGCTTCTTACCCTCTTGTTCCATGTAGTTACAGGGTAAGTATGACATTGCGGGCTGTAAATTAAAGTGGTGTTTCTTACCCTCTTGTTCCGTGTAGTTACAGGGTAAGTATGACATTGTGGGCTGTAAATTAAAGTGGTGCTTCTTACCCTCTTGTTTCATGTAGTTACAGGGTAAGTATGACATTGCGGGCTGTAAATTAAAGTGGTGTTTCTTACCCTCTTGTTCCGTGTAGTTACAGGGTATGACATTGCGGGCTGTAAATTAAAGTGGTGTTTCTTACCCTCTTGTTCCGTGTAGTTACAGGGTAAGTATGACATTGCGGGCTGTAAATTAAAGTGGTGCTTCTTACCCTCTTGTTTCGTGTAGTTACAGGGTAAGTATGACATTGCGGGCTGTAAATTAAAGTGGTGTTTCTTACCCTCTTGTTCCGTGTAGTTACAGGGTAAGTATGACATTGCGGGCTGTAAATTAAAGTGGTGCTTCTTACCCTCTTGTTCCGTGTAGTTACAGGGTAAGTATGACATTGCGGGCTGTAAATTAAAGTGGTGCTTCTTACCCTCTTGTTTCATGTAGTTACAGGGTAAGTATGACATTGCGGGCTGTAAATTAAAGTGGTGCTTCTTACCCTCTTGTTCCGTGTAGTTACAGGGTAAGTATGACATTGCGGGCTGTAAATTAAAGTGGTGCTTCTTACCCTCTTGTTTCATGTAGTTACAGGGTAAGTATGACATTGCGGGCTGTAAATTAAAGTGGTGCTTCTTACCCTCTTGTTTCATGTAGTTACAGGGTAAGTATGACATTGCGGGCTGTAAATTAAAGTGGTGATTCTTACCCTCTTGTTTCATGTAGTTACAGGGTAAGTACAATAAAAACACATGTACACACACACAATCTGATATCACTCGGAAAACTTTATTTGAAAAACAACTTATTTCAAAACGGATTTACAGCACTTTGTTTCTCTTGCTTGGTTTCCTCCTCCTCTTGTTCCTCTTCTTCTGAAGTGAAACGATAAGCGTTTGTAAGAAAAATACCAAATATTTTACATTTTTAAACTGTAGACTATCGCTTCCGACCAACTGTCACCTGCGCGTTCATGAGAGGGTTGAGAGAAAGTATAAATACAAGTTGTCCGCGTCCGAGCTGTGCGCAGCTGTCGTGTACGTGTCCAAACTGGAGTATAACAGAGGCTTAAAGCGTGACGTAAGCGCACCGAAAAACCAATGTTGAATTATTATTTTTTTTAATGTTTTTATTATTGCTCACAACAAAATACAAACAATAACAGATAATAATAATGAAAAACAAACCATGCAGAAGAACAGAGACACCAGTTCTCGCGCACGTTTCACATCAAACTCCCGCGAGAATGCAATGAACGCTTAAAGCTTCACCAAACGCGAAGCCATTCAAGCCGCCCCGATGAAGCCGACTCTCATGCACTCGCTGGTGAAAGTTGGTCGGTAGCGAAAAGATGAGTAAATTATGAGAACATTTCTGGGTGTACTGTATTTTCTTTTAATACATAATACAGAATAGAAAAAGACTCCTTAAGATTAGGCTAATCAGTGGAACGATAGAAAAAGAAGAGGAGGACCAAGAGGAGGAGGAAGCCATGCAAGAGAAACAAAAAAGGACAAAACATGCTACTTTCTGTCAGGACTTTAGAATTTGAAATGAAAAGTTGATTTAAAAAAATGATAATAAATTAAATAAATTAAATAAATAAGAAGTGTAATATGTTGTAAATCTGTTTTGAAATAAGTTGTTTTTCAAATAAAGGTTTTCCAAGTGATGTCAGATTGTGTGTGTACATGTGTTTTTTATTGTACTTACCCTGTAACTACATGAAACAAGAGGGTAAGAAGCACCACTTTAATTTACAGCCCGCAATGTCATACTTACCCTGTAACTACATGAAACAAGAGGGTAAGAAGCACCACTTTAATTTACAGCCCGCAATGTCATACTTACCCTGTAACTACATGAAACAAGAGGGTAAGAAGCACCACTTTAATTTACAGCCCGCAATGTCATACTTACCCTGTAACTACATGGAATACTTACAGTCTAAATAATTTGCCTAAATAATTTGTTATTTTCCTGGTTGTTACCCCTTTATTCCCAAAACTTTACATATTATTCCCCTATACTTACACGTACGCACTTTATAGGTACACTGTAATTACCGAAAGTTACACTGTAATTTCGTTTTAATAACGCAGTATTTTCCTGGTTGTTACACCTTTATTCCCAAGACTTTACATATTGTTCCCCTATACTTACACGTAAGTACTTTATAGGTACACTGTAATTACCGAAAGTTACACTGTACTTTCATTTTAATTACGCAGTACTTTCCGGGCTGTAATCTAAAGCGTTACCGTGTAATATGATGTTGCATGTGAGGGGTCAAGGGTTAAACAGCCTGACCTACCAGCAACACAATGAACTGTTTTGACACTGAAAGACTCGCACATTTAAAATGGTCATGCCCGCTTTTACGTTAAAAATAAGCTGGAGAGATAATAAAATATATATATAATTTCCATGGGACTAGTCTCTGCATCTGTTTGTTTAGGTGGCGTTGTTGCAAAAAAAAAAAAAACCTAGGGTCCAAGAAATGCAGTCCTGAAACTGCAGCCTCTGATATTGCAGGAATATAATATTGCAAAAACTTGCTAATGCCTACACAATAGTTTATTGTGTTTTTGTGCAATTTTTTCTCAGTTTTTAATTTTTGAGGCCATACGTGCAAGATAAAAATTAACACGAATCAAACACAAACTCAATAAAGTTATTGGTCTATTGGAAGATATGCTTTCAAAGCTAGCTAGCTATTGCTAGCCTCTACGAAATTACCTACCTTACCTTTTACCCAGTGGTGTGCCGTCAGAGCCAGCAGGGCCTTCTCTGCTGGCCCTGTCAAAAAAAAAAAAAAAAAAAATGTCTATAATTAAATTAATGTGTGTCTGAACATGTCTAAATTCAATTAATGTCTATCAGTACGTTACGATTATATTTCCAGAAAGAATATGGTTATTTTTTTGTGAGTCTGAGCTGGATTTTCCATATGTCATCTAAACGCAGCTCCGTGGACCAGCACTAGTTGTATAGCTAGCCTTCCGTTGAAGCTGCCATTTTCCATTTGATCATAACTTTGACTGACGTGTTTTATCAGCCAATCAAATTGTGAAGCGTATGACAGAACGCCCCAGAGGCCCAGCGATGTGTCGACGGCTAGCCCGCGCTGATGTCATCGAGTGGGTGGGCTGATACAATACATGTTTGTGTACAATAACAATTTTCTGGAAAAATAACATTACGATGTCCAGAAATCAATTTCATTAGTACATTGGCTCATTTTGGGTACATTTGTCATTCTAGATCTACTAATATTGTTAGTGCCGAGAATTTCCACGTGAGTAAATGCATTGATACTTAAAAACTTTCATGTACTGTGATAGTCTAGTGGTAGAACTTTTGCCAAGCATGTCAGAGGTTCTGGGTACGAATCCACACCCGTATAGTTTTTTTTTTTTTTTTTTTTTTTTTACCGAATATGTTCATCAGTGGTTGAATATCAAGCAGGGCGTTTGTGTGCATTTTGTTTTGTAAGATTTCAACAAATAGAAAGTCTCCGCAACGGCGATAGATTGAAGCGCGCATCTGAGTGAAAACTGTGCGCGAGCCACAAGAGAACACTGTATCCGCGGCAACGAGCACTCAGCTTGAACAACACATTTCAGCGCTAGAATGCATCTTATTCAACAAACGAAAATTAATGTTGTCATATACACAACAGTCATAGCACTGGGGAGGAACTCAATTACTTTATTTCCGGTTCAGCACTACAGGTCAAGTATGCGTAGCAACGGTATTGTTTAGATCAACATGTGACATCTCCCCTTTTAAAGACATCACACAACTTATAACGTTTTCAACATATTTCACAGCAAGTATTATTTGTCAACATTACTACCTTGCATATGCTTATTCGCACTTGCAATCTCACTGTACTTACAGTATCAACGTATAGTGCATACTATTCATCAAACCTGTTCAATAAACATAATGAACCAAAATATCTCTTAGCAAAATCCTAACCTCAGATCTTGCGTGAAGTCACAATATCTTTCAGTCAACAGTTAGGTATAAAGGTAGCTTAACTGGTCTAAAGTCACTAACTTGAGTATTAATCACAGTGCAAAGACTTGAACATGTAGCTACTAACACATGTACAACATTTAAACTTTACTTGTACATAACATAGTCATCAAATCTCTTTGGCAAACATCTTGCCCTGGCTGGACGCTCACAGACTGACACTGGCAGCTGTGATGATGCCTTGGGGGACCCACTATTTGTAGGGGACATTAGTGTCTCCTTCTGCTCTGTAGGTGTGCAGTCTGGGTCAGCAATGTCCGGTGTCTCTTGAAGTGCTGATTTGTCAGGATCCACAGATAAGTGAATTCTGTTGCGACGGTAAGTGGCTCCATTTTCTGTCATGACAGTGTATGATCGAGGGGTGGTATGAGGTTGTACCACAACTGCTCGGTTCCATACGCGGCCTTGTCTAATACGGCAGCTTTCACCAGGTTGGAGGGAAGGCAGTTCTCTTTTTCCCCGGTTATAGTAGCGCGCCATCTGTTGTTGTCGAGCCACCAACTCATCTCTACCCTGCACTGTGGCTTGAGGCATCAGTTTACGTGAGGTCACAGGCAAGATAGACTTGAGACGACGACCCATAAGCAATTGTGCTGGAGTGACTTGGAGTCCGCTGATAGGGCTGTCTCGGAAATCAAGCAGGCACTTGTAAATGTCCTTGCCATCCTCTGCTGCTTTTCTCATTAGCTGTTTTATTGTTTGCACAAACCTCTCACTTTGTCCATTGGACTGCGGATATGTGGGACTAGACGTCACCAGGTTAAAGTTCCAATCTGCGGCAAACTGACGAAAAGCATGACTGGCATACGGCATATTGTCACTCACCAGTGTGTCCGGCACTCCATGCCTGGCAAAAAGGGACTTCAGCTTGTTGATGATTTCTTGTGCTGTCTTGGTTCTCAGACTCACCACTTCAGGGTATTTAGAGAAGTAATCAACGACAAGTAGGTGATCTGTGCCATTAAAAGTAAATACGTCAGAGCCCAGTTTAGCCCATGGACGGTCTGGCACTTCATGTGGCAACATTGGCTCCTGGGTGTTGCTTCTTTGAAATTTTGCACATACACTGCAACGAGCAATTGCATCTTGAATGTCCCTAGACATCCCTGGCCAATACATGATAGCTCTGGCTCTGTTTTTGCACTTCTCAATGCCTATATGAGTGTCATGTAAGGCAGAAATAATCTCCTGTCGCAAAGATTCTGGGATTACTACTCTGTCTCCTACAAAAACAAGTCCATGCTCGCTATATACTTCATCTCTCACCTGCCAAAAC
The DNA here is from genome assembly GCA_021554675.1 of Leuciscus idus. Lineage (NCBI taxonomy): Eukaryota > Metazoa > Chordata > Actinopteri > Cypriniformes > Leuciscidae > Leuciscus > Leuciscus idus. Next base: position 18,257,703 of record CM038625.1, on the reverse strand, counting down.
TGTTGTGCTAGGGGAGTTACACTTGCCTTGTGAGACGGCCAACCTCTCTGACTCACTGATCTTACTGCCTCTAGAGTCGGGTCACTGGCTGATGCTTGCTGAATCCTCTCAATTCTTTGGCTACTCATGGGTAGTACTTCAGTGACGCTGTGTACCCGTAGCTGTTGTGCGTCCTCTATGTTGTCAGATGGAGCATCGCAGGTCTGATACGCTCGGCTTAAGGTATCTGCAATGTACATATGTTTTCCAGGGTGGTACTTCACATCTATGTTGAATTTTAACTGACGTAACAACATTTGGTGAAGCCTTGTGCAGTGGCTTTTTTGTGATCATCTCGAGCGGGCGGTGGTCGGACTGTACTGTCACAGGTCTGCCATACACGTACTGGTTGAACTTTTCAGTTGCGAAACAGATCGCCAGCAACTCCTTTTCAATTTGAGAGTAATTTTGTTCTGCTCTGGTCAGAGAACGAGATGCATATGCAATGGGATGATTATCCTGCAGCAAACAGGCTCCTAAACCGGTCGATGACGCGTCACATTGTATCACAGTGTCTTTGGTTATGTCAAAAAACTTAAGCACTGGCTTGCTGCTGATAAGCGTCTTCAACGTCTTGAGAGCTGCTGCATGCTGCGGTTCCCATGTCCATGCTGTGTCTTTTTTGAGTAGGCTCCGTAATGGCGTTGTCGTTGTGGACAGATTAGGTATAAACTGTGACAAGTAATTGATCATGCCCATGATCCTTAGAAGATCCTCTCTTGAAGTTGGGTCTGGCATGTCAGTTATAGCTGTCACTTTTGACTCGTCAGGCTTCAGACCTTCCTTGCTGATCACATGACCCATGTACACGAGTTCAGACCTCTTGAATTTGATCTTTTCTTTGTTGAACTTACAGCCCATGGATTTAGCTCGCTGCATCACCTCATGTAATGTCTTGTCATGTTGTTTCTCATCTAGTGAGGCGATAATCAAATCATCTGCTATAATATGCACATCTGGGATGTCCCCGAAAACCATCTGGTTTCTCCGCTGTAAGACTTCGCTGGCACTTGATATTCCAAATGGCATCCGCTGAAAGGAATATCTCCCAAAGGGAGTATTGAATGTGCACAGGTCAGCACTGGCTTCAGTGAGTGGAACTTGCCAGTACGAACTTGTCTGATCAAGCACAGTGAACAAACACTATTTTCCCTGACATCTGGCTGATCACATCAGAGCTGGTTGGGATCATGAAGTGTTCTCTTCTAATGGCTCGATTCAGATCTTTAGGGTCAAGGCATAAACGTAGTGAGCCATCTTTCTTTTCCACTACTACCAGACTATTGACCCAGTCTGTGGGTTTTGATGTTTTACGGATAACGCCGGCTGCTTCCATATCATCAAGCTTTTCTTTAAGACGAGTATGAAGACTCAAAGGCACTCTGCGCGGCGGGTGAATTACTGGCGTCACATTGGGCTTCAACTTAATGTCATATGGTTCTGTGAATTTTCCTAGACCACTAAACACATCAGGGTACTGAGCAATCAGATCTTCTTGAGTTAGTGATTTTTCAATGTTGTCCATTCTTTGAATGAGTCGTAGACCAGAGCATGCTTGACGACCTAAGATGGTTGGTCCGTCTTCAGTCGTGAGGAAAAAGTCATAGCTTGCTTGAGCACCCTTGCGCGTCACACATTTTAAATTAACTTTTCCTATATGCTCTATGCTGTGCTTTCCATATCCTGACAGTCTGGCAGTAGACTTGTAAACAGGGATGCTGGTGTATCCTGTTAGCTGTTTAAACTGTGACAGTGGCATACAGTTTGTATCTGCTCCTGTATCTAGCTTCATTTCAATCTTGTCCTCATGAACCATTACCTCTTCATACCAGCAGGAGTCACTGATATCATGTGTCATTGAATCAATAAAGAAATGCTCAAAATCAGACTCCACTGTGTGTACAGTTGATTCTCCACGACCACGACCTCTGCTACGATAACTAGGCATTCTGGCTTGACATTGAACTGCAAAGTGGTTTAATTTCTTACAGCGACGACACTCCTTACCATATGCAGGGCAGTTGCGAGGTTGATGCGTTGTGCCACATCTGCTACACGCGTTGGACGTGTGCTGTGTTGCTTGCGCAGTAACTCCACTCTGCAGGTGGTTACTGGCTCGCGCTGACTGCGCGCGCTGTTTTCCTCGTCCTTGATAACGTCTACGGTCTCTGCCTCGCGTGTAAGTGTTTAGAGTGTGAACTGACTGGTCCGGGGTTTGCGGCGACTTGCCTTGTATCATATCCAGTTCCCGCTTAGCGCTCTCAAACGTGCGCATTCGCTGTGTCACTACTTCAAGGGATTCATTGCCGTCATCACCCATTACTTTCATTTTCATTGCCGGATCTTTTATGGAGAAAAATAATTTGTCTCGTAGCGTGGTCTCTAAATCAGTAAACTGACAGTTACTTGCCATCGTCCTGAGATCATTCACAAATGCTTCTAGACCCTGTCCTTCAGGTCTCTGGTGTGCCCAAAACTGTGCACGGAGAGCCATTACTGGATTCCTCGTGTTGGAATACTGCTCGAATTTTCTGAGCACCGTATCAAAGTCATTGCGATCTTCCGCGCGTCTATCACCTTCAGCCGGTGCCCATCCAAAGTTACTGTATATATCATATCCTCTCTCTCCCAGTATCGTGAGCAAAATAGCAACCTTTTTCGCTGAAGATGCGTCACTGTTTCCCGATGCTGTGAGGAACAGGGCGAAACGTTGCTGCCACTTTTTCCACGCGGCGCTCACATTAGGACAGTCAAAGTCAAACGGCTCAGGTGCCCACATAGCACATTTTTTCTGGCCCAGCTCCGGGCCACACAATCACTTTTCCCTCGGCCCAAGTACCGCAAAGAATGACGGCCCTGAAGTGGCCCAGAACTGGATTAAAGACAAGGGTCACACATGGGCCATAACTGGCCCGAATCTCAGCCAGTTAGTCACCCTTAACTGGCCCTGAACTGGGCCAAAACAGGTTTTATCATTAGTACCTTATGGCTGAGATTCGGGCCAGTTATGGTCCATGTGTGACCCTTGTCTCTAATCCAGTTCTGGGCCACTTCAGGGCCGTCATTCTTTGCGGTACTTGGGCCGAGGGAAAAGTGATTGTGTGGCCCGGAGCTGGGCCAGAAAAAATGTGCTATGTGGGTAACCATATCAACACCACCCTTTAACCAGAAAACCCAAAACTGAGCCATAACCCAGCCTAATCTTACCCAAACCATGTGAACAAATAAGGCTCAAGAAAATTAAATTCTCAAAAATAGTTTATTTAACAATAGGCACAAGCCAATGATAATAAATTATTATTATTTTCTATTTTTTTTAGTACATTCAAAGCTTAACATCTTATTACCACCTCAAAATGTTCTGGTCTGTCTTAAACAGTAGTTTACTTATTGTAGTAATGCACAAGCCAAAAAAAACAGCTAGAATTTGTGAACACTATTTTAGTGTCCTGAACAGCCAACTATGTACAACATTTTTTAATTCTAACTAAATGAATCTATCAATGAATCTAGCACTGAAATTTAAACATATAATATAATTTTACTCACAACAAACATAGATCAAATAAAAAAAAATACTTAAAACAAATTTGCACATAAGAATGTTTGTATGTGTGAGGGAGAAAGTGATGCTATAGGACTGTCCTCAGGAAGTGAAGTACAGCTCTGCAGCCTCTCTCTTCTCCTCAAGCGCTCTCCCCAGACAGCAACATAGTGTCGGCCCAGATCCGGCTCACATCTGGACTGTGTGAAATCCACATGAACCAGATCTGGGCTGATACTATGTTGCTGTCTGGGTTCCTCCATCTCTATCAGGAGCAAGCTGAAGCCATCTTTGTATTGTTGCTTCTATCTCCTGATCAGAGGCATGTGTCAGACGATTTTTTCCTAACAGCAGCTAAAAGACAAAATACTAAATTAATAAATACATATACAAATATTCATCCACCTACTGTAAATACATTTAGGTAACAAATTAAAATAAGGTTGCTTCGGTTAAATTTTATACAGGAAATGATTGCTTATAATGTGGCACCTATTGAATGACCCGCAGGACAATCGCACCCCGGTCGGGTCAGTCTGTACTCGCGTTCTCAAGTTCAGGGCAGTGAATCAGCTCCATATAGTTCACTTCAATAAAGAACAAGGTGACATCCGAGTTTGAATTCAGGTATTTAAAAAAGCTCCAAAAAAGAGATGTTCTTCTATTTTTTTTAAAGATTACCATTACATAACCTGCCAAAATAACCTTCGTACCCGCCACGGTCGATTTTTAATCGAGGTTAAGCTTAAATAACAACACTAAAAAAATAATTGAGCTGTAAACACATCGCAGGCTTGATCTGTTTCGGCATGAGTGCAAAAGAGAACCCATGTGGTTGCATATATGCTGTATGTAGGCTATTACATCTAATGTTAGGTCGTACACAATATATAGACTTGAAAAAAAAAATAGGGTCGTGCACAAAATAGCGGGGGGCAATCCTTGAATATATAGTAGCGGCCTAAATACTTATAATTGTCCAGTACACAAAGTATGGCCCATAATCGCTACACTGATCTGGGCCACACACCTCCCATGCACAATCGGCCCAAATGTTGTCTGCCGTCATGCAGTGCCATCATTGCCACACATGGCCCACAGTTGGCTGACATGATGCATACCAGTGCCGGCAACACGCCAGCAGTGCCATGATGAGGCCACATTTGGGCCAAGTCTGTTTGCTATGTGGGTGGCTTATAGTGTAGAACATCCATTGTAAAATATTCATCCGTTGTTCAATGTCGTAATCCTTTTGTATTAACGATAGACTTACTTCTGTTCTGACACCATGTCATATACACAACAGTCATCACTGGGGAGGAACTCAATTACTTTATTTCCGGTTCAGCACTACAGGTCAAGTATGCGTAGCAACGGTATTGTTTAGATCAACATGTGACAAATGTCCTGCTAGTTAACCGGAGATGTTTTATTTATTTGTATTAGGTACATCCGTGCGCGAGATGTTTCAGCTCAGCTTTTATAATGCACAGTGACAGTGGTGTGCGCTGAGGTTGAAGATCAGCTGTCTCGTCGTTGATGTTACGCAGTAGTGCATACAGTGCATGATTGTATTTTGCATGAATCTGTGTGTGTTGTTATGGCGATTGGGGGGGGGGGGGGCGTTAGATCGTTACTGAAGGCCCTGACTGAAACCCCACGGTACGCTACTGCTTTTACCAGACCACTTATATATTTTCCATATCATTTAAAAACTTCAAAATGACTCTCCAATCTCCAAGCACAATTACAGTAATGAAAGGATTGTGTCTGCTATTATTAACTATTATCAAAGTATAGAAGCCAAAGAGGCGAAACTCTGTTGTGTTATGGGTAACAGTCTGTAGATGGCGCTGCGGAGGCGCGTCCGCCATTATGGACTGAAAGCTGCTGAAATCGTTAGCGCCAGTTTGCGCGCCACACAACCAAACTGTGAAGATGAGCAAGTGGTCAAAACGCAAGCAGTGTTCTGCAATAAATTGCATTTTTTGTACCTTTCCACCTGTAATATAGGACATTCACAGATTGTTTTTGTTCTTGCCATTGAAACGTTCACTGTGTGCACTTTCACTGAAGATGTTGAAAAAACAAGTTGTTAATATTTTTGTGATATTCTATGTAAAAGATTAACTGTCTTTAGAAATGTTCATTTTTATATATATATATATATATATATATATATATATATATATATATATATATATATATATATATATTTTAATCATATATATGGTGATGTTCACTAATTTCAAAATCAACATTTGAATAAATATCTTATTACTGTGTGTCTGCCTCTATATTATTTCATGCATTTCTGTTATTCATATAACAAGGAAAATGCATAATAGAACATAAATTTTGACAGATTAAAGGTTTGCAGTAATTTTATAACTGTATCTTTGCAAACCGTAAGTGTTAGGCTAATGAAGCCGATTCGGTGGGGGACATACCCTTACGAAAAAGTACTATAGGAATCTTATAGTATTTTGGGACAAAATATTATAGTAATCTTATAGGAATACTATAGTAATTTGGGACATACTATAGAAGTACGATAAGACTACTATAGAAATACTATAGCAGCTTTAAAATATTATAGAGGTATTACAGAACATCACAGAAGTATGTTATGTTCTGTAATACCTCTATAATGTCCTAGAGCCGCTATAGTATTTCTATAGTAGTCTTATAGTACTTCTATAGTAATATTTTGTCCCAAAATACTATTTTCCTAAGGGTAATTAGGCCATGCATAACCAACACATAGAACATTTTCTGTCATTTAACGTCGGTCATCCTCATTAATGTATTTTAAATTGTTTTCATATTTAGATATGACGGCCAGAAAAAATTAAGTTATGTTAAGTTTTTGTTATGTTAAGTTGGTTCAGTGCCATTTACTCCCATTATTTTTCGGCGTTTTCCTTCAGTTTTCAGTCCATAATGGCGACCGCGCCGTCACGTCATGGGGGCAACTGTTGCTATGGAGCATTCTATTGAGTTTCGCCTCTTGGGCTTCTATACTCTTTGCTATTATGTTGTCAGTAGTAAAGATAAACAGTTCAGATGTTTCTCCTAATACAGACACTGTTGTGGCGCCATCTTGTGGCTGTCAGAATCTCATTGAACAACACTCACTGACCCCAATGTAACTGATGGAGTTGAACATGACTGCTGGATTGTGGAGATCAGATGAGGCCCATCCTGGTCATAACTGGTTTAGCAGACTGGTTTTAGAGAGGTTTTGAACAATTTTAATTTTTAAACCAGCTGAACACCATAGTCAGACTGAAAACAAACCAAGACCTGCCAACCATCTTAGGCTGGTTTTAGCGTTTTGTTTTGTTTTGTGTGTGTTTTTGTCCACATCAAAATACAGATTAAGTAATTTCACTCACATATCACTTGAAGAAATCTATCCTGTCCTTTTAAATATCTGTTTTAAAAGAGTGCATTAAAATGATTGTTGTAGGCCTATGTGCAACTTAATCAAATTCAATCATTTTTAATTTTGTTCTAATAGTAGCTTGAAATATAATACAGGCCTATTGAAATATTTGCTAGAAAATGCTTTTATTTCATCAGTCTACTACTCATATGTGCCTGAATGGCCTTCAAAGAAGGAAGATGCTTTGTGTTCCTATAAGTGTAGTTACAACATCTACCAGCAGGGGCGAACAGGCCGTTCAGTACTAACCAGAAGACAAAACAATACACACGTGAGCCACTTGTTTTATATACCATGGAAATTCTCAAAATTGTAAAAGTGTTATGAATGTACTTGTAATGTAAAAGCACACTGTTACTGTGAAGAGACCATTTCATGAATCTATGGAAACAAAGAGGATTGCAATCCTTCACTATGATACACATTAAAAACATTTAATCAGAGAGGAAAATAAAGTCTGTTGATATTTCCTGATCAAACATGCAGAATGAATAATATACAGACAGTTTTCACAGCAGCTTCTAGTGATGATGATCAGAACATGTTGAATAGTGAAAATACACTTCCAAAAAAAAAAAAAAAGAATTTACCACATATAATTTTTATGGCCTTTAACACTGTAAAATAACATGTTGTTTTCCATGTTGAGCCACTAGTTGGCGCTCCAGCGGGGTCTTCAGGAGAGACGTACTGTCTGTACACCATTAAACTGAGTTAAAATGACTGAATCTGAAGTTTAAAAATGATTATGTTTCATGTATATTGGTCATAAACTGCTGATAATTATGAAATGTCCCATGATGATCAGCTCTCTGTGAGACAGGGCCGCGGGAAGAGGTTTTAGGTTGGGGGTGCTGATTTTTTTTTGGGGGGGGGGGGGGGGGGGGGGGGGGGATAGGGGGATAGGGGCGTTACCACTTTTGAATAAGAAACAATATCAAGACTATAAAACTCCTCAAAAAACGCGCACACACTCAAACCTGACTGCTCATCACATTTTTGACTTTATTGATTCTGCTTTTATTCCGGAGTCCCTTTTATTTTATTGCTCCGGAGTCGCATATCAGTCACAAAATGCGCCACGGGGAAGAAAAAAACATCTATAGCCTAAGTCGCACTGGACTAAGTCGCATTTTTTTAGAAATTTATTTCACAAAAAAAAAAAAAAAAAATGTTACAGACAGTTCTCCGTTACGGACGTGAGCGCTCTAAAGCGGCACTAAAATAATGTTTTAAAACTTTCACAGAGACCTCAAACTGAAAGCACAAAGCCTGTCTTTAAATTTAATTTCGTTTTGTATTAATTGTATCTTAATTTTAATCGATGTTTCATCAACAAATTGTCTGGATTTAATAAGAAGTAGCCTAAATATAGGCTATTAGAAAATAAATAATCAGGATACGGAGGCGCTGGCGAACCTGGAGCTCGTCTCATAATGAAACTCAGCGTAGGCCTATAAGGTAGCCTATTGCCTCACAGACCTGAGACATTTGGATAGCTTGAAATGTCGACTTTTAAGCAGAACAATTCAAAACGAAAGAAAACAGACTGCGCTGCTTATGTAATTCGTATGAAATGTGCATTTCTCTCTGGCGCTGCGAAGATCACGAGTCGTCAACTTCATCTGTCTAGCCGACACTGACATAAAAAATAACTGTTTTATTTGTAAACAATTAAAATGTCTCTCTTTTTTTTTTTTTTTTTTGAGCAGCTGCGGGCAAATTCTTTCGACACACACACACACACACACACACACAATATTACGTAACACTCTGCGCTTATGTTTTAAAAAGATAATTTAACATATAAATAAAACAATTTAAATAGCCCACTTAAAGTGTTTATTACAAATAAATGACTAAATGCTAAAAATGTATACATTTTAATGAACAAACATATGCGTTGCATTTACAATTCTGTGAAAACAGGGGGTGCTGCAGCACCCCCAGCACCCCCACTTCCCGCGGCCCTGCTGTGAGATCTTTGACATTTTGTCTAAATCATTCACAGTGACATCCAGGATCACAATAAACACAGCTATGTTCTATATTCTTCGAAAATTTTATGTCAACATAATATGACTATGATATATTAATCAGATTTGAATGTCATTGTTCAGTATTAAAAACAAAGTTTCCACTGACTGCACTGGTCAGTTTCTGCTCTTGTTTTCACACTTCATCTCTCTCTCACGTTCACATGCAGAAAAGCAGAAGTATCTGCAGCTCTTTGACACTTTTAGCTCCTGACAGCTTCAGATTCATGTGAAGGACTGCTTATCAGCATTTATTTTAGCAGAAGTACATTAAACCACAGCATGTTTAGTGTCTCTGCACTTACAGTTATTTTCTCTCATTTGATCTTAGTTGATCATTTGCTACTATAGTTTGCACAAATATGAAAGAATCAATTGTATTGATTGCTGTATTGAACTCATCTGTGGTTATTTTGCTGAAAATCATTTCATGGTGAGTCAGTTGACCGATGCACCTGATGCCTGTGGTTTAGTTAAGTGTGGTTTGTGTGGACAGATCTGACCCGCATGAAACACCAGAATTGGATTTTAACTGAACAATGGAGAAACTTGATCAGGCCAAACATCTGTGGATCATGCGGTTCAACAGTCATGAATGCAAACGTGCTAAAATAGTGATGAGAGATAAAGATCAAAGTAAGCACAGGGTGGAATGCAAATGTTGTGTTTGTGTTTGTGTGGTCATTATTCTTTTCTTCACAGCTTCTCATATCACACTCAGTGTTACAGTGGACTACAACTTCTAAGAACTAACAGTGTTTTTAGAAGAATCAACCACAGCCTTGATGAGTTTATTGATTACCACTATTTATATATATATATATATATATTTATTTATATATATATTTTTTATATATATTTTGCTATCCTTAAGTATGCTTTCAAGTTAAATGACATTTGGATCAAAAATGCAAGAAAAAAAGTTTCCAAATTTCAGAAGTTTCTAAAGTGTCCCACTTTAATAATAACAGGAGCCTATCATATTACAAAACATCACATTAATTGACTACAAAGTTTATGTTCAAGCTGGAATTTGGAAAGGCCACAATGACCTGTGTGACGTAAAAGGGAAGGGCGTATTATACAGTGTATGACATACAATACCTGAGTAATTTGTTCTCTGTCTTCACAGTTTTAGAACATTGCTTTAGAAAACCATATTTTCCTAAGCTTAGTTTTTATCACATGACAGTAAACTTGATCCTTTAATTTGTTTGCGATTATTGAACAAATTAAGATTTTATTTCTGTTGGATTTAAAGTAAATCCAACAGTTTGGTAGTAAAAAATTTTTAGTAAAAAAAAAAAAAAAAGAAGTAATTTCAGGTTGTTATTATTTCAGAATGTTCTGCGAACTCTTGAAGAAAATGGCTCAAGGAATTGTTGCGATTGGTTTATTGCATCTGATTGGTAAGTTGTGAATTTGTTTTTGTACATAGTCAAAATTTTGTGTTTAAATGAACAGTATTCAGTATCATCCGATAACAGATCCCCATGAAATCGAATCAGTTATTTTACACCGCAACCACCTTTTATGTACTTTCTCAAAACCTTTTCCCTGGAACAGAGCTTTTAAGTACTTCTTGGTTAGCCAGGAAATACAATGTTGTTTTCCCCCTTTATTTTGTTTCAATACTGCATTAAATGTGGGAATAGATCATTTGAAATGTCTCAGTGTGACTGATACTGTGGTCTCGTCTCCACAGAGGTTAACCAAAAGGATAATGTACATCCAGCCGGTTGTTCTCTCAAAATAACCCCCGACAGGGTGATGAGGACCCCTGACACGAAGCGTACATTATCCCGCTTATTACATGGCTACTTGCCACATAAGTAAATAATTAGACACACAATATTGATCTGAGTTGAAATATTTTATTAGTGATTTTATTAGTGATACGGTATACCACTTATTAGCCTACGCAGCATTTCACCACAAAGGCTAAATAATTATGGAGATAAGAGATATTGATTTCCGATTAAACTGTTTTAAAATCGTACCTTATAATCCAACAGTGTTAAAAACAGTAGTCACAAAATGGCAGCAGCTGTGTTTGTATGAAGCAAGAGAGAGCGAGTCCGTGATACTGCATGGCATAATTAAATAACTGTACACAAAATATTGATTCGACTGAGTTTTAATAATTTATTAGCTCACCAAATGCAAAACTTCCACGATGAAAAAACGTTCCTAGCAATGTATAGCGCTGCTGACATCAGTAACCCGGATGAGCCTGTGTTAACTGCGTTGAGAGGTTGTTATCTGGGAATATCATACCGCTGGATGGTGGATTGACCAATCAGAATCAAGTATTCCACAGAGCCATAATTAGAGATATCTTGTTTACAGAGAAGAGTGGATCCTTTTTCAGGATCTCCATCCAAATAACCTCCTGTTCCTCAACAAGGTGCGAACTCTCTAGGTCTATGTCCCTGTTTATGCAAATTCCCATTGTTAGCTCATGTCTCCATTTGGAGGAGGTTTTTGTCTTGTTCTGGTATTTAAAGAAATGTTGCAAAGGGCTCAGGGCTATTTGTTTTTAAGATCAGCCCGTAATGCTGAGTGTAAGGTATGCATCTTTTACTCTTTATTTCAGAACATTTGATGTTTTGTATTAATTGTCTTTAAATTGATTATGTAATTGACATGATACATTTACCTGACTAATAATAAATGTTACATTTGGTTCTTCTCTCCTGTTAGTTAATAAGCAAACAGTGATGTTAAAAAGAAAGTACACCCTCTTTGAATCCTATGATTTTATGTATTAGGACATATTGAAAACTTATTTGGTCCTTAGCAGGTCCTAAAATGGGGTAAATACAACTTCAGATGAACAACAACACATGACATATTACACCATGTCATTATTTAACAAAAACTAGGCCAAAATGGAAAAGCCATATGTGGAAAAACTAAGTACACCCCATGATTTAATAGCTTGTAGAACCACATTTAGCCGCAATAAGTTGAAGGAATCGTTTTCTGTATAACAGTATCAGTCTCTCGCATCATTATGGATGAATTTTGGCCCACTTTTCTCCATTAAGTTGCTTCAGTTCATTGAGGTTTGCGGGCATTTGTTTATGCACAGCTCTCTGAAGGTCCTGTCACAGCACTTTAGTTGGGTCGAGGTCTGGACTTTGACTGGGCCACTGCAATACCTTGATTCTATTCTTTTTAGTGTTTGGGATCATTGTCCTATTGCATGACACAATTTCAGCCAAGCTTTAGCTGTCGGACAGATGGCCTCACATTTGACTCGAATACTTTGGTATACAGACAAGATTATTTTTGACTCAATGACTGCAAGGTATCAAGGTCCTGTGGCTGCAAAACAAGCCAAAAATCTTCAACCCTCCATCAGTGTGATGGACAATTGGTATGAGGTGTTTGTGCAGATATGCTGTGGTCACCTGCCATGTTCTTTTTTTAGAGAGAAGTCTTTCTCCTGGCAACCATTCCAAATTCTTTTTCTAATTGTACTGTGTTGCGGAAATTATCTATGTAGTTGTGAGACTGCAATGAAAACCAAACATACTTGTCTTTGTAGTACTTTATTCTTGCAAGAAGGCCATTCACATACAGACATCAGAGTTTTATGTTGCCAAGGGCAACTGTGCGGGCTGCCTTTTCACACATCACTCACACCTCACCCTGCTGTTTTCCTGTTATGTTCATTCAGAAAGAAGATCTATACCATGTAAGGGCATTTTATTGTCTGACTGCAGTAGATGTGAAAGATATGAAGAAAAATGAAGTTAATTCGGCCAGCGCTCATACCTGTATTTACACCGTTTTCGGTTGAAGTCCAAAGTAGTCGATTGTCGAGTTCACGCGCATATGTTTAGTTACCTATGATCACGCGCGTGAACTCGACAATCGACTACTTTGGACTTCAACCGAAAACAGGGTGTAAAATTGACCGGAGTTCTCCTTTAACTTAAGTGAACAAAGACAAAAACTACAATAGCTTATTTTACAATTACAGATGAAACTGGCCTGCACTTGAAGTCCCGAACAGGGGTCTCATTTATAAAACTGTGTGTAGGATCCTTACTAAAAGTGTATGCGTGCCCAAAAGTCATGGCGTACGGCAAAAAATATTCAGACTTATAAAACCGTGTGTACGCCAGAACCTGCGCAAAATCACCTTTATAAATCCCAGTCAGCAGAAGATTGTGTGCACATGTCTCCTCCTTGAAATAACCATTATTACAAAACCTAGTTTTACTATGCATATCCTCATCTGCATATCATTTGCATATGCTTATTCAGCCACGTGATACCATGTTTAACGATACAAGATATGTGACCCTGGATCACAAAACCAGTCTTAAGTAGCACGGGTATATTTGTGGCAATAGCCAACAAAACATTGTATGGGTAAAAATTATCGATTTTTCTTTTATGCCAAAAATCATCAGGATATTAAGTAAAGATCATGATCCATGAAGATATTTAGTAAATTTCCCACCTTAAATATATCAAAAAAAATTTTTTGTGAGTGGATGCAGCACAATCGCCTATAGAAATGGACAACTTTAAAGGCGATTTTCTCAATATTTCGATTTTTCTGCACCCTCAGTTTCCAGATTGTCAAATAGTTGTATCTTGGCCAAATATTGTCATATCCTAACAAACCTAATATCAATGGAAAGATTATGTATTCAGCTTTCAGATGATGTATAAATCTCAATAAAAAAAAAAATACACATAAGACTGATTTTGTGGTCCAGGGTCACATATTAGGAAAATATGAAATACGGATGTTCCGTCACATTAAATTGCTAAAAATCATTTAGTAGCCTGTCCTTGCCTTGTTTTTGAATAAATAAATCAAATAGTATAGAATACATTTCAGAAAAAAAAAAAACGAAATATTTTCTACTGGCCAAATAGTATTTTAAATTGATTTATATTTTTAATGGAAACAGATAGGCCTTGTTGTGCATTATTTACGTGAAAATATTTTCTCAGACAATCTGCTATTATCATGGTAAGCAGTCCTCGCTGTAATTAAAACATTAAAACACCAACATGCCACAGAAAAAGTGTTCAAAAGCATCGCATCCACAACAAATTTCTATTTATTAGAATATAATTTTTTTTTTTTTACTTCTCAGTAATGATTTCATGTAATTTAAATGTTTAACTCCATTAATGAGAATTGCCTATTTAATCAAAATATTTATATCATAAGTAAAACATAGTTTAAATCATTATTTTATTTATTTAAACTGTTATTGTGAACATGTACTGTATGATTAGGACTGAAACATGAATTAGGACTGGAGATTTACGTTTACCTTCATCTGCCGTTAGATATAAGCAGCAGTCAGCAGATAGAGTTGTGGTTAGATATTGTAGCTCCACCCATTAGGCCCAAATTACATTCGCTCCTCATCGCTGGAGCTTTGGCGTGGAGAAGCTACACGTAAGCTCATTTGCTCTGCAGTGAGCAGCTTCTCCTAATGCTGGTTTAATCTAAGCCCTGTCTGTGAAACCAGGCCTGAAATTGGTGCAACATATAAAAGAGGTTTTAGAATGATTCTGTTTAAATAATAAAAATAATAAAAATTACAGGAATGTTTTAATAAGTGCCATAATGATCCAACCAAATGAGAACTTAATGTATGATTGATTAACAGTGTCTGTTTGTTCTGCAGGAGTGTTTGGTGCTGATAAAGATGAAGTGAAGACTGTGCCAGTGAAGGAGGGAGATTCTGTCACTCTAAACCCTGATCTTACTGAAGAACAGACAAATCTTAAGTTAGAGTGGTCATTTGCAGGTGTAATAATAGCTGAAATCAATATAAAAGGTAATCAGATCTCATATAGTGATAGTACTGAGAGATTCAGAGACAGACTGCAGCTGAATCATCAGACTGGATCTCTGATCATCAAGAACATGAGAACCACAGACACTGGACTTTATACACTAGAGATCACTGAAAAACTACTTTTGAGGAAGTCCTTTAGTGTTACTGTCTATGGTGAGTAGAGAATTATATGTTATTTGTTATTTTTGCTGTATATTTTTGTTGACATATTAAATGTACTAAATATTATTAAATATTTTCATTTATAATGCTTCTAAATCATTTATTAAATATACAAATATAGATACAATTCATCGCTATATTGTATAATATAGATTAATTGTGACCCATGCTGGCAAGTCAGAATGAGCACATTTTCAAAAATGCATGTTTTTTCTCCATTAAAAAATAAATAAAAATGATGTATGATTTGTTGGAATCAGACCAAAAAAGACTGTGCAACACCTGTTTGAAGTCAATAGAGTCAGCAAAGTCTGAGTTCCAAAACCAAATCACCTAGCAACCATACCTTAAAATTCCTGGTAATAACACCAAATTTGTCGCACACCAAGTCAAAACCAAATATCTAGCCTATAGGAAAAATATATGTTCAACGATTGAAAATATTTAAATATAATATTTAAACATTGTTACCCAACTGATTTTTCTACTTGGCAGTCAGTTTGAGAAGCATGTCACTGGTAGAGGGATACCCATGTAGCAATCCATGTAGCAAAAATATGCAACACAATATCAATAATAACAATAACAAATTTCCCATCTCATGTTTACAAGGTTTTTTTTTTTAAATAAGACTAAAGGTTCCGAGTCCGAAATTGTCGCACGTTAAAAAATAAATAGGCCTACGACCTTGCGTTGTGTCAATCACATTTACACACTTCCTCCAAAACTTTCGTCAAAAAAAAAAACAAAAAAACATTTGGATCGGATTTTTTGCATCAGTAGCAAGTATTTTGACGAGCCACCGAATGACGGATACAAAAAAATTGTGCTGTCAATCGATTAAAAAAATAACTCGATTAATCACACATTCTTTAATTAATTGCAATTAAAAGCACACGTTTTATAGGTTTATATTAGTTTATATATTTTATAATGTAATAATTTCAGTTAATCTCCAAATTAATGTAGAGACAACATAAAGACAGTATATTTTAAATACTTGTTCAATGGCATCTTTTTATAAATGAAGGTCAGTATCGCTGATACTAATACAGCTATTTTAAGATAAACATTATTTTTTCCCCCAATTTTAAACAATTATTGCCATCCAACATTACAGTGTAATTGAGAAGTGAGTAATTTTCTCTGTTCCCTTTGTTCTTTGATTAACTTTATATATAACTTAATATTCACACATAATGTATACACATAAAACATGATATCAGAGTTTTAAAATCAAACATTTTAAAAGAGAACAATACATCACGGTGGTTTAAACCAATGAGCATTAAGCTGTGTCGTCAGCAAGTTGTTTCCCATCATGCTTTTGATCAGCGCAGTCGGTGGAGAGCAACTGCGCTCGACTGCAGAATCCGACACGTCCGCCTTGCGCTTGCGAGAGATTTTTGACATACGTCAGCATGACATCAGAGCCAGGCGGACCGCACTAGGACACATTTCTAACCGGCATGCATCTCGCGCTGATCACTGGTGATCGGTTCTGCACAGATTTTGCTCATCTCAAACAAGCCTACTATGGCCCTGTCCCAAATGGAACCCTAAGCACTCGCGGTCTTCCTCTGATCCGCACGACAAATGCCTTGATCATGGTTCTCTGTTCCTCTTTTAAAATGAATGCGCTGTTGATATCTTCTATAACAGACGCGATGGTGGAATCTACATATGATGTTTCACAAACAAAGTTCGGGAAGTTCAACACGAAGTTCAGCACGTTCAAATAATCAATCCAATCAACTTGTCATCAAACAATTACCATGTCTACCCTATCAGCATGAGAGGAAACATATATTTATTCACTCTGTCAACTCACCTTACATTCCTTGTCAGTTTTCAGCATCCCTCCACTCACTCTTGGCCTGTTCTGTAGAGTAGGCCCGGAGCCCTCTCTTCGGACAACGTGTACGTCAAATATGCATTTATTCTATCTGACTTATTTTTAAGTGTGAACTCGTAAAATCTCAATTCTCCAGCGGCAGTCATCTTTGTTGTAAACGAATTCAACCCAAGTGCTCGTTGGTGACGTGCATGATTAGGCTACATTACTGTTGATCATCTATCCATCGTCGTATAAAGCCCGCCCTGACAATTTGATTGGTCCGAACAACTTTTGTTCAGGCATAATAGCTCCACAACGGATCAAGTCCAGACCGAACTTCCCGACCTAAAAATGTTGTGGGCGGGGCTAAGTTCGGCTGGCATCCAGGCTGGGTTCGCCAACCTCACTCTTGAGTTTTAGGGATGAAATCGGGAAACAACGCCATCTACTGAAAGAGGGTGGGTTTACATTTACATTTGGTTTTTGTTTGTGAAACTCAGACCACATTTGTATGTGCTGTTGTAATTATTTTATTTTTTTACCAGTTATTGGAAAATAAGCTAATGTTCACTTCAAACCAAACTACACTCTTGAATAATTGGCTTTTATGCTGCCACTAATGCCAAAGCAAATTTAAGAAAATATTATCTGGAAATATTTAATTCATATTAAGTATGTTATATATTCTGTCAACCAATTTTAGAATGCACTGTATTTGTTTGTGTTCAATTAAGCAAATGTTAGTGAACAACAACAAAAAACACATCCCTGCATGGATGTGTGGCTAGATTAATAGTGATGAACACATACAGTCATTACAGTTTTAAATTGTGTCCATGCCCAACCATTGCTCAAGATTTGCTACATTACTGTCCACAATCATCTTGTTTTTGTGGTGGCACATCATTGAAGTAGTCATTAAGTTGAGCAAAATGTTCCATGTCAATTGCAAGATTCGCCGACCACAGTGCATTTAAAGCATTAGCCACAGACTGATCACTCTCACTTTCATCCATATCCATTACAAATCAAATCACATATATCGACAAAATATATAATTAAAAGCTTGAAAATGTGAAGTTTATGGCATGTTTACATTTTGTGTTTTTAGAAGATGGACGCTTCCATGATACAATAAGGCACCACCGCCAAGGTGTTTTGATTCATCACCAGAGGCGTTATTGCGACTGGTTAGCAACAAACTGGTTTTGTTTACATCAGCATGAGTTTGAAAGTCACATTTCATTGGTTCAGACTCATGCCATAGAGAATTCACTATGAATATTCACAAACTTGTGCTGAGGGGAAAGCACCAGTGGTCGAGAAGTGAGCAGAGAAAAAGGCAATTTTTCATTAATTATTAAAACAAAGGAAAAATTTAGAAAGGCGCACCTCTCTGAAAACATACAAATAAAGATTATTTCAGATGTTTAATTGCTATCTGGAGCTTTGAGATCACTATACGAGGGCTTAAAGAAGTTTTTTGTGAAGACCTCAAATTCGACCAAAATTGACATATTTCCCTTGTTTTGCCTGTAGCTCATAATTAGCCTGTGCACATCCATCTCATTTTGTAGCATGGGTCACAATTTGTCCGTTTCGTATAGGCTACTTAGTGATTGTTTTGTATGCTTTTTTGTGTGCATATTTCCCAGCTCCTCTGCCCATTCCTGTCATTACCAGATACAGTCCTTCATCATCATCATCAGGATCATTGCTGTGTTCAGTGATGAATGTGTCAAGGGCGAATCTCTCCTGGTACAAAGGAATCAGTGTATTGTCCAGCATCAGTGTGTCTGATCTCAGCATCAGTCTCTCTCTACATCTGGAGGTGCAAGATCAGGATAAAAACACTTACAGATGTGTGATCAACAATCCCGTCAGCAACCAGACCACACATCTGGACAACATCACTCAACTCTGTCACACATGTGCAGGTACGGTGTTTGGTGTTTTAAGCCCCCAACGGCGCCTTCCAGGCAGCGAGGGGATGGGTAGGTTTAAGGTTGAGGGTAGGGTTAGCTGCCTCTAAGGAGCCATTGGGGGCTTAAAACACCATCGAGCTGCAGGTACAACAGGTTCAGGTAAGCAGTGATTTTAGCATTACTGAGCTGGAATGAATCTCTCATTTAGCAGCATTGCTCACTTCTTTACCTAACAGTATGCATCAATGCAGAAACTAACTAGCTTTCACAACTGTAACAAACATGCAAATCAGCACATCTGTCATCCTAACTCTGTTCTATGCTGGTTCTGTTGATATAAGATATACACCAGTTTGTCACAATGATCCATTCGGAGCTGTTGATGAAACAGATCTTGATTGAAATGGAATGTTCTGTTTCATTGCATAGTTTTTTCCTCCTCCTCAGACAACATCTACTATTGTGGCTCTGCAGAAGCTGTGATCCGATTGGTCGTCTCTGCTCTGATGGGCGTGGCTGCAGTGGCGGCTGTGGTTGTTCTCATCTATGACATCAGATCCAGAAAAGTTGAACAAGAGAGGAGAGACCAGACAAAATCATCAGACCTTAATGAATCTGATATTTCTAAACAAGAATAGACTGTCTCTCTATTTTCTCTTCTTTTCTGAATATTTTTTTGAATATTTTTGAAAGTTTCCTTGCAAACATTGAACATAGTTTCAGTACACAATGGCGTTTTTTAAGAGATACTGCTGTCATGTTTTATTCAATGTGTTACTTGCTGTTTCTTTGTAATTATTTGTGGAATTTACTAGCGATTTATGTGTAAAATTGTTTCTACACCTATTTTTTTCAGTTTAGGGGAGAGCGGGCCACAACCTAACGCTTTTTGACTTTCTTAGTTTGTGTAAACCTACATAGGGTTCAGAGTATTATTTTTCCACATTAATTTCCCACATGTCTAATACAGTGAATACTTTTTTCTTGATTTGCCCAGGAAGATTGGAAGTGAAATGTGACAACATGGCCCATAGGTGGGGTACATTGTAACATGATCATATAACAGATTAAAATGCTTAAAAACAGCAGAAAAATATACAAGACAAACTCAAATTGTCAATAAAATACAATTATTAACTTTTCCACATAAAATAATGGCTTTTTAAATCATTAAAAATGTACTAATTTTTCAATTTGACAACAATCACCATGCAAAACACAGGTATAACATAACACAAAACATAATAATAATTAATCATTTCTGAACATTCTCAGTTTTTATTCACCTCTTTCTCTCAAAAGAATTCACAAAAGTTTCTATTGTGAATTATATCACTAACATCATAGAATATCATAGTTTCTAATAGGGGAACATTGTAACGCAGTGTTACTACTGGATTTAAACCCAGCTAGTGTCTTCTGCTGGTTAGATCAGAATTAAATAACTATCTCAACTGTTAAAAAATAACAGATAACGTTATACGATTAAAATAATATCAGATTGGTCTACTTTTAAATAAACACAAAAAGCTTAAATAAAAAAAAAAAATGAGTGAAAAGTTAGAAATGTACTTTTGCAGTGGTTAAATAAATTTCCAGTTATATGCCAAAGATTTCTGAATTTTGGCGCATTTCTTTCTCTAAAGTGTTGATATGGCAGTAAATGCGCTTAAGTTTCATCATCGTTGCATGTGTGGAAGTATTTAAACTTAATATGTTGCTAACAGATTAAAAAAAAAAATTTTAAATTAAAAAAAATGTGGTAGGGTCAGTGAAAATAATTGCAGGAGCAGGTTCAAATTATGATCTACTGTCCGAACTGCTTTGTTAGTATTATTGTTTTACTGTATAAGTGTTGCATTTTTCAAATAAATATTGATTATTCAAGTCAAGTTTTCTTACTCAAGCGTCCTCTGTAAGCTTCCTCCTTCTTGAACTATTTCGTTAAAGGCACAGAATTAACAAGTTTTGCCACTATAGAAGTCGCTTATTTAAAAAAAGGCATAGCTTGCCTTGATGACGATGCAAATGAGTGTGGAATCATGGGAGTTGTTGTATTCACCTCTACAGCCAATGGAAAAGAATCCGACAGACTCGGGCAGAAGTCAAATTCATGGATAAGCTAATGTATTAAAGTTTTATTAGCATTACTGTGGTATGAAGCAGGGCGGGCAAAGAGCCTGTGACATTTTGTCTTGACGTTTTCATTTGCTTATGTCGCAGTCGGCCGCTGCCACTCATTTCGTTTTCTTTTTGCGATTAAATGTAGCCTACTTTTAATGTCCGCCCTTCTTCCCTGATCTTGAACCTTTTTTACATTTATGTTCGATCACCCATTTTAGCTCATTCTAATGAAATAGATGCAAGTGCTGAATTATAGGCCTACAACAGGTCGCATTATTTGACACTCTGCGTGTCGCACTAAATGTAACGTTGATGTTTTTTGGACCAAAACTAAAAACATTCGAGTATCCATTATGATTGTGGAGGAGATTTCGTTTGAACGTAGGCCTATACATTCTTGAAAAACCATGCAGGCCTATAAAATAATTAAGAAATATTTTATATTGCAAGCATGTTAGTTGCTTACTTGCTTAGTTGGGGACAATATTCAACAATATTATTGATCTGCCTGCATTGACACCATTATATGGGAACTGAACTAAGCTGGACGATGATATCGCTGTCTCCAGAGCGCCCCAGCCTACACACACACAGCGCTCGAAACACCACACGCTGGTGACGACACCTGCTGGTCATTTTAAATGCAGCGAAAACAAGCAGAACCTTTTACAAACCATTTGCAATTGTTTTCTTAAATGCAGCCTGATAGTATTAAGCTTTGTCTTACTGCGAATTGCTTGGTAATGTGTATGTTCTAGCAAGCAAGCAAAAAAGTGAGTTCACTTTTGAAATTTATAAGCGTTTACAAACAGATGACATTCGTCCAGATCACGTCACACATGTTCCCGTCCACACCATCACCGCACGAAAATACTATCAAAACTTAATTTAGGGAAAGTACTTTGCATTACAAATCTTTATATTAACTGGCTTTCTATTAATGTAATACAGTGAATAACAAGTGTCTTTGGTCTCCCAGTGGTTTACATTATTGGCAGTTTAGTGTTAGTAATTAATTTACAGCAAAACATCTATGCTTTCATGTCTGAAAACATTATTTTTGTCTTACATTTCATAATAAACTAAGACAAGCTCAGTACAACTCGTTTTCCGTCAGTTTATTTTCATGAATTTAAATGTATGCAAAGGATTGTGGGTGATTTAAGGCTGCGAAGGATACATCTGATGTGTCCTTCAAAACTGGCTGAAAGAAAGACATGAAACGAAGGCTGCCTTCTAAGGATCCATCAAATTGAGACGGTCTTCAGCGACGTTTAATGACGTGGCAGCCGAGATATGCAGGCTTATTACTAGGACCCGACAGAAGCACCCGATATTGGCACTGTCCCAAATGGTACTCATTTGTACCAAAGTACTCGCGGTCTCCCTACGAGTCCGCACTTTTGTGACGCAACACCATTTTGACTGTTGGCAAGAAGTCTGCAGAGCTTGCATCAGTTTCATTATAGGGGGCGTAATTATTTGGGTTTATATCTGGTTTGTAGAATTGCGGGACGGACACACTACACTAGAGAAAAGTCGCATTTGACTTTATTCTCTTTTAAACCACTAGATGGTACAAAAATTCAGCAGAGCACATTTATTAACCACCGATGGTGCATGACGCGATTGCGGACAGCAGCACAAAGTTGATTATGCGCTAATTTCATCTAATATTTAATGTTTATTAAAATGTTGTAGATTTATGTAGCAAATGAGAAGCGGTAAATTATTGAATATGTGACAAATGATTACACAAAGGTCTTTTTAATATATTAATATATAGTATATATATATATATAGAATTATTATTAATAATATATAAACTTAATATATTAAGTTGGGTGTCTGACATAATCACCACATTTATAATGAAACCATCATATTTAAAATATGATGTTCATCATATTATATATAATTTACTACACTGTAAAGCTATATTCAATTAATATGGGATCTCATTCAACGCTTTCAGAATCTTTACTTTTAAAAAAAGAAATAATTTTGTTTGAACGTATTTTTAATGTCTGTATTTACTGAACAAAAATGAATTGTTTTATTTATCAAAATACACCGAAAATAGTACAAACTTTGATTTTTTAAACAAGTATTCATTTAGACATTATTAAAAAATGTTTTCACTTTAGCTAAAGTATTTGTATAAATACTGTCTTTTGCCCCATGCTGGTTTAACCCCACGGGTGCATGGGGCAAAAGGCCCCCCTCGCTATCTCTTACATACGATTTTTAAACAAACAAAGCTATTT
Organism: Leuciscus idus; assembly: GCA_021554675.1. Taxonomy (NCBI): domain Eukaryota; kingdom Metazoa; phylum Chordata; class Actinopteri; order Cypriniformes; family Leuciscidae; genus Leuciscus; species Leuciscus idus. The sequence goes on along the minus strand of CM038625.1, from coordinate 18,234,478 downwards.
TATGATTTATTTAAACTCTGTTTCTCCGTCAATGTTCAATATGAACAAAGCATTGCTAAACATGAATACAGACACCTAAAACCAACTGACAGCAAACCAAAAAACTAGTGTTGCCAACTTAGAGACATTGTTGCCAGATCTGACATTTTTTGACTGCTGGTTAACATGAAGTCATACTATATTGTACTTGTTCCGTTGTCTGACATTCAGCTATGTATTGTATATTAAATTATGTGAGCATGGATTAGGAGAGAAAAGCAGATGTAAAGTACCTACAATTGGTGCATTACAGCATCTAGCAACTTTTCAAGCAGGCTTTAGTTACAGTACTTAGCATTGAAAATAGTTGGCAACACTGCAAACGACCATGATCCTGAAGGTGAATGTGTGGTGATCTACGGGGAGAAGTACATATTCAACAGTTCCTAGATTGTGCATGGATACTTTAATATCTCTATTAAGTTCACCACAACTCTATTCAGCTGTCAGATGAGACCAAACATGACTCAGATACATGTTTAGAAAATGAATAGTATGTAGTGAGAAGCGCATGTGTATCTTGTGAAGCAAAGGGCACATAATTAATTCACAAGTGTAATTTTAAAGATATTGCTGTTGTACTTGGGCAGTGAAGAGTTGCACATATTCACTCAGCCCTACACATATTGTTTTTCTCATTTTATAGCTTTGTATAAAAGCATCTGCTGAATGCATACAATAATTAAAGTAGCACATCTGTAGTTTGTAGATTAACTAACATGAGTTTTCTCTCATTAGTTTGGCAGGAAGACTTGACAGGTTCTTTATTTACAGCTGATTAATTCATTGTTTATAAGACAAGACTCTGTTCTCTAACATGACTAGTTATATGAGTTTAATCTCTGAGAAACTGTTTCTGTTTGTTCTGCAGGAGTGTTTGGTGTTGATGCAGAAGTGAAGTGTACAGTACACACATACTCAGTTATGGAGGGAGATTCTGTCACTCTAAACACTAATCTTACTAAAATACAGATATTTAATCAGATACAGTGGAGGTTTGGAAATAATGGTCCAGTCATTGCTGAAACTGATAGAACTAATATCTCATCATATCTCTATCACACTGAGATATTCAGAGGCAGACTGCAGCTGGATAATCAGACTGGATCTCTGACCATCAATAATATGAGAATCAAAGACACTGGACTGTATAAACTACAGATCGACAACAACACTGGTCCCTTAAAAAAGATATTCAGTGTTACTGTCTATGGTGAGGTTACTTTTTTATTTTTCAAAATATTTTTTGTTTTATAAATTAAACTGAGTTTAAATGTGAGCCAGCAAATATAGTTATGATGTGTTCAACAGACTTACATATACAGTAATTGTCATTTCACAATATCACTATCTCGATTGAGACTTTTAGGTTTCTTTTCTATATTTCCTGTGGTTTTTGTTCTAGTTTCCCACTCTCTAATTATTAGGGCAATTCATGGTCAATCAGAGTAGTTGACTCGATCTGTATGTCAAACTGATGTCCTTGTATGTCTTTTATGTAGGAACAGCAGGCAGAGCTAACCAGCTAGTTCTTGTATAGTTCAGTTTATAGTTCTGCCCCATAACAATGTCAAATATATAATCTCTCTCTGTGAATCTGTTTCTTCTTCTTTTAGAGGCATTTAACATTAATCTTGGTAAAGTTGAAATAAAGAACTCAGTGATGGGTTCTTTGTGATTACTCAGAAGAGGCAATGATGGTGGGAGATATGATCATTCTTCAGACTAATGTTACAATGGAACTTGTTAAATCTGTGTATTAGGTCTGTCTCCATGTGTTGTAGCAGGAATAGTTGTCGTTGTTCTTCTGCTGGTGTTTGCAGTTGGAGCCTCTGGTGTTTTTTACTATCGCTACAAGATCTGTAAACTAGAAAGGCCAAACTGTAAGTATTTCAGCTGATACAGTGAAAATGTATAGTATGATTTTTCATAGTCAGTATTTCTACCATTTTCCAATAAGTTCTGTTAATTATTGTTTAAGTGCAATAATTAATGAAGTCTGTGTATTGATGAATTCATTTCTCTGTTTAAAATGTAGATGCAGTAAACAATACGGACAGATATATGAGTCAATATTCACTGATCACTGAAGATCTAGAGGACAACATAAAAGGTATTTGGGCTACAAACGTATTACCAGATTTGCTAACATTGGTGACAGACAGAATTAGCAGTTTCATATTTAATAGACACAGACATGAGTTTGAGTATCCTATGGAAAATAACATTGGAGAGTTGCAGCAAATAACCACTTATTCTTACATAAAGCTATTGTGTGAGTTCAGAAGAATTATATAGCGCACAAACTGCATGTCATTTTCTGATCTTCACAAAGACGGTCATGAGGAACTGCAACTGGATGGAAAAGAGCAGCTTGAAGACTCAGCAAAATCAAGCCATATGTGTTTAGAAGAACATGAATGTGAGTAAAAATCTAAATGTTACATTTAGTGATATATAACATGTCTGTGCAGAAACAGATTTGTTCATTAGTTATGTATTTCAGTTTCATACATTTCGCTTTTTGTTCATTATTATCTAAATGACCAATTTTAAAAGAGGTTGTTTCCTTTTGTTTAAAACATTTTTAAAATGGTATTGTTGTCATATCTATTGAATAACGTGTAACTAATTGAATAAAGGTAGAATTAACCAATCAGTGCTGTGGGAAATACTGTTAAATCACGTTAATGAAAGATGCAACCTTAAAACATGCAACGTTATTGCAAATTGTTACAGATCTTCTCAGTCCTTCAGTGTCTCTGATGTTTTCATCCGGTTATAATCTCCTCATTTCCTATATCTATGTGCAGCTGTGACAGATGAAGGCAAGATCTCTGAAGAACTTAGTCAAAAATGTAAGTATTGCAGCTGTTAAGCAGCAAAAGAAAAATAAGCTTTACTGGGTGACAATGGAGAATGAAAAAGTACATGATTTTTCATAATAAATAATATACTTTATTTTACCAGAAGTGCTGCTTGTGCTCACATTAATGTTAACTTTAATGTAGTTAACACATTACATTATTATAAGTTGTTACAGATCTGATTTGAACTTATTATTCGAAGGACATGTAAAGAATGATGATATTTTCTCAGTATGCCTGACATGCTCATCTTCATCATGTGAATCTGTTAATTCACTTATATTCTCTTCATTTCTATGTTTCTGTGTGTTGCTAGTACATAAAGTGGAGATCTCTGAAAAAATAAGTCAAATATGTAAGTATTGCAGTTGTTACAGCAAGAGTAAAATGAGCTTTACTGTGCTACAGTAGTTTAAATCTGATTGTTCAGTAAAATGCATGAAATTATACTGATTAATTAATTTATGTCTGTTTAAAACCGTATTGTTGTTGTTAACCAAAACTAATTTTCAGTCATTGAAATGAGCTGAAATCAAATATACATATTAGATGGAAAAACTGAAAATTAGAAATGCTGCCTTGACAATTAACTGAATTAAGTTCCAGAACTAAAACTAAAAGAAAAGTGAATTAAATTAGAAATGTTTAAATTACTAAGTACTAATTAAAATCATAATTTTAATCAAAATAAAAGGGGGGTCAAGTATCAATCATGTGTAGTTGCATGTAGTGTTTATTCATGCCATGTTGTTCTTTTGCTATTGGAACAGTAACCAGACAATGCTTTAATCATGTGATGGAGTGTCTCAGACCAATCACAGAGAAAATAAAATTACATTCTTTAATATAGGACAGGTATATGAGCAAAAAATAACATGATTTGATTATAATTCAGTCTCTAATAATTGTTTCTTCATGCAATAATTTAATGTAACAACCTAAATCAAGATAAATTACAGTCTTATTTGAAGAGAATTATTAGAGGCCAAGTCCTGACTGTGGTCGAGAGGTGGAGCTGGGGATGGAGGAGGGTAATTAGTTAGTTAGGAGTTCAAAAAGTAAATATTCAATAGGAGTGAGTTATTTTTGGTTTCCGATGAAGGATCCAGCACATTATAGGCAGTGGATAAAAGGCTACAAAGAATCGGAAATAGGGCTGGGCGATTTATTGAATGTAAGTAATATCTCATCACTAAGCAGTGAAAAAAATTACCTGTGATATGCTGATCTAATGGCAACATTTACTTTGTTTTCTCTTTGTTTCTATGTGCTGCTGTGACAGTTGACATCAGCAAAAGAGGAACCTTGTATCAAAGGTTCATTGTTACTGTCAGACGTGAGTATATCAAGACTTTAAATGTAATAATCATCATGGTTGTTCCTCATAGATTCAGTTTTTTTCTATAGGTTATTCAGCTCAAATTGGTTCACATGCTTTTGATTCCGTTAAAGCTCTGATTCCTCAGAGCCAGTGTATTTAAAGGGTTCATTCACCAATTGCAAAATGGTTTTTCAATAATACTTGGATACCAAGTTGGCAGAAAGAATTTTTTATTTTTTTTTTATCGGTGCTACCTGACTAGAGAAAACAGAAAAAGGGTTGTTGTCTTCCCATTTGCCAAATTGGCAGGAAACCTTCACCACCATTATGCACTGGACATGTTGCAGTCCAATGCCATTCCCAGTATGCACTTATTTAATAGGCTTGACCAGAGTCAAAATGCCGCCTTGATTGAGAAGGAAATACTTCTCAGCAAACTTTTAGCCACAATAATGTCGACTTGTACTGTTCCTGAGTTCGAAGAGTAAACATTCAGTAGGAGTGAATTATTTTAAGTTTTCAATGAATGATCCAGCACATTATAGGGAGTGGATAAAGGTTGCAAAAAATCATAAACAGGGCTAGGCAAAATATTGAAAGTAAGCAGTATCATCTGTTCACTCTGCAGTGTAAAAAATACCTGTGATATGCTGATCTAATGGCAACATTTACTTTGTTTTCTCTTTTTTTCTATGTGCTGCTGTGACAGTTGAAGAGAAGACTGTGATAGTGAAGGAGGGAGAGGATCTCACTCTAAACACTGATGTGAAAGTACAGACAGATGATCAGATCCTGTGGACGTTTGGAGCTCGAGAGACTCATATCGCTGATATCAGAGAAGGAGTCAGAGCGACATATGATGGTTCTGATGGGAGATTCAGAGACAGACTGAAGCTGGACGAGACGACTGGATTTCTCACCATCACAAACATCACAGCTGAACACATTGGAGTCTATAAACTACAGACCATCAGCAGCAGAGGAACCTTGTATCAAAGATTCATTATTACTGTCAGAGGTGAGTATATCGGGTCTTTCTACAATGAAAAGGTAATTCAACTCAAACTGCTTATGTTCAGACTCAGTCAGAGTTAGTTCTGTAGATCCATTTAGTTTCAGCATCCTGTCTGTTGTTGAGTTTTATTTGTTTCCCTTTTCCTGTGTTGAGAGGAGACAATATCAAAGATGGAGGAAGAATCTGTCACTTTATACCCTGATACTGAAGTACAGAAAGATGACCTGGTCCTGTGGATGTTTGGAGATGAAGACAATCTCATAGCACAAATGATGGGAAAGACCAGAGAGAAACATGACATTGCTGATGGGAGATTCAGAGACAGACTGAAGCTGGACAAGAAGACTGGATCTCTGACCATCAGTAACACCACAATTGAACACTCTGGACCTTATAAACTACACAGGTTCTTGGTTAGTCCTGTCCTGTCAAGTTTGTTATAGTTTTTTGATTAAATAAAAGCCCACACATCAGAGCATCCTCACTTCTTTCATCACTCCAAACCTCGACAATGTTTTTATTTTTTTTTATTTTATTTTTTTACCACAAGTTTGTGATTGATTTAGTTTGATAATTAACGAAGCTGCTGATTGGCTAAAATTGAGCTGCATGGCATCACTATAATGATGAATTTATTTGTCTGTTTAAAACCGCATTGTTAATGTTGACAAAAACAAAACTATTAAAAAAAAGATTTCGGTCATTGAAAATAAAGCTGAAATAAGAGAAGATAAATATTTGATTCGAATTTAATGAAAATTTGAAATGTTGCCTTGGCACCTTAATGAAATAAGATTAAGTTTAACCACTAAAATGACTACAGGTTTACTAAAAAAAAGAATTTGAATAGTTAACATTGAAGGTTATAGTGTATAATTGTAATTTGTCCTCGATTTATCCAATATTATGCAGGACATTACTGCACAGAATCATAAATCATGTACATGTACAGTATAAATATTGTGTTTGTTAAAACCTATTGTTTTGTTTTAATATGCTTTAATTATGTGACATAATTAAGGTGCATGTCATTCATCTGTATAAATGCGCTCTCTCTTTGTCCATTACTTTACTCACTCTCTTGTTATAATCTACTCATTTCTTTGTGTTACTGTGACATGAAGTGAAGAAAGTGTCAGCGCTAGAGGGAGAGGATGTTACCCTCAAGACTGATGATGAAAAACAGAAAAATGATCAGATACTGTGGCTGTTTGGAGATGACAGGGCCGGCCCGAGGCATAAAGCGAACTAAGCGGCTGCTTGGGGCCCCCTCGCCACCAGGGGGCCCCCTATCGAGTTTTTTTTTTTTACATATTAATTAACTTAAACAAGTGACATAAATGAATAAAAGGATTAATAATTGAAGACAAGAAAATTCTGATTTCATGATCAATATACCTGCTTACAACTGCTGCTGTGTCTGCCAGTGTTTGAGTCATGCGCATAACCTCGCGTTCATAGACAACTCGTGCGCAAAGTCACGGTAATGTTAAGCCATGTCACAAAAATTTGATTTGATCAATGATTTATCCTTTAAATGTAATGATATTCAGAACAGAACAAGAATAAAAAAATAACTATGAACAAGCCAAAACGAAATAATTTAAAGCGAAAGTGAAAGTAAGCAGCGTTGGGCTCACGTATCTCTCTCATTAGAATCAAAATGTTTCAACATTCGCGATGGATTTGGATGGTAAACTATTCTTTATCATAGGATTTGTACTTCACTTACGTAACGTTCCAATATCGACGGAAAAAATCATCCTCTTCACACGCGCAAAAATGTGCTTGGAAACATCACAGTGGAAGATTACAAAGCTGGAATATGTTGTGTGTGTGTGTGTGTGTGTGTGTGTGTGTGTGTGTGTGAGTCGCGGGCGCGATCGAACAGTGGAAACATAAAAACATACTCCGTCATGTTCATACAAGACATCATTCAAACTGCAAAGTGTTGCAAAACGTTGGAGGACATTTTGCAAATATTTTTTTTTATATGTTTTGTGACAGTTTGTTTTCAGAAGTTTCCAAGAGTTAGTAAAAGAGTAAAGAAAAAGTTAATACTTTAAGTATCTATTTTTTATTAAGTATTTATTTTGTATTAATACATAACCTCATTGTATTAATTTATAATGTAACATTATAGTGTGACATTTGTGTCAATAATCGTCAAGCACAGGTGACTCTGCGTGGTGGGAGGGGGCCCCCAAATCAAATTCTGCTTAGGGCCCCCAAAAGGCTCGGGCCGGCACTGGGAGATGAAGACGCTCTCATAGTTGAAATCAGTGGAGGGACTGGAGAGATCATAACATATGATGTTCCTGATGGGAGATTCAAAGACAGACTAGAGCTGGACAAGAAGACTGGATCTCTGACCATCACAAACACCACAAATGATCTTGCAGGACTTTATAAACTGAAGCTTCACCGCGGTCAAGAGGCCATAATCAAGAGATTCTTCATTTCTGTCAGAGGTGAGTTGCTCTAGTCAAAGTAAGAATAATCACAGTTGTACCTCATCTATTCTGCTTCTGCAGATTATTCAGATCAATCTGCTTATCACCAACTACTCAGTGTGCAAATGTACAGCTTATTGTTAGTTAATGCATAACTAACATGAATTAATGGGATCTTACACGTATTACCTGTCACTGTCACCAAAAACTTAATATGGATTACTTTTAAAATCTTATTTCTGTACTTTTTAATGCATGAAGGTTTTGATTGTCTAGACTTTTACGAAATGAAGAGAGAAAATTAAAAATATCCCTAACACTTTACAATAAGATTACATAATGAACAATATTTCTACAACAGTTCAGTTCATCTTTATTAATTTCCCGAAGGCCATTTGGTTGCAGCATACAAACACATAACATAACACAATCCCATACAAATACATACAATAATAAAGCATTTATTAATATTAATCTTAGTTAATGTTAATTTCAACATTCACTAAAACATTATTAAAATCAAAAGTTGTATTTGTTAACATTATTTAATGCACTGTGAACCATGAAAAATTAATCACTATATTTATTAACTAATATTAACAAAGCTTAATAAATTCTGTAACATATGAATTGCTCATTGTTAGTTCATGTTAGTTCTTATATTAAGTAAAGTTAACAAATGTAACCTTATTGTAAATGGTTTACAAAATATCTTCATTTGTGTTTTAATGATGAATGATATGAGGGTGATTAAATGACAAAATATTGATTTTGGGGTGAACAAGCCCTTTAATGTACAGACTACAGTCTTTAGATCATTTCAGTTGTTAGAAATCTATGATTGATGATTCAAAATCTCACACTGAAGTGTATATTTAAATGTTCTGTTTGCTATTTCCTACAGATTTAATTTAGATCCAGACTGATTAAATAAAGCTAAATGTTGCATGATTCAGCAAACTGAAACAGTAATATGAAGTTTCTGTATAATATGAAGCTGAAGATGAAGAAAAAATGTCCTTGTGAAACTGATAAATTGGCATCTGAATGATCTTTTGTTGCAATTTTTGAAGCGAGGATGATTTTAGGGAAGGAGGAAAAGAATGTGACTCTATACCCTGATACTGAAGTACAGAGAGATGAACTGATCCTGTGGATGTTTGGAGATCAAGACAATCTCATCGCTCAACTGACCGGAGAGACTGGAGAGACGACATATGCTGATGCGGACGAGAGATTCAGAGACAAACTGAGGCTGAACAAGAACACTGGATCTCTGACCATCAGTAACATCACATCTGGACCTTATAATCTACAGATCATCAGCAGCAAGAGGACGTCGTACAGGAAATTCAGAGTTTTCAATTCTTGTGAGTCTTTCCATTTCATTTGCTAATATAGATGAGGTCTTGGCTAATAATTAAGTATTGTCCCATCAGGCATTTTGACAGATTTGTGTGTTGTTTAATGCAAAAAGCATTTCCATTTTGCATAAAGTTTCGTCCTGACAGCGAGTCACTGTATTTGTTATCATAGCCTTCGATTTGCACATTGTTTACAGGACAACCTTGGGCAGGGTGTGGAATAACATTTTTAATAAAAATGCAGAAAGTAAATCTTGCCATTTTTACCAGTTTAATTGACGAAATAATCAACCGGTTATCAAAATCAAAAAATGAATCGGTTATCAAAATGATTGTTAGTTGCAGCTCTAGTTATAACCAAAAATAATCATTTTGATTTCATTACTGGTGTCTATTTTTTTATCCAAAATTGAAGGAACATGTTTTCAAATTGGGGTCCAATTTGGACTAATTAATTAAGCCAATATAATTTTAGAAATCCCATGATGCCCTTATAACATCACATTTAATATGTATAAAGATGCATTAATACTACAGTAAATGTAGACATGAGACCTCAGTTGCATCGGTTACTGACAGTGTAATATCAGTTTAATCTGAGTAACTTTCTCTGTTTGTTCTCCAGGTGAGTCCGGTCCCAAGACAGTGTCAGTGATGGCGGGAGAATGTTTAGTTTTAATCACTGATTTTAAGGTAGAAAGAGATGAGAAAGTGGAGTGGAGATTTGAAGATAACATTCTCACAACTGGAATGAATGGAGACATCAGTAAGACTTCATACGGTGATGATGTGAGATTCAGAGGCAGACTGGAGCTGCACCATCAAACTGGATCTCTCACCATCAAAGACACCAGAACCAGCGACACTGGAGTTTATCATCTAAACATCTGCAGCAGAGGCGGAAAGAACATTTGCTGGGAATTCAGTGTTACTGTCAGTGGTGAGTAAATCAACTCTTCCAATATGAGACCCTAATCATTTATGGGTGAAAAAGTGGCTTCAGTTGTTTCATTGCAAAATAATTTTTTTGTAATTTTCTCTCCCTCATGTCGATGTACGACTTTTTCTTTAGAGGAACATGAAAGAAGGTTCATATTTAGTTTACTATAGGGTTGAATGCTTTTCTAAATAATGAAAGTCAAAATAGAATTTCAATGGATGAAAAAATGCTGAGAGAATATTATGATTCAGAGACCATTAAATGTCTTATGTGTTTTGGACTGATTTCATACTGTAACCAGGGAGGCATGATAAAGTAAAGTCTGCAATGGGAGAGCGAGCGAGGAGACGAGCGGTAAGGAAGTAGATCAAGTGCATGAACGCCTTCCTCTAATTCCAGTAAATTGAAAGAATTTGCCACTTGCCACACATACAAAGCATGTGGGGGGCACAACATTACCATATCCTAGTGCTGTCATTGGCTACTGCCTCAATTCCTGTACATATTTATCGCGATATTTGTAAATCAGTTGCGCCCCTTCTTGGAAAGTTGTCCCACACACTGTCAGAAAGTTGATATTAATTGCATTGTATTTATTACAACTATTACAAATTGGTCCCCATCTGCCTTAGAAGTCAGTTTTCTATACATACATATATATGCACTAACATATGTACAGGCTTGGGAGGGTTACTTTAAAAATGTATTCCGTTACAGTTACAAATTACTTCATAAAAAAAGTATTTAGTAACGTAATCCAAGTACTATAATTTGAAAGTAATGTAACTGATTACTTTGGGATTACTTCAAGGTCACGTATATAAATAAAGTCAAGCAAGAAGAGATATTATACTTTTTTTAATTTTTTTTATTAAGAATTTGGTCCAGTGTACAATATTTGCAAAATATACACACATGCCTGAATATATATTTATGTAAAGGGATATACAGACATCTAGTGGCTAATGTATGGTATTACAGATTATTTTGTTTTATTTTGAACTAATTTTGAACTTAAAAATAATAACACAACATTTAAAATGTTTACACAATCTACATATTAGTTTATTTTAAAATAGGCCTACATGTTGACTAAAGCCGTGATCTTTCTTAATTTGCCTGACTGGACGTGGGGCGTTGGCAGTGGGAGTTCCCCTACGTTACCTAGACAGCGAACATCCCATTACGTGAGAAAAGATAAGAAAGGACATTTTGGGTACTAAAAAAGCTAGAATTTCCATGAATTAAAAGCGATTTTACCCGCAGGCAGCATCGTTTCTACTAGCAGCAGTGATTCAATCTGCGTCTGAGGAGATTGTAGACAGCTGTTATTTGCGCATGCAACAGAACCAGGAACTACTGTATAATCAAGCAGCGCTTAATATAGTGTTATTATGCCAAAATACTTATTTATTTCGTTTTAAATGAAACCATTGTAATCCTGAAAGTATTCCCCCTTTTTTCAAAATGTAACTATAATCTGATTACTATGTTTTTTGACGTAACTGTAACGAATTACAGTTACTGGATTTTTGTATCCTGATTACATAACGCCGTTACATGTATTCCGTTACTCCCCAACCCTGCATATGTATAGCATTTATGTACAAATAAAAAAGTTCCTGTGCAAAACTAAACTTGTAGTTAGGCACTGGTTTGGTATAAAAGAAGTCATTTTCATGCTGTGCAGGGCCTCACCACCCCTCTCGAATCAATGTAAATGGTACGACCCGCAGTTCAGGTGCTTCTGCTGTGGACCTGCGGTCGGTGAATCAGTTGATGAGACAGGAGCTGGAGTGAGCAGTGATAGGAACTAGGAAGACAGGGGAAGAGTCATGTCTTTCCTTAAGAAAGGAAAATCAGGGGCTCAAAAACGAAAAGAAAAGAAGATTAAAGAGAGAAAGGCAAATGAGGGCAAGCAGTTGCTCACTCAGTTTTTTGAAAAGAAAGGTGAGCTCCAAATGCATCATCGAGCATTGACATTGTTTTAACATAAATATCTACTCCAGGTAGAATAGCATACATTTATGTTCGTACTCTATTTGAATTATATATCAATACTTTATAGTGTCACAACCTACATAGCGAGCAAACAATGTTTCTGGGTAAATAACGGAGTGAGAAGCAGACGGAGGCGGAGCTGGGAGCTCAACACACTCCAGGCAGCTGCGCAGCTTGTCTCCTCTTCTGCTGCAGTTCTCCCAGAGCCCGTCTACGGAGAGCCTTGGCACTTCCTATTAGCCCCATTGTATCGATCTTGGTTGCAGTTCCATTAGAATTCCACTGGAGGTGATCGCGGGCGAGTGCAGACTGAATGGGAGTCTATGGGGCTATACGGCTAAATTTGTCTCTTTCACCCGATTGCCGTTGAGAAATCTCAGATTTTATTGTAGGTTTTGCAACTTCAACATGGGTTATAGGTCGAAAATTGAATGAACGAGTACTTATGTCCTTTCGATTTCTTACAGGTTGAGTTATTATTGCCCATAACACGCTAGCATTCTGCTAATGAACGCTGATTGGTCAGTGAAGGACTGATTACGACCAGAGATACCGCTTGATGGCATCGTGGCATCCGAAGCAGGACCAGAAACAAACAAAACAAAAACTCTTCTAGCATGTGTATTTACCTGTGTCAGCTGTGTTGTCGATGCCTCGAGAGAAAAGAAAGTGCCGAGCGCGAAAGCACCAAAGCGACTGAAGGATTGCCGTCAAGCAGTATCTCTGGTCGTACGATGTGTATGACGTCATTGACATTTTAAAAGACTTTTTAAAGCAAATAAGTGACTCTAAAAAATCTAACACCCAGCAATGCGTAATTTCTTTGCATCTCCTTTCGAAAACAACATTCAAATTACTAGACAAAAAATTATATCCTGAGAAAAGTGGATTTTGATGGTTTAGCGTCATAGACCTCCATTCATTCTGCACTCGCCTGCGAGCGCCCCCGCATGGACAGAGACGTGTTACTGCAGCCAGTCCAGAAACCGGACGTAACCAGAGAGTGCCAATTCTCTTCCTATTAGACATTCTCTGGTTCTCCCCAGAGTCAGAAGTTTACATGAAAACACTGTATATTTCCCTCCATTGTCAAAATCTAACACCCGCGAAAACACAGATCGTTAGCGCCTATTTTACCACAATGTTATGCAAATTAGCTCGCGCACGCTCTTACATTAAGTACAGGATTGTTCTCAGTTTAATGCACATCTTAATGATTGAAAATGACTTATTTTAAAAACGTAATTCAAAGACTGAATGTCTAGTTTGGCGGTTAGTGTACCCTGTGATTCTATAGTCTGCATTTATTTTAAACAGACAAATAATCATCAATTATCTTGTACTTTTGACAATAAAACTAAAATATATTAATCAGAGTGTGGCTTATTTTGTTTACATTTTAAGTTTTTTTATGATAAAAATGCAATAGCCTACCCCACCCATTGGTATCACTATGGTATTTGGTACGGGGGCCCAGCAAGATGGTTTGTACCCAGGGCCCAAAATTTGGTGCTACGCCCCTGGCTATAGGCCTAGACCTTTAATCAGTTAATCATATTCATATCACATTAAAAGTAGTACAGTTAGTTCCAAAGTTGTATTTGTAGTAGAAGCACAGTAAAAACAACACTTACCATGCTTTTTACCACATTAACATTAGTTTTACTGTGATAAGTGTAGTAAAAAGACAGTAATCACAAAACTTACCATGCTTTTACCTCAGTATTGGTAGTTTTAATGTGATACTTATTGTAAATGCACAGTAACCACAACACTTACCATGCTTTTACCACACTATTGGTAGTTTTAATGTGATACTTATTGTAAATGCACAGTAACCACAAAACTTACCATGCTTTTACCACAGTAACCCTAGTTTTACTGTGATAGGTGTGGTAAAAGGACCGTAACCACAAAACTTACCATGCTTTAAACCTCAGTAACCTTAGTTTTACTGTGATTGGTGTAGTAAAGGACAGTAATCACAAAACTGACCATGCTTTTACCCCAGTATTGGTAGTTTTAAAGTGATATTTGTTGTAAATGCATATTAACCACAACATTTGCCATGCTTTTAATGCTTTATAATGTAACATCCAATATTTGTAAGGTAAATCAGTACTTTTTCCTTTAAATTAAAAAAAAAGGAAAAAACTTTTTCCTTTTTCCTTAAATAATCCTATATATTATACATAATGATATTTTCTTTTCTCTTTTTTCAGCTGAAAAGACCAAAAGGACCTTTCGGACTCAGTCAGCCCATTATTGTTTGAGGAGAAGTAAACGGAGGAGACGGAAAGCTGCAAAGGCAAATATTCGCAATGGTATGTATGTGTTGGTTTTAACCCTAAATCAAACATTTAGCATTTGTTGTTTCTTAAACCTTTTCTCACAAAACCCATAGCCCAATCAGTACGAACATAGTCTCAAAGTCTTAATAATTCACAAGATTTAACAGGTTGTCAAATTCGTACGATACTCGTACATATTTGTATACTACTCGTACACAATCTTGCAGCTTTTACTCCTAGTGCTGTCATTGGCTACTGCCTCAATTCCTGTACATATTTATCGCGATATTTGTAAATCAGTTGCGCCCCTTCTTGGAAAGTTGTCCCACACACTGTCAGAAAGTTGATATTAATTGCATTGTATTTATTACAACTATTACAAATTGGTCCCCATCTGTTTATGTTCCAGTGATACATGTCTCTTCACACCTCATAACCTTCCTCTGTTTGCAAGAGTCTAAAGCTTATCTGACTTGTCACATGACATCAGATTCTCGATTATTTTGTCATAATCAGATCATTTACACTGCTGATAACTGTCCCGTTTGCATGTAAATCATTTTCATACGATTATTGCTTGCTATTGAAGACATACTTTTATTCATAGAATGCCCACATATCAGTGAACTTATAACATAAAAATGCTTTTAACATTTAATTATGCAACACTCTTTACAGAAAAATATCCCACAGTTATATATAAACTGACTATTTGCAATTACCTTCCTTTCTGTCTTGCAGGATTACTTGGTCCTTTTTTTTTTTTTAAAGCTCTACAATATCAAACTCAACCCTCACAAGAGCTACTAGTGAGTCACAGCGAATCTTGCTGTGATCAGCCCTTCCCAGGTGAAGTTTCTAGAATATTTTAATCAGTATTTACTCATCAAATGCTCTCTCCTGAATCGTATGGTAAATTAACTTATTTATAACTGTCTTAATTTATGTTTCAAGAACAATAGTAATTGCACATAGAGTAAGTCAAGACTTTCTTGTTTTACAGCAGAGAAGGAAGACCAGTCCCTATATCAACGCAAGCTAATCGAATAAGTCCTTTGTTTCGGGTGAGGAAGGAACATCTGGTGCCCAAAGACAGAAATGTGCGTGAGTCTATTGGTATGGTCTTGTATTGAAACAAATGAATTTTACATTGTACAGGTTATCACTTGGTTTTTGACCAAGTGAAGCTCTTGAAACAAGTGACAGAAGAGTATGTTGTATATATATATATTATATATTATATATAATTACTTCACTGTGTATATTATATAATGTACTGACTGCTGCTTTGTAAATTTATATAAGGAACAGGCAACTCTGGCCCTTTGCATTCTATTTTTTGTGGTTGAGAGTTAACCTCCAACCCTAATCGAGCACATCTGAAATTTTTAACCAAAGTCTTCAGGTTTACTTCTAGACTATAGGCAGGAGGGTTTGAGGTTGGAGCTAAATCTGCAGGACAGTGGACGCTGAGGGCCAGAGTAAACCATCACTGCTTTAAATAACGCAGAACATAAGCTGACCCGACTGTCCATTAAACAACTTCTTTTGAATGGTTTGTGTTTTTTGTTTTACTTTCAGACTGGAGAACACCTGACAATGGGATGTTGAGACCCTTTCCTCTGGTTGAGAAAAAGCTACACCACATCAGTGATCACATCTTGTGTTCATGTACTGTAGGGTGCAACTGAACAAACTGTTTAGACGAGGAAGAAGAACATGAACACGATAGAGACGTACAGGGAAGAGCAATAAACCAGTTTAGCTGTGATAATGAATCATTATTTTCCAACACAATATCAAATCTGTTTTCTGTAGGTGACTGAATATGATTCTCTGGCACTCATTTTATGGCTTCAGCAGCTGTGAATGGATCAATATGATGTTAATGTATTTTTGAAGAACCATTTTTATTTATCTTGAATCTCATTTGTCTTTATGCTACTTTATTGATAAATAATAAAGTGTTGTTTAATAAAGTCCTCCAATAAAGTATGGTGAATATTGTGTATTGAAAGTGGTGTTTGGTACAGTAAATATCATTTTTTATTTGAGGAATTTGAATTTCTTATTTCTTTAGTTTAGTTCATAATTTAAAAACAACTACATATAATTAATGACCATGATTCTTTTACTTAGGACATAAAAATTTAGATCTGGTTAATGATATTTGGGACAACAATGCAACATAAATTCCACATACTTGCATGTATGTCAGTTTTCAGTGAAATAAAGGGAAACTGAATTACAAGAGGCTGCAGTGGGCTATCTTGCTATAAACACTTAAAGCATAATTGAAGATGATCCATATTGATCATTCTAGCACATCTACTACTGCATTTCAAATGAAAGAATAGACGTTACTGATGTCAGGCATATAAGCAGCAATCAGAGGGAGTGAAAAGGAAATTCTGGCACTGTTTTTTTTGTTGTTTTACTGAATGGTGCATTATCCTTGTGCAATAGTAATAGTGTGTAGATCTGTGTAGATTATACTGCCCTTCCACCCCCAAGGGCCCAGCAACAGCCCCCAGAAGATTAAACAAATGCACATTTCAAATGGCTGTAACTCAAAGTCTGGTTTGTGTATCAAAGAGAAAGTCGGCAGGACAACTGCTTATGCTATGTTTAAGTAAGGGTTAATGCCCGACGAGGTGTCCATTATCAGGTATTAATAGACGACGGCGAGGCGTGAACCGTCCGACGCGCAGCGGAGGACGGTTGCCTCCGCCGAAGTCCATTAATACCTGACAATGGACACCTCGAAGGGCATTAACCCGCTTATACCATGGTCACTTACGAAAGAAAGAAATATTTAATCAATTAATAATACTTTAATGTGTTTTAGAGTAAAAATCGTGAGGGTTTTTATTTATTAAGACGAGCGCACTATTTAATATCTCCCGTATACAGGCGTTGCCAAGCAACGTGGCCACAGCGACCCGACCGCAGCGATGCGAAACTTTGTTTCAAAGAGTCAAAACTCACAGATAGTTTCCTAAATCGTTTTTATTAGGCCTACAGCAAATATTGTCAACCATTCACTCACGTGTTGAAAGGAAAGCAAGCAAGACAGAAAGACAGGCAATGGCAGCAGGCCTATGCCAGACGTAACTTACACACTATAAGGACGCCTTTCCTAGGTGTACATTATCACTTTTTAACGGACACCCTGCAGCCAATCAGAATCGAGTATTCACCCAGACCATGGTATAATAAATAATATTGGCCACAGTTTTCAGACATATATGGAAAGCTGGCATAAAGGTTATTTTTAAAGTGCTCACAGTAAAATATACAATTTCAGCCTGTCCCTCATATATGTCATAAAGGTTTTCACAATTAACACATTTAGATATCCAGTTGTCCATTAAAGATATTATTTATTTAACATTTATTGTTTCATTACAAAACGTTTTAAACTACATTTCCCACATATCTCTGTCATTCTATCAATGGAACAGGAAGCATGGTTCTGTCAGGGGAGTCTCAAGAGAAAGCCAGGTTGTCCTGGTATATTTTTCTGTTAATATGAAAAATCAGGTAGATTTAGCAGTCCAGCTGGTGTATGATGTATATTATGATGTTATGATGAACTATTTGCCTTTCTCCACTAAAGTTGTTCAAAGGGTTTCTAAGGATGCTGATATTAAGAAGGCAAACGCAGTTTGAAATCACTGGTGTTTCTGACGTCACAAACTACCTGTTCACGTCAACGAGAGGATGGTGTGAGTGAGTGGAGGCGGGGCTCATTTGCATATTCCTGGACCGCATGTACTAAATTAAGCAAGGGTGTAGAGTTACATTCAAGCTATTTTAAGGCATGACGAATTTTTTTCCAAGAAAAAAGCATTCAAAGATGTCATTTTGATGGTCAAAGATGAGTTTTAAGGCATAAAATGATTGACCACAGGGGGTCTTTAAGTTTGCATGTTCTGGAAGGTATGTGAATGAGTTCACAAATATAATATATGTTCTTTTCTTACAAATGAACATGAAAAGTACCCAATTAAGACTGAACCTGGTCATTGGTCATTTAATGGAAAAGCGTTAACATTGCTTCTGACCTCTAAGATCTCTCTTTTTAATTTCTCTAATTGTCTCTGTTTCTCAGATTCCACTGGAAACGGACTGAATGAATCAGCAAGTATAGTGATGACACAGATTCCTGATGGAGTACAGCAGGGGACGAGTTCAGTTTGATGAGATACACACACACACACACACGCACGCACGCACGCACGCACACACACACACACACACACACACACACACACCAGTGTCAATAACTCTGACATCATCATCAATGGAGCTCCGTCTTTTTTATCAGCCTTTAGAATCTGTCCATTGAAAGTGAGAAATGACCGATGTGCTGTTGTTAAAAAGTGACGTGGAGGGTGCCAGTATGTGAGTTGGGAGTGAGAACGTGTTGGATTGTAAGTGGAAATGCTCTTGCATTATATAATATCTTTGGTACATGTCAGTTTTTATCAAGGAAAAATGTTGTTTGTTTCTTGTCAAAGCCTTCAGAACATTTGGAATATATGCAACGTGACGCATGAGATTATTGTATGGCATGTTTTCACTCTTTTTTTAAAGACCCCCTTGTGGTGAAAATCAGCTTTTAATGTTGTTCATATGTCTATGTGGTGTTTTTAAAATGCTTAAAGACAAAAAACTTTAATGCTTAAAGTGTAAAAAGACAGTCTCAAAAACGCGGTTTGAAATTACAGTTTTTTCTGACGTCACAAACTAAACTACCTTGTAAGCAATCAGGTCAACGTGCCGGCGGGATCTAGCAGGTTATCCTGGTATATTTTTCTGTTGAACCCTAACCCTACATTTATATAGAGGGTGAATTATGTATATGATGTATAATTCACTCTTCCACTTCTTCTTCTGAATCAGTTTCTGGTTCTGAAATGGCTGAATTAAACCAGTATTTTCACTTGCTATTGTGCAGCGTTTACTACAGTAAAGTTGAGCGAGTGGATCTCTGGAAGTGGTGCTCACTGTAGAGTCAAATGACATCCAGCGATCTGGGCCCGTATCCCTAAAGAATTTTTGTGCAAAAAGTGGCTCCTAGCGGCCAAATTCTAAGAAAATTCTCAGAGTCATGACGTTTTCTTAGAATTTCCCCTAAAAGTGACACGAAAATCCCAGTTAATATAAAAGCTATTCCTCAAGATTCCTAGCGCTTAAAAGGGCTCCTAAGGCGAGATCTGCTAAGAGCAGGGAAGAGGACTTTTAGTGGCTTAGGAGTTCCCCTAAGCAGCTGCACAAAATGGCCAACAGAGGAGGCAGGAGAGATGTCCTGCAAACACTGGATGACAGGGAATTATTGAGACGCTACAGATTGGATCAGCCAGCAATCACAGACATTGATAAAAGCTGAGCCGTGTTACCCTCGTTAAGACCACACTGAGTTGTAACGTTGCAATTTCTACTTCATTAAGGACAGCCCCTTGAGATAGGCCATCTTGTTTTCAACGGGGTCCATATGGGAGTGAAAGTACAAAATATGCCAGCTAGGATATTAATATGAGCAAATAAGACATGAATCATTATTTGAACAGGGTGTAATGAGCTTAAGTTTTCACATATTTTAGATTCTAATGTTAGGCTATAACCCCTACAGCTTACTATTCATTTTCCAGATATTTTCTTGAATGTGAAATATTATTTACAATTACAGTCTGCATAAGATTAGAGTGTATAATTATGTTTATTGATTTGAGGGTACATCCTTTGCTCATTATCACCAAAAGTTCATTTCCATCAAACTTGTAGGATCAACCAATCACGGCTTTTGAAATGATGACTCGTACCTAGCAACGGGGTCAACCACACCTCCTCACTAAGATAGGATTTTCCATCCATTCCTTGCTCAGAGTTCACTGAAAATGTTCTGGAATCATTTCTAAGCTAAAACTCCTGGCAAGGAATTTTTAGGTTAAGTTAGGAGCTCTCTGAGAGGATTCTCAGAATCTTTAGGGATACGGGCCCTGAGCTGGTGTGAGTGGAGGCGGGACTAATTAGCATATTCATGTACTAAATGAAGCAAGGGTGTAATTACATGCAAGCTATTTTAATACATGAATAATTTTTTTTCACATGAAAAAACATTATATATGTAATTTCTATATAATATGGCTTTAGAACAACATCAGAGTGAGTAAATCATTGAATGTTAATTTTTGTGTGAACTATCCCATAGACAGTCACAGAAAAATAAGTTGTGAAGGAGTAAATAAAGTCCAAGTGAATGAAAGATGTCTTATGTAAATAATAATGGGATATGGCAGTGTTTTACATGAGCACATTACAGTAGAACATTTTATGTTTTTGAAATCATCCGAGTTTTCATGAATGTAGCACAACTTTTTTATTCTTATATAAGCATCTGCCTATTGTTGGATTGGATGATGTTATCTGAACTTTGAATTGACACCATTAGTGCTATAGTGTTGTTATAGTTTTTTGTTTGTTTGCACTTGCACTGACTCAACTTTAGTATTTACAGTAATGTGTGGTATGATATCATATCGTGTTGTGCTTTGTAAGTAAAATTTACTTCTGTTTGTATTATTCTTTTTTTGTAAGTCATTTGGATCAAATCCTTTGTTAAATTAATAAATGTTTGTTTAAGATATTGATATTATACCACTGGTCTATATGATCTCTCTGCCATCCGTCATGTCTGCCCTCTAGTGTGCAATACTGATACAGCGGTTCAGTTTTATATATATCATGTCATGTGAAATCTGTTGGTTCATACTGTATGTTCAATGATTGATGTACCAAATCAGATCTTCAGAGACCATCTGACCACAGATACAGCAGAAATCTGGAGAATTACACAGAGAGAGAGTTTGTACTTCAAACCATAATCTGGCCAAATTTGTGCAGGAAAAACAGTAAAAACTAAATTATCCTCTAATTGAATTCAGTAATCAATTTAACCAATTAATCCATCCTAAGTATGAACACTTACATTTAATTTAAAGTTCCATCTTTAAGAAAAGATACTAGGAAAAGCTTCCTCTTGGGAAACAGACCAAAACATTTTGACTCATCTTGCTTAGGCCTACATGAACAGCTCTAGTCAGAACAGTGTAATATGATGTTGCATGTGAGGGGTCAAAGGTCACAGGTTTACAGGCCTGCTGGAAGAACAGCCTGACCTACCAGGTGACAGTTATTATTATTGGCAGTTCAGTGATGAACTGTTTTTGCACAGATAAATAATAACTGGTCTAACACCGAAAGACTCGCACATTCGAGTTTAAAATGGTCATGCCCTCTTTTACCTTAAAAAGTAAGGTGGAGACATAATAATAAAAAAAAGATAATTTCCATGAGTCTATTCTTTGCATTTGTTTGTGTAGGTGGTGGTGTTGCAAAAAAAAACAAAATATATATAATAATCGCTGATGCCAACATAAGTATTTTATCATGTTTTTGTGCAATTTTTTCTCAGTTTTAAATTTTTGAGGCCATGCATGCAAGGTAAATATTAACAAAAATCAAACACAATAAACACAATAATGATATTGGTCTTTTAGAAGATATGCTTTCAAAGCTAGCTTGCTATTGCAAGCCTCTCCCACTTTATATACATATTTTCCATATTCATTTAAAATGACTCACTGGAACTCACTGGAACACAGACCCATCTCCGAACACAATTACAGTAATGTAAGATGTGTCTGCTATTAACTATTAGCCTATGTTGTCAGTAGTGAAGATAAACAGTTCAGATGTTCCCTTTCAAGGCGGTCACTTCGACATTACGTCACTGACGTATATGGGAACTCCCTTCCTTCTCCGTTTTCACTGAAATCTTATAGGCTAACGCCAGCTGGAGACAGCTGGCCAATTGACGCGAAACATGCAAATGCTGACTGGACCGCGGGCAGTATAAATAGCATGGGCGCGACAATTACGTCAGAATCTCTTTCTTCACGCTAGAAGTCTTATCTGAAGTCATCGTGGAAGTTGCAATAGAGGTTACTCACCATGTTTCCTCCCCGCATCCGATGGCTGCTACATGCCAGATATGTGCGGGTCCTATTGACTCGCTCTACCCTAACAAGGATCAACCGAGGCCGCACTCGCGGACGACAGGCAATGTGCCGGACAGTGCGCGCCCTCAGGGGAATAAACCCGGGCATCAGCGGGGATGAGGCCCACTGCCGCCAGCAGGCCGCTGGTGGGCCCTCTCCTGCCCAAAGACGAGTTAGCGCTGCCTGTCGCCACTCCGGTCCTTTTCGCGTGCTCGCTAGAAGGACTCGACGCGATAGGCTCTGTGGAGGATACTTAGCCCGGTATCTCAGCCAGGCTACTTCAAGAAAGACTCCGTCTTCCACGACGTCCTATGGATAGTCATGCGCAAAGACGCGCGCCTAGAGGGATGAGGCAAAGGCCATGGCTCCGTGTCTAAAAGGCGCAAAGTGCGGATGCTATGAGTCTCTTGACGCCCCAATCTGACAAAAGTGCACAACCGCAATTCGGTGAGTGTTTACCCCTTCTAGTCAGTCTTGACTACGGGGTTGCGCAGTCGTTACCGCTTATGCTGTTGACGCTGGGCCTACGTAACATTACATATTGATGTGCTTACAGCTTATGTTGTCAGGCTGCCCTGTATCCTTCAGTGCAACTGGCCATTCTGATTTAACTACGTATTCACAGTTGTTGTCGCTACGCCACTGACGCTGTGTTTATGTACACACTGTACACTGATATGTGCTATGATTTGTGCCGTTATATTGCCCTGTATCCTTCAGTGCAACTGGCCATTCTGATTTAACTACGTATTCACAGTTGTTGTCGCTACGCCACTGACGCTGTGTTTATGTACACACTGCACACCGATATGTGCTATGATTTGTGCCGTTATATTGCCCTGTATCCTTCAGTGCAACTGGCCATTCTGATTTAACTACGTATTCACAGTTGTTGTCGCTACGCCACTGACGCTGTGTTTATGTGCACACTGCACACCGATATGTGCTATGATTTGTGCCGTTATATTGCCCTGTTTCCTTCAGTGCAAATGGCTATTCTGATTACCACGTATTCACAGTTGTTGTGCGATGCCACTGACGCTGTGTTTATGTACCTGATTGTGTGTATTATGCTTATGCCACGATATTGTCCTGTTTCCTGCAGTGCAACTGGCTATTCTGATTACTACGTATTCACAGTTGTTGCGCGATGCAACTGACGCTGCGTTACGTACACACTACACACTGTTATGTGTATGATTTATGCCACTTATATTGCCCTGTATTTTCAGTGCAAATGGCTATTCTGATTACTACGCAGTACGTATTCACAGTTGCTGCGCGACGCAACTTGCGCTGTGTTACGTACACACTACACACTGATATGTGTATGAATTTTGCCGTTGTATATTGCCCTGTATCCTTCAGTGCAAATGGCTATTCTGATTACTACGCAGTACGTATTCACAGTTGTCATGCGGCGCAACTGACGCTGTGTTTACGTACACACTACACACTGTTATGTGTATGAATTTTGCCGTTGTATATTGCCCTGTATCCTTCAGTGCAAATGGCTATTCTGATTACTACGCAGTACGTATTCACAGTTGTCGTGCGATGCAACTGACGCTGTGTTTACGTACACACTACACACTGATATGTGTATGAATTTTGCCGTTGTATATTGCCCTGTATCCTTCAGTGCAAATGGCTATTCTGATTACTACGCAGTACGTATTCACAGTTGTCGTGCGACGCAACTGACGCTGTGTTTACGTACACACTACACACTGTTATGTGTATGAATTTTGCCGTTGTATATTGCCCTGTATCCTTCAGTGCAAATGGCTATTCTGATTACTACGTATTCACAGTTGTTGTGCGATGCAACTGACGCTGTGTTACGTACTCTGTTATGTGTAATGATTTATGCCATTATATATTGCCCTGTGTCATTCAGTGCAAATGGCTATTCTGATTACTACGCAGTGCGTATTCACAGTTGTCGTGCGATGCAACTGACGCTGTGCACACACTACGCACTGATATGTGTTATGATTACGCCGCTATATATTGCCCTGTATCCTTCAGTGCAACTGGCTACTCTGATTACTGTGTATTCACAGTTGTTGTGCGATGCCACTGACGCTGTGTTATGTACATTGATATACGTCTCTATGATTTATGCCGTTATATATTGCCCTGTATCCTCAGTGCAACCGGCTATTCTGATAACTACGTATTCACAGTCGATGTCGCTATGCCTCTGACGCTGTGGTTTTTGTACACAAAATGTAACTATGCTTATGCATAGTCTCAGTCGTCGCTACGGCGACTTGCGCTGCATCTGTGTACACACTGAAGCGTTATGCTGTTATGTTGCCCTTCAACGTAACTGACCACTGTGTTTGAACTGAGCATATTCATGCAGTTTCGGTCGCTTCAGCGACTTGCGCTGCATTATACACACAGATGTTTAAAATGTGCACACTGATGTGTTATGCTGTTATGTTGCCCTCTATCCTTCAGTGCAACAACCAGCTATCCTATCTACTGTGCATATTCACAGTTCTGTCGCTACGGCGACTACACTGCACTTATGTACGTACAAGGACGTGTTTTTGCTATTTGTTGCCCTGTTTCCTTCAGTGCAAAACTAGCTATCCTAATCTAACCGTGCATGTTCACAGTTTCTGGATGTAGGTACGTACACGGATGTGTTATGCTGTAATGCTGCCCCATTTCCTTGTTGCAGCTAGCCATCCTGATCTAACTGTACATCTCAGTTCTGTCTCTACACAGTTTCTGTCGCTACGGCGACTTACGCTGCGTTTATGTACATACATGGACGCGCTACAGCGACCGATGCTGTTACGTACATGGGCTACGCTGTTATGTTGCCCCGTTTCCTTCAGTGCAACTGGCTATTGTGTGTTAACTCGTTTACTCACAGTTGTAGCTACGGCTACGACTATGTTTGTGTACTTACTGAGGTGCTATGCTATTATGGGGATATTATCTAACTGCGTATATTCACAGTTGTTGTCGCTACGGCCACTAGCACTGTGTTCATGTACATTCAGTTATGTGTTGGTTTGCACTTCTGTGCATCGGCTTAGAACATTGGCTATGTTCTACAAGGGAGTGTCAGTTCCTCGTGACCCCCTTACTAGCCTATCATCCCCAAGCTGTGAAACCTTCTTGTGTGTCCGCTGCTGGGTCCATAGTTGAGCAAGACACTTACACTATCAAGTGTTGGGAGCTCTCTTGAGATGGCCTTAATTCACCTGCTCTCGCCCCAGTGAAGCACGTTGGAAACCTACGCTCATTCTAAGCGAATGATGTTGCATTGTCTCGGACCTGGTGACTGCAGCGTCACTCTCCGTCCGATACCAAGCTGCGTTCCGAAGTCGCTTACACTGTTCAGAGCACAGATTGATCCCTGCCCACCTTATCTGCTGAGCCGTCAGCCTCGCATGATGCCGATGCTCAGAGTGCTGTTGGCCCTGTAAGGGCTTTGCGGATGTACGTGGATCACTAGGCAGCAGTCTGACCAGCTGTTTGTGTGCTTGATGGATGGTACTAGGGACGTGCTGTTTATACTGAGACTTTCTCACTGAATTCGACGCTTTCAATGTTGGCTATGCCTATGGGATTTAGGTATGCTGGCTGTCTTCTCAGAACACGTTCACCAGGGTTTCAAGTTTGATGCACTGCCTATAGCGTCGTGGGTTCGGTGAGTTTTATTAATGTACTCATGAACTGTTACCACCAGCTGTGCAGTAGTCTGCATTATGCAGAGTTACCATTGCTGCTAACTCTGTGTTATGACTATAATGTTACATAGCTGTTTCCGCATTACGCAGTAGTTTTCAATTCCTGTTAACTCTGTGTATGGCTATAAGGTTATGCAGCTGTCACCGCTATTGCCGTCGACACTGTGTTAACTCTTGTGCTCGAGTGCTTATGGTGTTGTGCTGCCCTCTCCAGTGCAGTCTTCGCTTCATTGCATTGGATATGCAACTTGGTAAGGTCGGAGCAGACGTTCTTGGTCTAGTTTCGCCTATCAGTTTCGAGTGCTCCTAGCGGCGCTGCTGGCTTAGAACTGTTGTCTCTCGTGGGAGTGTAGCTTGACCCCGTTCTGGGCTTATCTTCACTGCGCTCACGGCGGGATTCTATACAGTTCCCATATACGTCAGTGACGTAATGTCGAAGTGACCGCCTTGAAAGGGAACGTCTCCGGTTACTATCGTAACCTCGGTTCCCTGAGAGGCGGGAACGAGACATTACGTCAGCCGCCGTGCTCGCCGTTTGATCAGCTGTGCTAGCGTTCAGTCTTGATTCTGACGTAATTGTCGCGCCCATGCTATTTATACTGCCCGCGGTCCAGTCAGCATTTGCATGTTTCGCGTCAATTGGCCAGCTGTCTCCAGCTGGCGTTAGCCTATAAGATTTCAGTGAAAACGGAGAAGGAAGGGAGTTCCCATATACGTCAGTGACGTAATGTCTCGTTCCCGCCTCTCAGGGAACCGAGGTTACGATAGTAACCGGAGACGTTTCTCCTAATACAGACACTGGTGTGGCGCCATCTTGTGGCTGTCAGAATCTCACTGAACAACAAACACTCACTGACCCCAATGTAACTGATGGAGCTGAACACGACTGCTGGAGTGTGGAGGATCAGATGAGGCCCGTCCTGGTCATAACTGGTTTAGCAGACTGGTTTTAGAGAGGTTTTGAACATTTTTTATTAATTTTTTTTGCAACCAGCTGAACACCAGCTTAGTCAGACTAGAAACAAACCAATACCTGCCCACCATCTTAGGCTGGGTTTAGCTTTTTGTTTTGTGTGTGTTTTTGTCCACAGCAAGATACTGATAAAGTAATTTCACTCACATATCACTTGAAGAAATCCATCCTGTCCTTTTAAATATCTGTGTTATAAGAGTGCATTAAAATGATTGCTGTAGGCCTATGTGCAACTTAACCATCTTCAATTATTTTAAATGTTTGTAGCTGCTGTTCTAATAGTTTCTTGAAATATAATACAGGCCTATTGAAATATTATAGTATTATATGTTGCTAGAAAATACTTTTATTTCATCAGACTACACATTTATGTGAATGGCCTTCAAAGAAGGAAGACGCTTTGTGTTCCTATAAGTGTAGTTGCAACATCTACCAGCAGGGGCAAACAGGCCGTTCAGTACTAACCAGAAGAGAAAACAATACACACGTGAGCCACTTTTTCATATATACTGTTTCATATACTATTAAAATTCTCATTTTAAAAAAAAAAAGTGTTATGAATGTCCTTGTATTTTAAAAGCACATTGTCACGGTGAGGAGACCATTTCATGAATCTCTGGAAACAGAGAAGATTGCAATCTCCTTCACTATGATAAATATTAAAGACATTTAATCAGAGTTCAGTGAGGAAAATAAAGTCTGTTGATATTTCCTGATCAAACACACTGAAGATCACTGAATAAAATACAGGCAGTTTTCACAGGAGCTTCTAGTGATGATCAGATTGAATCTGAATCAAAAATTCACAAAGTGAATAAGTACATATAACTTGGCCTGTTAAATTATATTGAGTAATTTTTACTTACAAATCTGATATAATTAATATAATTAAGTAAAACCACTTGATATTTTAAACACATTTTACTTGTTTTATGCAGTGCTGGTAATTATTTTAAATTAAATTAAATGTTACTCTTATAATGTGACAAAATAATACTGTGACAATGTGCAGTTAAGAGTAATTTATTAAGAAATAAGCATCTACAGAAACTTATAATGACAATAATAACAATTCAGTGTGTTCGGTCTCTCTCTTTGTCCCTCTCAACCGGTTTACAGCAACGGAGGCACAAAGGACTGAATGCATTTGAAAAATATCCTGAAATTAAGAAAAGAGAGAGAAAAAAACAATAATCAGTAAACAGCAAATACTTTTAAATTAAAAGTTAATTCATTTGCATTCACATTATTCATTTCATTTATACCAAATCATTAAAAACATCCTGCATGACCTTACTCTCATAGTCATTTACACACATTAATGCTAACATGTGACACACAGCATGCAGATATCATGGCTACGAATTAGGAATTTGGGAGTACAAATTTTTCATTCGTTTTGATTTAAGTAAGGCAACGACATTTTATAGATAGTAGGCCTATGCACGATTTTGCAAATGAATGAGGGAATGAATTATATTGTGCACGATGAGGGAACGAGAACTTTCTCACTTAGGCCTATTGTTAATTCGTGGCCAATGTGTCATCTATAAAGAAAATCGCACACAAAATAACAAATATTAAACAAAAAGATTATGATTTAAGTAACATATTCATGGTTTTTAGGCGTAATGACTGATAAATCGTGTAAACCGTAAAGTTTAAAACTGAGAAAAAAATATGGCTAACGTCTTACAAAGCTAACTCGTCATTAACCCTCTTGGGTTGGCAAACGCGCCCGCGCGTTTTGCTCGATTTTTTTTTTCACATAGCAGCAAAATAGACTTAAAATACTCCGTCATTTTTGGTCATAAAGATTACAGACTTAAGAAATATGAAAAAATTAACTGTTAAATGTCTACTTTTTCCACTTTCAATCGAAATAAAACATTGTGCTTTTGTAAAAGAAAGAAAATAAACAGGGTGCTTTCTGCCTCTCCCTCTCCGTGAACTTTTTTTCTGGAGCATGTCTCTAAACTTAAGAACACTAAACTTTTCAAATGTATAGAATGAAGTGATGACAAGACTATCGTTGAATTAATAAAAAAATCCGTAATATAATGCAGTTTTTTACTGTTGCTTACCTGTCGAGAGCCTTTGGAGTGGAGATTGGAAATACCCAGGCGGGCAATCCATCGACCGGAAGTTGAAGCCGACCGCGTGCCGCCATCTTGTAGCAGAACTTCACTTGCGTTAGCATTTCCATTGACTCCCATTCATTTTGGCGTCACTTTGACAGCGAATAACTTTACATCTGAGGCGTTTAAAGACTCCATTTGTCCATTATTTATTTCTAAAGAAACACGACAATGTATAAAGAGCTTCATTACCTTCTATGTTATATTATGGCCCCGTAGAAACAGTTTGTGTAAAAACAGGCTAACGATTGCGTCATAACCACTCGACTCTCTGTCGCACAGTAGAGAGATTACCGTACAGACAGGAGGAGAAGCTCGCAGGCAAATCGGGGGGACGTCAAGGGAGAAGCCCATAGATATTCATAGTCCATAAAAGCAACGGGACAAAATATTTCAACAACGTTTTTGGGGAATTGGAAATAATTCGGTATGTGGCAAGTGAATACATATGAAGTAACATTTATCCACGAACTTTAATAATTTATCTACTTCATTAAATAATGAAGTATGGGTTACGGCCGGTATATTGACGGGGGATGGAGAAATTATCAGGAAATTATACAGGCAATGTAAGAAAAGAAAACAATCTCAATGTCAATCGCTGTTAACGTTCCTTTATTTATTTACTTACAGATCTACGTTTGAAGATGAATGTGATCCCTTTCATCCTGGTCGGAAGCCATCTACAAAATGTCATAGCCTATATAACGTGAAATAAAGAAAAAAGTCTTTTGTTCAAGTGTTTTTGACCATGATTTATTAGCCAAAACTGCATGATTTAACACCTAGCTCACAATTATTTATATATTTGAATATTAGCCTATGGGCAAATGTTTTACGTGAAGAGATGAAATCATGTAGAACAATAAGCAATTTTAAGAGACTATAAATGAATAGCCTATTGAATGGATACGAAAATGACTCGAGGGGATATTGTATACTGACAGTATGGTTCCTGGGCTTATGTTTTGGATGGGTTACTATTCGGTTTGATGTAGATAGAAGGAAACGAAGAAGGACTTTTTTTTACATGTTTATGCATGTATGTGTGCATTTGAATCACTTTTAATAATTTTAGATTATTGTACATGTTCGTTATTATCTGTTATTTTTTATTATATATATATATATATATATATATATATATATATATATATATATATATATATATATATATATATATATATATATATATATATATATAAATATATATATATATATATATATATATATATATATGTGTGTGTGTGTGTGTGTGTTCAAAATAAGCTAACTAAACTAACTAAAATTACTAAGTACTGCAGAAAGGCAAACGATTACAATCCAAAAGTAGGCTATAATTTAAGAGTCGATAATAATAATAAAAGTCGATTTTAGCCACTTCTTTTGTCAGGCCTATAATGTTTTAATGTAAGATGTCATATTGTAATTATATATATAGCGTAAGATGTTATTATTATTATTATAATTATATTATATATATTATATATATATTATATTATGTTATATTATATTATATTATGTTATTACTATACTATACGATTTGATTTCCAAAACACACACACACACAGACATATGTGAGTTTACTCTGATGCGTCATTGAGCGTTCGAGTTCAGCTTGCTTGCACTTAACGTATACACCTGGCTAGTCTGAGCCCTTATTTCTGGAGAGCCGTGATATATTCGACCTTGGAAACTTCTGATCATCATTCAAGACATCTAAGTATTGTGTTATAGGTGGTATTTTGTTAATTCAGTGTGTTAACTGTTTGTTGCCTTTTTTTTTTTTTTTCGTGATTTCATCTTCCCATTTACTTCAATTTACTTGTTGCTAGCATATTGTCCCTCGTGCGAAAATGTCTTGCTGTGTAGCATACATGTGTTCTAAGAGGCAAGTCTCTTCTTCCGAGTTAAGCTTTTTCAGGTAAGTACACTGTCTCCATCTGTATAATGCAAGATTATGAATTTTTGAATCATCATTATATAGGCCTAAGCAGAGGTGTAAAGAGTAACGTTACCTGAAAACCATACTTAAGTAAAAGTACAGTTAGAGTATCTGATTTCAATCATATTTATTTTCTATAAAATGCTATAAGTAAACCATAATCCTTCAAAAAGGCCTTGTCAATATAGAGGATATATAAAATAGTGTAAATTAAAATTAACTAGTCAAAGTCTGCTTGCACTGGATGTGCTGGTTTGGGCCTCATCAGCAGCCAGCTGCAGTCATTACCATAGGTCATGAACTCATCTCCAAAATCAAACACCTGCAATTCAGAAACCAAGCACAAAAACTAATTGTACTCCAAGTGATATGCCACAACAACAGGTTTATTTTAAATGAATGGCTGCAACAATCAAATATTTGATATTATAGGGAGTGTATGTGCATAATGTGTGTGTTTGTGCATGCACATGTCTGTACGTGCACATTCATATGGGTGTGTGTGTGTGTGTGTGTGTGTGTGTATGTGTGTGTGTGTGTCATACAATGGCCTATAGTGCCCAGTTGAATGCTTTCTATCAATTTTAATATACCACCACAGCCACATTTTATTGTTTTGGTTGGTTGTGAGTGACAGATCAGCTTTTGCATTGTCACTGCAATTGATTCTCAACTGGGGCGGGGGGTAGTGAGATCATTTTTGGGTAGCATGGCATGCAGATATTTTATGAGAAAAAAAAATCCATCACTCCTCATCCTTTTGGTTTAATTTCCATTAAATTCATTGGAGGAAATAAATGACATGACATTCATTAAATGTAAATTACATTAATTTCCATTTAATTCATTTTCTTGAACAATGTGATATGCTTTTTTCTTGTCAGGTTCCCCTTCAATGATAAAGACAGGTTGCAGCAGTGGATACACAATGTCAAGAGAAAGAACTGGACACCAAAGAAGTATTCTCGCCTCTGCTCCCTTCACTTCACACAGGACTGTTTCATCCCTGTCCAGGGACGAAACACCCTTAAAGCAGACGCGGTGCCAACCATCTTCTACCCCCATTGCCAGGCAAAGGTCAAGGTGAGGCACACCAGAGTCCGTAAGAACACAACGGCAAGTAAGACTGACTCTGACACACAAGCTGTTAAATGCAGGAACTTCAGTCATGACCATGATTACATCAGTTGCACTCGCAGTGAACCACTGACAGTCGAGATGAGTGTAGCCAGCTGCAGCCATAGCCATTCTGCAGATCATGGTACATACACACTGAAAAAATCCCACAGTCCTCTAAAGAGGAAGGTGTCATTTGGTCAAAGTAGCTTGCGTCCTTACAAGAAAAAATTGAAGCTTCAAACGCAGAGAGTCAGAAGACTGAAACGGAAAGTGAAGTCTCTTTCTTCAGTTGTCACTGATCTGAAAGAGAAGCTGCTTATTTCCACCAGCTGTGCTGATATGCTGGAGGCATCCTTTAGCGGTGTTGCTAAAGAAATTCTTACAAGGGCCAAGTGCAAGACTAAATCTCAAAGAATCTCTGATAATTTGAGATCTTTTGCCATGACTCTTCATTTCTACTCTCCAAAAGCTTATCAGTTTGTTCGTGAAAGCTTTGATTGTGTTCTGCCTCATCCTCAAACAATCAGATCTTGGTACAGCAGCATTCCTGCAGACCCAGGCTTTACAGAGGCATCATTCGCTGCCCTACAATCCCATGTGGAGGACGGAAGGAAAGATGGTAAGGAGACTGTTTGTGCCCTTATGATGGATGAAATGGCCATCAGAAAGCATGTTGAATATGCTGAAGGGAAATTCCATGGGTATGTTGATGTAGGATGTGGCAAAGTTGATGACTCTTTACCAGTAGCCAAGGATGCATTGGTCCTTATGGTTGTAGCTGTTAATGGATCTTGGAAAATCCCTGTGGCTTACTTTCTCCTTGATGGGTTAAGCGGACAAGAGAGAGCAAATATTGTCACACAGTGTCTTTACAAGCTGCATGACATTGGAGTGCGCGTTGTTTCCCTGACATGTGACGGACCGTCTTGTCACTTCACCATGATGCAGGCTCTTGGAGCCAATATCACAGTTGGAAACATGAGGCCATTTTTTCCTCACCCTGCAAATCCAATGCAGGCAGTGCATGTTGTTTTTGACGTGTGTCACATGCTGAAACTCTTGAGGAATGCTTTTGCTGATGGACGTGTTTTCCAGACAGGCAGTGGCAAAAAGATTAGGTGGCAATACCTAGAAGACCTCAACAAACTTCAGGAGACGGAGGGCTTGAGGCTGGGTAATAAGCTGAAGATGGCACATATTCAGTGGAGAAATCAGAAGATGAAGGTAAATCTTGCCGCTCAAGTTTTCAGCAGCAGCGTTGCAGATGCCCTTGAATTCTGCAACAAGGAGCTCCACTTGCCTCAGTTTCATGGTTCTGAGGAAACCGTTGAATTTCTGAGAACAATCGATTTAGCTTTTGATGTTCTCAACAGCAGGAATCCTCTGGCAAAGGGTTCCAAAGCCCCTTTGAGAAGTTGTAATAAACTTCACATGCTAAGTCTGTTGGAGAGAGCAGAAAATTTCCTTCTGGAGCTCAGAGATAGCTCTGGGAGACATCTTCATGCAGGTCCTAGGAAAACAGGTCCCATTGGATTTGTTGCCAGCTCCAGAAGCATTTCCAACATTTTTAAAGAGCTGGTTGAAGCACAGGAGGCCCCTTGTAAGTATCTCCTTACTTACAAACTCAGTCAGGATCATCTTGAGCTGTTCTTTTCTGCAGTTAGGGCACGCGGAGGCTACAACAACAACCCAACTGCCCGACAGTTCAAAGCTGCATACAAACGCCTCCTAGTGAGACATCAAGTGAAAAATGGAACAGGGAACTGTCTCATTAGAGATGGAACCAACATGTTGGCAGTGACAGTTGTTCCAGCTTCTCGTCAATTTGATGTCACACCAGCACTCCCTCTGGATTCTGACCACGACTACAGCATCCTTCCTTATGTCGACTCAATATCCGAGTTCAAGGACGCCGCTATCCATTACATTGCTGGATTTGTGGTGAAAAAGATGAAGGAGAAAATATTGTGCATGCCCTGTTCTCTTGCACTGAGTTCAGATTCCAGCATGCATGCTCTCATTGCCCTGAAAAACAGGGGAGGCTTACAGAATCCATCAACAAGTATTGTGGAGGTGTGTAAAGCCTCTGAAAGGTGCTTTCAAAGACTTCTGAACACCAGTGGAGGAAAGCTTCCTCAAGGAAAAGGAGTGACAGCTGCCATTATTATTCAGGTTCTGAGTGATTGTGCTGACAAGAATATTTTTTCAGAGTTGCACAACCACATGTTTGAGACCAGTGTTGAGGACAATCATGTTCACACCTTGGTTAAGATGGCAGCCTCCATGTACTGCAAGATACGCCTTCATCATTTGGCAAGGCGAGAAACTGAGAAAGTAACAGGGGCTCTTGTGAGAAGGAGGATGAACAAATTAATACTTTTCCATCACCAATAGTATGGTGTTTTTAGTGCACATCTTCCTGTTCGAATAATGTTTACAGCACTTTTTGTGTATCTCTCACACTTGCTTTGCTTAGAGCCCGCATCAACGGGGCATAAGCACTTGCTGTGAGAAACCTGAATTTAAATACGTTCATACTTCGCTCACACTTGCTTTGCTTAGAGCCCGCATTAACGGGGCATAAGCACTTGCTGTGAGAAACCTGACTTTAAATACGTTCATAAATCGCTCACACTTGCTTTGCTTAGAGCCCGCATCAACGGGGCATAAGCACTTGCTGTGAGAACTTGAATTTAAATACGTTCATACTTCGCTCACACTTGCTTTGCTTAGAGCCCGCATCAACGGGGCATAAGCACTTGCTGTGAGAAACCTGACTTTAAATACGTTCATAAATCGCTCACACTTGCTTTGCTTAGAGCCCGCATCAACGGGGCATAAGCATTTGCTGTGAGAACCTGAATTTAAATACGTTCATACTTCGCTCACACTTGCTTTGCTTAGAGCCCGCATCAACGGGGCATAAGCACTTGCTGTGAGAAACCTGAATTTAAATACGTTCATACTTCGCTCACACTTGCTTTGCTTAGAGCCCGCATCAACGGGGCATAAGCATTTGCTGTGAGAAACTTGCCTTTGCACGCACATGATACAAACCTGTCAACAACATATTTTTGTTCGCTGTTACACATATGCTATCAACAAGTTACATGAGGTTTTAAGGTTGAACTGTTATTTTTTGTTATTATACAGTACGTTCTGTTCAAATGTTACACTCAAATGTTCAATTGTTTCAGTGTTATCTGTTTGTGGCGTCTGTTTGTTACGTTTGTCTTGTCCTGTGTACCCACTCTGAGCCTGCACCTTGACGTGGTGAGTGGGCTTCTAACTAAGCCAGGCTAGATGTTGAGAGTTAAAGCCAAGATGCTGTTCATCCTTTCTCTTTTTCAGACATGCTGGTGATTGCTGTTTCCAAGTTTTTCCAGTAACGAACACTGCTAAGTATGAAAGAACTTTAACTCAGATTGAGGACAGTGAAGAGCAGCACACATACAAAGCACACATAACTCAGACAACATCTGTAGTTTATATTGTATTGTTTGTATTTGTCTATATTGTTCATACTGCAGTGCATACCCATGTGTTCTGCTGTTATGCTACCGTTAATATACTTTACATATCGATTCCATCGTCCGGCACGTCCACGCTACCTCAGGTAAACGTAAGGTGCGCAGTCAATGCTTTCCTGGTGCTTGTGTTCTAGATATTGCTTGCCAGGTTCCCGAGATCCTGAACGGTGACGAGTGCGTCGGAGCTGTTGTGCTGCATGCTGGAGTGAACGACATCAGGCTGCGGCAGACGGAGGTTCTGAAGGACTACAGGAGCCTGATTGAGACAGTATGCAGCACATCGCCTGAAGCAACGATCATCGTGTCTGGACCGCTTCCCACATACAAGGACATGAAAGGTTCAGTAGATTATTTGCACTAAATGAATGGTTAATGTCATGGTGTAATGAACAGAAACTGCTCTTTGTAAATAATTGGAATCTGTTCTGGGAGCGACCTAGGCTCTTCCGTGCTGATGGCCTGCACCCCAGCAGAATCGGAGCGGATCTTCTGTCGGACAACATCTCCAAGATGTTACACACCATATGACCAGTAAGTAAAAGTCCAAATCACAGTCTTTGCTGTCCCAACTTAATTGATATAAGTACCAGTGTAGAACATTATATAGAAACTGTGTCTATTCCTCGTTTAGTTAGGTCAAACAATAAATCCACTGTAGGATCTATGAAAAATCGAATTGTGGTTAAACCAGAAAATCGAAATATTATTGCTTCAGAAACACAATTGTAATTACTGTAATGCTTTATTAGCTGGTTGTCCTGCATCCTCAGTAAACAAGCTACAGTTAGTCCAAAATGCAGCTGCTAGAGTTCTTACTAGGTCAAGAAAATATGATCATATAACACCAATTCTATCATCTCTACACTGGTTACCTATTAAGTTCTGTATCAATTACAAAGTACTACTAATGACCTATAAAGCCCTAAATGGTTTAGCTCCTGTGTATTTAACGGATCTTCTATCGCCCTACAATCCATCGTGCTCTTTAAGATCACTAAATTCGAGGCTTCTGGTCATTCCTAGGATATCTAAGACCACTAAAGGAGGGAGGGCGTTTTCACATTTAGCTCCTAAACTCTGGAATGGCCTCCCTGATATTGTTCGAGGCTCAGACTCGCTGTCCCAGTTTAAAACTAGATTAAAGACGCATCTCTTTAGCCAAGCGTTCACATAATACATCTCATACCTTTTATACTACAGTTAAATCAGACCAAATGCATTAATATTATGAAAAGCAGCTATGCTAATTATTTCCCATCTGCTTTTTTGTTATAGACTACGTCAGCTCCAGTTTGTATCCTGCCTCTCATGGAGACCTCAGATGCCCCAACACCTGCGAAGAGACGACTCAACGCTGGTGATATGTTATGCCCTAAATTAATACATGATTAACTAACTGTATTTTTATATGTACATTTCTGAAATGCATTTTCTGTAAAGCTGCTTTGAAACAATATGTATTGTGAAAAGCGCTATACAAATAAATTTGAAATGAATATCCTTACTGTAAACCATACCACTAGGTTAACTGTATACTACTTTCATGTAATTTACTGTTTATAATACACTACGTCTATATACCACACTTTTTTTGCACTTCTGGTTAGACACTAACTGCATTGAATTGTCTCTGTACTTGTACTCTACACATTGACAATAAAGATAAATCTAATGTAATCTAAAGGTGTCTTAACATCTCCCTTATCAATATTCACTGTGTAGGCTACTGACTGAATATGTATCATTACGAAGTTCCAAACCATAAGTAATAAAACCACATGACATTTCTGTCAAAGTATGTCTACTTGAAGTGTCTACTGTGTGTTTTGATAATAAATATTCAATCATTTCGTTAATAAATATTTATTTATTGAAACACAAAAACAATAAAAAAAAAGTAATAATATATATTTTTTTAAATCCTGATCCCCTCTCTAGCTACATTCGTCGTGGGGAAGAAAAGTGAGAGGCCATGGGGTGGATGGCTAGGGTGATACATGAATGGCACGGAGGGGAGAAAGGGTGGGGGGAGAAAGAAGGGTGGGGGGAGAAAGAGCAGTGACTATTGAACAGTGTTATGTCTACCAATGTGATCATGTATTAAACTAAAGACAAAAGGCACATACACAACCCCAAAACAATTTAACAATCTTCAACTGTTTCAAGTTAAAAACATGCTGAGAGGTTTAATCCAGCATCACCCCTACTGGATTAAGACTCTCAAGCCTTCAGCTAAATTATTTTAAAAAATATCATTACCCCTAGGTGATAAATGAACTTCGTCCCTTAGAAACAGTTGAGGCTTGTTAAATACAATTTGAGGGTGATGCACGATACCCCCCTGCATTCCCAAGACAAAGGTAGCCATGACACTGTTCACCCATTTACGGGACTTGTCAATTTTCCCCGGAAGGCCCGATCTCCACCGACGTCTCTGGGTGATGTCAGACAGCACGATGACCATCTGAGGGAAACGCCGATAGAGATGTTGCAGATCCTGCTTCATCGCTGCGACGAGATCGATGCTCTTCCTGCATCCCAAGTCGTTCCCGCCGCAGTGAATCAGCAGGACATCCGGGGCTGCTCTTCCTCTGAGGGACCGGTAGAAGAAAGGAAGGAGTCCGTGCCATCGAAGTCCACCCCAGCCAAACCAGTGAACCTTGGCCGGTAGGCCAAGATTGGCCCCGATGGTCTCTCTGGCCCTTTCTTCCCCACGACGAATGTAGCTACTCCCGATGATCCAAATCACTGGACCTGTTAATAGCATACAGCAATCACAATCAAAACACTGTTTTGTCAGTATCAGTAAACAGATTTTAACACACACAAGTAACTTGTCTCTGGCCATTGATTTATTTCTATCCGAACAGAAAAAAAGTCTATGCAAATATACAATAAAACACAAATTAATTGCTCTTATCTGTTCACTGAAATAATAATATGACAATAGGTATTACACAAGGTTAATTTATTATTTTATTTTCTCTTACGGTGTTGTTTTCCATATTTTATACTATATTTCTAAATTATACTAATATGGCTTACCTTTGTTGGTAGCGTAGTTAGCCATGTGTTAGGTTTTCTTCTTTTTTTTTCTTTTTCTGGTGTTTCAAAGTTTGTATTTGAACCTATGAGGAAAGAAAAATGAAAAGGGCAACCATTAGTTATAGATGTTATTGGTGACATTCGTTATTGTCCATTTATTATATCTTATTTAACAGGCCAAAGCAGACGCTTTTGTCCAAGCGATTTATTGAATAACTTTTTTTTTTATATGACTGATTCGTCCATTTCTCTTTCGATGTAACTTAGATGTGTAGATAACAGTTAACGCCATTTTGTAGTTATATATTCGGCGCCCATTAACGTTATACAACATCATGTGCTAAAGTTACAATCATGTTAATAATAAATGATGTGGCCAGCAAGCATATTTACCAATGCCCAATTTCCCAGTGCTTAAATTATATTTAAAATATTCGATCCCTGGGCGGTTAAATAACTATTGGGTATGAATTCATATCAATAGTTCTTGAACATCATTTTACATAACTTCTTAGTATGCATTAACTTAATATGGCGTACTGGCGTTACATTTTAAAATAAATACTATACAAAATAATTAATCAGAATACTTACTCCTGCTCAATCACGCCAAAGAACTCTGCTCAAGCTCGCCGTCTCTGCAAGATTTTGCAGAAATCACGCAGTTTGCACATTTGCAGATTTGGCAGTTTGCACGCACAGCTACTAGAAGATTTACATCTGTCAGACAGGTTGCTCACGTCATCAAGCTTAGTTTGAGTCGGTCTGAGTCTGCGCGTCAGGAACGGAAGTGCTAAAAAATCGCTGAAAACGGGCTTCACTTGTCTCAATTGAGTTCCAATGAGATGACTCTGTCCACTTCTTATAGAGCATCACAGTCCCGCCCACAGCCGGTGCCGGAAGTAAAAATTCAATACAATTTCTCCATTGACAGTTGGGGTATAAGCCATAAAAACGTAACCATACATGGTAGACTTAAAACCAGCTACGGCTGTACTAAGCGATTGTATATGCTCATATAACCGCCAAAAGTTCATGGGGCACTAACCTTGTTTTGAGATAAATGCCTTTTATTCGCGATGTCTTGGAGAAGTACTTCATTACCCACAATCCTAAACAATCCCACAATCCCACAGTGATGCATCTGATTGGTGGAGCTCGTGTAAACCCCGCGAAAGTTCGTGAAGACTCAAGATAAAAAAAAATAAAAAAAAAACTGTTGCGTTTTTTTGCACTGTATCACTGATGTGACATTTGAACCGAGGAGTCTTCATATATGGTATGAGTCATATCAAGCATTTTATGATGCCACTGTCAAAACAATATTTAGCTTAGGCATACCCAGAGCCATAGAGAGCTCTTCATGCATTTACTGAACATTTGTGTAATAATTTATGGCAAGTTAATAAACTGAATATGATGCACTTTCTGGTTTGCTGACCTTCACTTTTTAATTTTCACTTGTTGTTATTAAGAAAATACATTAAATGTTATTAAAATTAAGGATGAACTATAACTTCATGAATAAAATGAGCATGGATCACAAGTGGGAAATTGTTGAGGCATTTGTCAGCAACCTGCCCGTGGGCCGCTGAAACTGATGAGCAGAACGCCGCGCGGACTGCCAGATCTGCACCCGTGAGCCGCGGACCACCAGCCATGCTTTCCAGTCTATTTACACAATTACTACTGAAAGAACTGCTATAAACGGCACAAGAAAAAGTTCGCGTGGCTGTCGTCAGATTTTAAAGTCGCTCTAAAGGCTCTTTCGCGGTTGTGGCTTCAGTCGACTTCAGTGAGGCGCGGTGGTTTATGGGATGAGTAGTTCCTTCGCTCGGAAATGAAAATATGTACACAGTCTTGTACCTTTGACTTTTTTTGGATTTTCTCGCCGTTTTTTCACTCGAAATGATATGTTGTATGCCTATGAGTTCAGCCGTAGCTGGTTATCCTCAGACATGCTCTAAAACTCTTTAGATACGGATTTTCGAAAACGTCAATGGGAGAAATGAATGGGAAATTTACTTCCGGCACCGAAGCGCTCTCGGGCTGTGGGCGGGACTGTGATGCTCTATACTGTCTATGGAAATACCTCAATCATCGCGTGTTTTCTCCTTTCCGCGCATGCGCAGATTCCTTTCTTCAAGGACAAAATTTTACTTGATTTTTTAAAATTTGCTTCAAGTACTTAATTAATGCATGTAAATATCCCAGAGAGTCAGAAGTCAATTTTACTTGTCTGTTGGATGTCTAATATTTACGAGTAAAAAATGAGTATATAATTAGGATTTACTTAATATACTAAAGTTTTCATTTTTACAAAATGATTCTTAGCAAAAGATACATGATTTTTCCTGTTTTATTTACTTTGACATAAAATCATTTTTTACAGTGAAGTTGATTTCATTCATTACCTGCATCTTAAATAAAATTCCGCTAATTTGCAAAAAATGCCTCCTATTATCAAATTTGATGATTTTGTATCAGCTTTAATGCATATAACAAAAGCAGTCAAATGTCAAATTTCATTTAAAATGTAACATTAATGTATTTCATTATATTTTTTATTTAAAATGTACATTAACATTCTGCAAAGAAGTGGAAAAATATGTTCACTCCACTGAATGTCAAAGATCTTTACATGAATGCAAATTTACATAAATAAATAAACAGTTTTTCTCAATAGCTGTAATTTTGTTGCTGTTTCGATGTGGTAAAACCCCCCAAAACCCCGAAAACATCTGGCTCGTGTTTGCATTTTCTTCTGTTACTGGCCGTAATTCTAACCTTGAAATCAGGATTAGGCATAAATAATGTCTTCAGAATCATTAATACACGTGAAAACCGGCTCAGAACTAATACCTAGCACAGAGGTACTAGCTATGCAAATATGCAAATAACCCCCCATCACAGACCATTTTTGAGATTCTCGTTCAAATGGGTGGCCTACCAGTACACAGTCCAACCATTCAGACTGTCTCTGGCACTACGCACCTTTAAGAAGTTTTCAGCCCTTTACTGCCTGGAATTGATGACGTTTTTTCTGGCCCTCAAACCATTCCTACTAGACCTAACAGGGCACCACATCTTAGTCCGGTCAGACAATATGGCGGTGGTGTCCTACACAAACCACCAGG
The DNA here is from genome assembly GCA_021554675.1 of Leuciscus idus. Lineage (NCBI taxonomy): Eukaryota > Metazoa > Chordata > Actinopteri > Cypriniformes > Leuciscidae > Leuciscus > Leuciscus idus. The sequence continues at coordinate 18,192,518 of CM038625.1, read as the reverse complement.
GTGGACTCAGGTCGAGGCCTCTGTACAAGCTAGCCAGAGACCTCCTCTTATGGGCTCAACACAACCTGCGCTCGCTGAGACCGGTGCATGTCCTGGGCAGACTGAAACAGGGAGCAGACATGCTGTCCCGGGGCAGCGTGTTCCCAGGGGAATGGACCCTCCATCTCAGGGAACCGAGGATACGTTTGTAACCTTTTTTTCTTCTTTTTTTACAGCGGAGGCAAAAGTCTGCTGTATGGTTATAATTGCATCGGCAGATTCAACACGTTCATTGGGTAAGTGCAGCATATATTATATACAAACATTCAAATAAGCAAAGTGATTATTCACAAAGTTGCCATATAACAGGTTTGAATGGCCTAAAGTATCACAGTAAAGGTGATGATACACAGGGCAACTTTTTGAGCAATGTTGCGGTCAACAGGCAACCGGATGAGACACAGGGCCCACGACCCATCTAAAGTATCCAGATAGAAATGTAATGCCCATTTTCAATGGGAAAGTGCCTAAAGCAACAATTGCTCTGCAAGATTGCCCAGCAACACTGATCAAAAAGTTGCCCCGTGTATCATCACCTTTACTGTGAAACTTTAGGCCTTTCAAACCTGTTGGCCTAAAGAGAGCGATTAAAACTATGTAGTTTGCCATTCAGCCACAAGGAGGATATATATATATATTATATATATATTAGCCACTGGTAAAATATAATATACTGAAATATTTGCAATAGTATATGTTGCTTGCAAATATGTAATTTTATCAGACTACACATTTACGTTTGAATGGCCATCAAAGAAGGAAGAAGTTTTGTGTTCTTAGATAAGTGTAGTTACAACATCTACCAGCAGGGGCGAACAGGCTGTTCAGTACTTACCAGAAGAGAAAACAATACACACCATGAGGTATGAAAATACATATATTGTGAAAATCATCAAATTGTTCAAAAGTATTATGAATGTACTTTTATTTTAAAAGCACATTGTCACTGGGAGGAGACCATTTCATGAATTAATGATAAACATTAAAGACATTTAATCAGAGTTCAGTGAGGAAATTGAGCTGCTGTATAATAAAGTCTGTTGATATTTCCTGATCAAACACACTGAAGATCACTGAATAATATACTGAGAGTTTTCACAGCAGCTTCTAGTGATGATGATCAGATTGAATCTGAATAAAAATATGATGATGGGACTGTGACCACATTTTTAACAGATTATTGAAATGTTAAATATTTAAAATATTTAATATATTTAATATATTTAATATATTTAATATATTTAATATATTTAATATACACTTTCAGCCACTAGTTGGCGCTCCAGCAGGGTCTTTGGGAGAGACGTACTGTACACCATTAAACTGAGTTAAAATGAATGAATCTGAAGTTTAAAAATGATTCATACATGTATATTGATCATAAACCACTGATAAGAATCAGTTCAATATCCCAAGATGATCAGCTCTCTCTGTGAGATCTCTCTCTCTCTCTCTCTCTCTCTCTCTCTCTCTCTCTCTCTCTCTCTCTCTCTCTCTCTCTCTCTCTCTCTCTCTATATATATATATATATATATATATATATATAGACCACTTTTTATACATATTTTCCATATTCATTTAAAATGACTCACTGGAACACAGACCTGTCTCCAATCACAATTACAATAATGTAAGGATTGTGTCAGCTATTCACTATCATGTTGTCAGTAGTAAAGATAAACAGTTCAGATGTTTCTCCTAATACAGACACTGTTGTGGCGCCATCTTGTGGCTGTCAGAATCTCATTGAACAACAAACACTCACTGACCCCAGTGTAACTGATGGAGCTGAACACGACTGCTGGAGTGTGGAGGATCAGATGAGGCCCGTCCTGGTCATAACTGGTTTAGCAGACTGGGTTTAAAGAGGTTTTTTTTATTTATTTATTTATTTATTTATTTTTTTATGTATGTATGTATGTATGTATGTATGTATGTATGTATGTATGTATGTATGTATGTATGTATGTATGTATGTATGTATGTATGTATGTATGTATGTATGTATGTATGTATGTATGTATGTATGTATTTACTTACTTACTTACTTACTTACTTACTTACTTACTTACTTACTTACCAGCTGAACACCTGGGGCCTGAACCATGAACAAGCTGAACAAACTCGGGGTTACAGGATTAGTTTTGAGTTGACAAAACCAAACCGATGTAATCAGGCTTTATTGGTACCATGATGCAGCTCATCAACTTTCTCTGTCAACTCAGGCTTTTATCCTTAAGCTATGATTACTCCACGCGCGCGTGCACATAAAAGAGTGACGTCGACACTGAACAACCAATCGCGGGTAGTAGAGCGAGAGCGATATATTTTCCCGCGGAGGAGCAAGAGATAATCATTCAGAATTACGATGAATTTAAATATGTATTTCAAGCTCGAAACAATACGGTCTCTGCTGCCAAAGCAAGAGAAGACTGTTGGAGAAAGATTGCTGATTGTTAATGTGTAGGGGAGCGCGGGGCACAACCTAACGCGGGGCTAGTTGTAACACGCGGCTTGTTTTAAATACTTCCGCACATGCTTGGATGACGAAACTTTGTGTATTTACTAGTTTACTAGTTGAGATAGTTATTTAATGCTTCGCTAACTAGCAGAAGACACTAGCAGGGTTTAAATCCCAGTTGTGCAGGCGGGGGCATGTTGTAACACTGCGTTACAATGTGCCCCTATTAGAAATATGCTATTATATTCTATACTTTTATTAATTTTATTGAGAAAACGTGAGAAAAAGGTGAATAAAGACTGAGAGTCAATGTTCAGAAATGACTAATTATTTATTTGTTTTGAACTATGTTGTATAGCTGTGTTTTCATGTGTTCGTAGTCAAAACTAAAAAATTTGTTTATATTTAATTATTAAAAATTGCCATTATTTTATATGAAAAAGTTTTTTAATTGTATTTTATTTAGAAAATATTTTAGTTTGTTTTGTATATATTTTATATTAGATCAGATAACATTTTAAGCTGTCATATGTTATGTTACAATGTGCCCCACACATGTTACAATGTACCCCACCTATGGGGCATGTTGTCACATTTCACTTCCATTCTTTCGGGGTATGTCAAGTAAAAAGTATATACTGTATTAATAAAACAAAACCACATAATTGTACTAGACATGTGGGAAATTAATGTGGGAAAAAAATAAATACTCTGAACCATAAGTAGATTTACACAAACTGAGAAAGTCAAAAAGCGTTAGGTTGTGCCCCGCTCTCCCCTAAGTTAAACAAATACGTTCTATATTTATGTAAAATTATGTATGTATGTGTAGCCTATATGTGTAATATAGCCTATAGCCTATTTTTATAATATATAAAAAATGATACATGCACATTTTTTATATATTATAAAAATAGGCTATAGGCTATATTACACATAGGCTACACATACATATATACATAATTTTACATAAATAGAACGTATTTGTACTAGCTACTAAGAAAGCTAGGGAATCCTATCATAAGATTAACAGAATAATAATAAAGATTTAAAATAATTCTTAACATATTGTATAGTACATTTGTGCAATTTGCTTTTTGAAAAAATAAAATAAAATGTGTTCATGTGATGTCACCCTATCAATATATCTTACGGCAATTTTATAAAAGCCCTCTTTTATGGACATGGCCGATAAATGTCCGGGGAACACTATTAATGAAACTATTCATGTACTCCTGCAGAGCGAGGACCACCCTACGAATGGTTCGACAAACCGTGTTTTCCCCTATAGCTTCTGTGCGTCACCCACCGTGCAGGAATGTACCACTTGCAAAAAAAAAAAAAAAACGCAACGCAATATTTGCGGTACAGTAAGTGCATGAATTCGACGTGTTAAATTCTTTATGTGCGGCTCAAGAAGTTCGCAAAGATAAGACATTGCTTCCGCGGAAAATCTGTATCTTTCATACAAATAACTATCAGGAAAGGCAAGGGGATTTTGTCATGCTTAAAACTCTTTCTTTACGAAGTGCTCGTCAAACAATTTGTGCTGAGATGTCACAGGATTTGGAAGAAAAGGTGAAGTCATTGCAACAGACACTGGGAATAAGTTACGTCACCTATATGTTTCTTTGCTCTCAGCTGATTGGTCAAACTTCAGTCTGAGATCTTGAATCCAGAACATAACCTGCCCCAGAGCAGGTTAGCCGTGCAGTGTAAGATATCAAGGCAACGAACACCGATTAAAGCCAAGCTACTTTCATAGTACCTAAAACCCAGGGTTGGCGGAAACTAAACTGAAACATAGCTGGCTAGCCACCTAAACCGGCTTCATGGTATAGGCCCCAGCTTAGCCAGACAAACAAACCAAGACCTGCCAACCATCTTAGGCTGGGTTTAGCTTTTTTATTTTTTTATTTTCACATCAAGATACTGATAAAGTAATTTTACTCACATATCACTTGAAGAAATCCATCCTGTCCTTTTAAATATCTTTGTTATAAGAGTGCATTAAAATGATTGCTGTAGGGCTATGTGCAACTTAACCATCTTGAATTATTTGTAATTTGTAGCTGCTGTTCTAAAAATAGAAGCTGCAGCTTGAAATATAATATAGGCCTATTGAAATATTACAGTATTATATGTTATATGATGCTTTGTGTTCATAAGTGTAGTTACAACATCTACCAGCAGGGGCGAACAGGCCGTTCAATACTAACCAGAAGACAAAACAACACGTGAGCCACTTTTGTGTGTTTCATATACAATATTCTCATAAAAATAAAAAATAAAAAAATAAAATTGTTATGAATGCATGTCCTTGTATTTTAAAAGCACATTGTCACTGTGAGGAGACCATTTAATGGATCCATCTCTAGAAACAAATAAGATTGCAATCACCTTCACTATGATAAATATTAAAGACATTTAATTAGAGTTCAGTGAGGAAAATAAAGTCTGTTGATATTTCCTGATCAAATATGCAGAATGAATAAAATATTGACAGTTTTCACAGGAGCTTCTAGTGATGATGATCAGATTGAATCTCAATCAATATCAGAAACAGGATTAGGCCTTGATCACATACGGTAACATAGGAACATATTGAACAGTGAATATACTTCCAAAAAAAAAATGTCTACATTTCAGTTTTAAGGCCTTTAACACTGTAAAATAACATGTTGTTTTCCATGTTCAGCCACTAGTTGGCGCTCCAGCAGGATCTTTAGGAGAGACGTACTGTCTGTACACCATTAAACTGAGTTCAAATGACTGAATCTGAAGTTTATAAATGATTCTGTTTCATGTATATTGGTCATAAACTGCTGATAAATATGAAATATCCCATGATGATCAGCTCTCTGTGTGATGTTTGACCTTTTGACCTTTAGTCTAAATCATTCACAGTGACATCCAGGATCACAATAAACACAGCTTTGTTCTATATTCTTTATTTTTTTTATTTATCAACATAATATGACTATGATAAATTAAGCAGATCTGAATGTCATTGTTCAGCATTAAGAAGTTTCCACTGCACTGGTCAGTTTCTGTTTTCACACTTCATCTCTCACACACACACGTTCACATGCAGAAAAGCAAAAGTATCTGCAGCTCTTTGACACTTTTAGCTCCTGACAGCTTCAGATTCATGTGACGCTGTTTATTAATGTTTGTTTTATCAGAAGCGCATTAAACCGCAGAGTTTACGGTTAAAGTGTCTCTACACTTATAGTTCTTCTCTCTCATCTGCTCTCAGTTGATCACTTGCTTTTATATTTGCACAGAAACACATGTTGTACCCAAAGACACAACTGAATCTGACTTTAACAGCTGATAAAAAAGACTATGGAGAAACTTGATCAGGCCAAACATCTGTGGATCACAGGGTTCAACAGAGATGAATGCCGAAATGTGTTAAAATAGTCATGATGAGAGATAAAGATCAAGCTAAGAGCAGAGTGGAAAATAAACTGAAGTGACTAAAGTTCACACATTTATTTTTTGCGACCGTGATTCATTTATTGTGGTCAGATTTTTTCTTCTTCTCAGCGTCACACTCGTTATTTCCCTCTTCAGTGGTCGACATCTTCTTAGAACTGTTTTACAGTGTGTTTTCAACAGAAACACTCGCAGCCATGATGAGATTAATGTTTGTCACCTTTTAAAAGACATTAAGTTTAAATATGAATTCACTGAATATAATGTCATTCTTTTTATTTAATATTTTTTCTTAATGGCATTGTTGTTTTAGAGGGATAGTTCACCCACAAATGAAAATTCTGTCATCATTTACTCACCCTCAAGTTGTTTCAAACCTGTATGAATTTATTTTTTTCTGCTGAACACAAAAGAAGATATTTTGAAAAATGTCAGTAACCAAACAGTTGATGGACCCCATTGACTTCCATAGTATTTTTTTTTTCCTACTATGGAAGTCAATGGGGTCCATCAACTGTTTGGTTACTGACATTTTTCAAAATATCTTCTTTTGTGTTCAGCAGAAAAAATAAATTCATACAGGTTTGAAACAACTTGAGGGTGAGTAAATGATGACAGAATTTTCATTTTTGGGTGAACTATCCCTTTAAGTTTCTGAATGAATAAATGTAAATAAATGTAGAATCCAGAAGCAATATGAAGTGATTTTGTTTTATATCATAAAAAGCAGTGGATGTTATTGTCAGGGGATATTCTTATAGATCTGCTATTCTCAATTGTTATATTAGTCTAGTTTGGAGCTCATGTAAAAGCTACATAAACACACATGATCTGAATCAGTTTTTGACAGTTTTTTCATGTATTTATATTTCAAGACTAACAGAATGTTGATCAAATAAACAAAGAGTAGAGCTGTATTTGTGATGTCTGCAAAGGTCAAGAATGAGGCCGAAGAATTTAAAGGATATTTTTTAAAGCATGTTTATTTAATATTGTACAAAAGGAGGCATACAGTTATAAAAAATATGAAATATAGATATATCCTTTTATTTTTGTGTGGAATTTTTCACTATAAAACGTCACAGTGAGAGAGCTGATGGTGAATAACATGTTCATCCAGCAGGAGGAGCTTCAGCAGAGTCACTATCAGCAGAGACACAATGCTGAAAACTGACTGACACAAATGTTGAAAACTATACAAACATAAATAAAACTAAAACACAGCTCAAAAGCTATGACATAAATCCATTAATAGCACTTAATATTGAATATAATATACTAATATTACAATGTTTGACCTTTTTACTTTGATTTAATACTACATTAATGTTATTCCTTCACAGAACCTTTAATAAAAGTACATCTGGAACAATAATATGAGAAGTGTGACTTTACCTGTGACATGATCTTACTAATTACTACAATTAAACTTAGAATTTTACACAAGAACTAGGGTAACTTTTCATTAAAGGATAATTTAACAAAACTGGATCCCATGAATTAAGGACACAGTTTTCTACTCTGTAAATTGAGGTAAAATGTCATTTCACTAAGAGCCCGTGAAAGATCAATATCAGTGTCTTACATAAATTAGAAGTTAACTAATAAATGTTATGTTTGATTAATAGTAATAGAAGTCCCAGTCCAGCCCTCTCTACACTCTTAAAAATAAAGTATTTTTGCCATTGATGGTTCCATGAAGACCCTATAACATACATGGAATCATTGCATTCCACGAAAGGTTCTTTATAATGGAAAAATGTTCTGTGCAATATTAAAATATTCTCCACAATGAGATAAAAAAAAAAAAAAAATTTAAGAACTGTTCACAGAGGTTTGGGGAAGCAAAAATGATTCTTCTCTGTCAGGTTTCCTCAAATCCGGCCCAGTGGGCCACTGTCCTGCAGAGTTTAGATCAAACCCAAATCAAACACACATAAGCAAGCAAATCAAGGTTTTCAGAGTTACTAGAAAATTCCAGGTATCTGAGTTTGATCAGGGTTTGAGTTAAACTCTGCAGGACATTGGCCCTCCAGGACCGGATTTGAGAAGCCCTGTTCTATGGTACCTCTCTCTTTTGGAACCTTTATTTTTAAGAGTGTATGTAGCCTATAACTATACCATGAGACTCAATGTGCATATACTGTACATGTATTCACATAGAACATGCTAATCATTCTCCTGCTCTGTAATTCGAGTTGATCAACGTCTCGCGACTCCTGCGTACACCACATCCTCAGTCTCTGTAGCACTCTGAAAGAAAACACAATGTTCACCGACATATCAAGAACTTTCTTTACACTTCCTTTTCTAACATCCTCCTTTTTTTCTGCCACAAACACTTTAAAATGTAGGCCTATGTCTATATTTCTTCTTGATAAAAACATTTTTTTCTGCATTAGATTATTTTTTTTTTCTACAAATGATTCAGAACACTGCAGCACGTCGTGTCTTCAACGAGCCAAAAAGGGCCCACGTCACTCAGTTCATCTCTCTGCTACCACTCGCTGCTCGCATCAAGTTCAAGGCATTGACGCTTGCTTTCAGATCAATCACAGGGTCAGCTCCCTCCTACTTTCACTCACTCCTACGAGTCTACATCCCTACCAGAAGCCTACGATCGGTACCGTGTAGCCGCGTTTCCATTACGGATTTCCGCAAAACTTTTGCGATATTTTCTAGATGTCGAACAGAAATATTGCGAAATGACAGCGTTTCCATTAAAAGCCAAACGACCAAAGCGTTTTTTTTTTTTTCTCGCGCGATAAGTCGTTCCAAAAATCATGGCAACGGATGTTGGTAAGTTTATGTATATCTCAGCCACCCCACTAGCCATTATTTTTAATGGAAGGAGGCGTAGGCTATTATCATCTAAAGGAGCTGGGGTGGGCAAACTACGGCCCGCAGGCCACATACCTGTTATAGGCTGTTTAATCCGGCCCGTCGAGTATTTAAAAAATTGTTCACATATATATATATATTGCGTTGCATATATTTGACAATCGGAATATCAGATATGTCATGCCATAGCTAACAAATGTAAAAAATGAAAAATGACATAAAAGCAGATCATAATTCATTCAGCGCTGTTGTGGCTGCGGTGTGTCACGTAACAAGCAATGACGCGTCACCATGGAAACCAATGTATATAATATGTGTATAATAGGCACGCACTCCGTCCGCACCCCTAATCCTAACCAAGGGGTTTACAGTGCGTATATGCACGCAAAAAGATTTTTTTGGCCGTATAAATGGCACGAGAAATCAAATTCGTGGTATAGATACGCACTTTCATGAGATCGTGTTTCATAATCTGCTACTGGGCCGGCCCTCTGTCAAATTTTAAAACCCAGTGTGGCCCTTGAGCCAGAAAGTTGGCCCACCCCTGATCTAAAGGAAAGCCCCTTACTCGGGAGCGGCTTCAAGGTCTTGATTGTGGCATTTATTTATTTTTTATAATCTATATTCCAGTAATACTTTTGTCTTTTATGAGTTTTAAAGAGGGACTCTCTCCCGTCTTCTCTCCAAACATACCGCGTCATCTTTTAAAGAATGATCATCTTTTGCGTAGGCTACGTCAGGTGACCTGTAGACTAAATGCGAAAATAAAAATATTTCCATTGCAGTTTTGCGAAATAGCCTATTCCTTTTAACGAATTGCCTGAAAAAACACCTCATTTTAGATGAGTTTTTGCGAAAATCCTCATGGTTATACTACAACACTTATTTTGGATAAATATCTTTTTGCATAATTTGTATGATTTTTACCCCCATTTTTCCAAAATAAGTGTTGTAGTATAACTAAAAGGACGGCAGTGATGTGTGAACTGAATTTGGCAACAATGCAGTGCACATCTACTGAATTTATAAATATATTTTGTGGTGATGTCATGCTAGTCTGTATAAATCATTAAACACACACCTAAATCAGACTCAATGCTAAAATAATTCAGAGACTCAGCATGAATAAATTCTCTTACCGATTTATGTCTTTTGTATAACGTCGGATCAGCGTAAGTGATCTCTCTATCACGGGTCTGAACTGTTTCATAATTACAGAAACAAAACACTCAATGAAATGATGTTTGAGCACTGCTTTACATTACAGTAGGTAACAGTAGGTAATACTTGCCTTCTCCGTCAGTTTTTCTGTGTTTCCTGCAGATACAGAAGATCCCGACTGCAGTAACAATCATCAGAGATCCAGCAGCAGCGGCAGAAGCAGAGATCAACACTATCAGAGACACTGAGTCTGGAGGAGGAGAAGGAGAGAGTCATTAGTGTGAGTGAATGTGTACATAAACACAAAATTCATCACAGAAGTACCTGCACATGTGTGACAGAGTCCACTGATGTCCAGATGTTGAGTCTGGTTGCTGATGGGATGGTTCAGCACACAGCTGTATGAATCATCTAGGCACTCCAGATGTAAAGAGATGCTGCTGCTGAGATCAGACACACTGATGCTGGAGAATACACTGTTTCCTTTGTACCAGGAGAGAGTCACATCACTCACATTCAACACTGATGAACACAGCAGCAGACATTTGGACACTGATGATGATGATGAAGAATTTTGTGAAGAGTTATTGCTAATGACAGGAACGGGCAGACGAGCTGGAATTAAATAATCAGTATTAAGCAAAATTGATTACATAGAAATGTATTGCAAAAAACAAACAAAAAAACAAACAAACAAAAAAAACATCTAACTTGTAATATCCATCAAAAGATCCAACACCATTGTAACAGACAAGTCTGTTATAGTCTTTTTACTGCAGTCTTTCTTCCACACCACTAGGGGTGCTATTGTGCCTGAATGTTTTCTTAAATAAAGGGGGGTTTGTAGAGGAAGAGAGTAGTAAAGCAGCAGTAGAAAGCATGGCTTAACTGCATTGGTGTTATGTCCTGGTTGGGAAATGTTACATTTCAAGCTCAGCTTAAAGTAAGGATTTGTTTTCTTTCCTGTTATTTAAAAAGTATGCCTTTGATGATGATGATGATGATGATGATGATGATGATATTGTTGATGTTTATTGCTAAGAAGTTTGATACAGTTTATCTTGTATGTATTTTAGAAGGACTCTTTATCAGTGACTTTAACCCTCCATGATGCACTTTAAATATGGATTTAAAGTCCAGAGGAATGTAAGCTTGAGAGTTTGGCTTACTCATGACTGCTCCTGATTTGGAAGAGTCTGATGCATGAGAACTGTTGTCTTTCGGAGTAAATTCATTGCAGAAGGTTGGATTATTCATCTACTAAAGGACTGCTTCAACTTTGGACATTGTTTGATGAACTATGCCTTGTCTGATACAAGGCTTACACAGATTGATGTTCACTTTATTGAATTGTGCAACCTATTGATCATTTTTTGTGTAGCTGCTTTCTCTTGTATTTGTTTTTGTTGTTGTTGACAATTATTTTTATTTGCATAAGGATATAAAAAAGATAAAAAAAGGAATATATTGTTTTGTAATTTGGGAAGTATCTTTATTTTTCTTGAGCAACTATTAGGCAAACTGAATCCCCCATTATTGCGTTATATAACTTTGGTTTTGAATTAAAAAAAATATGAGATGGTTATAGTTTGGTGGCCCGTACGGGGAACATGTTTTGCCTTTATTATCTGCTTAAGTAGGTGAGAATATGGCAAGCCAACACACTGATTCAGGGGATGAGTATGAGCCCAGTGAGGACTTCAACAGTGAAGCCTTTGTAACCAGAAGAGAGCCGATCAGAGAACTCATTAATACATTTAGTGAATTATACATTGATTATGAAGAGGAAAATGCAGCAGTTGAGGATGCTGATGATGGTGATCCTTTTCCACCACCTCCACCTGAAATGGAAGAAAGACCAGAGCTTGAATCAGATGCTTCCAGTGCAGAACAAGTGAAGCAATTGATAGAACAAGTTACAACCCTCGAGACACGATTAGAAGACTGTGTTAAAAAAGTGAGTGACAGTTTTTCCCAGTCTGAAATAGAAAATAAATGTCGGAAAGTGAAAGAAAAGTTGACTTACCGCATTGAAAGAGAGTGTGAAAGGATTCAACAAAGACTTGAACTTAGCATCAGAGATTTGGGGAAGTCAATGGTGGACTGTTTAAAGAGACGAGATATACAACTTGACAACAAGTTAAAATCCCTTGTTCCTCCTATGTCTACTCCCATACAACCATCTCCAAGCCCATATGTTCATCCACCAATGCATAAAGTCCAAAATCAAACCTATCAACTACAACAAAGCCATACTCATCGTTCAACCATTGGAAATAACGCAGCTATTCATTCTCAACCTCCAGTAAAAGTAGAGTTTCCAAGTTTTGGTAGCAGTGACCAAAGTGATCCAGTTGCATTTATAGAACAATGCGAAGAATACCTTGCCATTCGACCTCTATCTGATTATGAAATGTTAGCTTCTCTCACCTCAGTTTTGAAGGACACTGCAAAGGACTGGTGGCTTGCTGAAAAGAGAAACGTTCACACATGGCAGCAGTTTAAAGATGTTTTCTTATGTTCCTTCTTGAGTGAAGATTATAAAGACGAAACAGCTAGACGCCTGATAGAAAGGAAACAGGGGGCGCAAGAAAGTCTACGAGACTTTGCTTTTCATTACAGAGCCCTATGTCTGAGATGGAAACAGGATATGCCAGAGTGAGAAATCCTACAAGCTATCTTGAGAAATTGTAACCCACGATTGGCTAGCTTGTTACGAGGTTCAGTTCAAAATGTTGCCGAGTTGGTGAGAATTGGCACCCAAATTGAAAGGGACTTTGGAGAAGCTAAGAGGTACTGGAGTAACATTAAAGGTATAGCGGAGGATGTTTTACTTCCTGGTGGGTAACCTATACTATTGGTCCTCCTAATTGTCAATCATTCTGGTGAATCAATCAAACTTTTCAAAAAGTGGAGAGGGCGGGTCTTATCTAAAATTTGGAAAGATCCTCCGCTATACCTTTAACACAGAGTCTCAAAAGAAGAAAGTCCAGTCTAATAAGGATTCATGTCTCAAACCCTCACTTGCTAACACCCGTGTAGTGCATTGTGTTCAACAACCGGCCCATCCACAGCTCAAAATGGTTACCTTACCTATATTGCTTCGTAACAGATTCTTCCAAGCTATAGTAGATACAGGAAGTACACTATCGTTAATTCAAGAGTCATGTTGGAAGCAGTTGCATCATTTAGAACAGTGGAAGTCCAGTAAAGGTCAAACTTTCATGCTGGCAAACGGATAAATGCAGACTGCCATCGGAATGTCTGAGTGTGAATGTGTTCTGCAGGGTAAACAGCTCAAGCTGACATTGTACGTGATGAAAGATGCTGATTTAACTGTCCCGATTATTCTTGGTATGGATTTCTTACTTTCATCTGGAATTGTCTTGGATTTCAAGAATGCACAGTACAGCTTACCATCTAATGATGATGAGGATTCTGTTGAAACATTTCCCCTTCTATTTTCAGAATCAGTCACTCCACCTTCTGTGCAGTTCTATCTTGCTTTACCTACTCCAAAAATATCTGAAGAACTTTTACAATCCATTCAACAGCTGACCATGAACACTGAGACCATAGCTCAATTCAAAATTCAGTTGGAGAATATGATGAATGATTGGCCGTCTGTGTGCACCCATGAAATTGGACATTCAAAGATTGTAAGTCATCGTATAATTACCACTGATGAGGTACCGGTCAGAAAGAGAGCCTACAGAGTGTCACTAGAGAAGCAGCAGTTCATTTACAAAGAGATTCAAGAACTACTAGATAAAAACATCATTCGTCCCTCTGTGTCTCCATGGGCTTCTCCAGTGGTTGTTGTCCCCAAAAAAGATGGAGGTTCACGATTATGTGTGGATTACCGTGGGCTTAATGCAAAGACACAGTTAGACGGCTATCCCATGCCACAAATTCAGGAGATACTGGAGTCATTGCATGGAGCCTCGATTTTCAGTACCTTAGACCTGAAGAGTGGTTACTGGCAAGTTGAGATGGAACCAGAGAGCATACCTAAAACTGCATTTGTTACTTCTGCTGGACAATTTGAATTCTTACGTCTACCTTTCGGTCTCAAAAATGCTGCTGCCTCATTCCAAAGATTAATGGAGTATGTGCTTAAAGACATTAAAGGAAAATGTTGCTTCGTTTACATCGATGATATTGTGGTATATTCCAAAAATGAGCAGGAGCATTTACAGCATTTGAGTTAAGTTTTCAGTTGTTTACATCAAGCTGGCCTGACTTTGAACCTCAAGAAATGCAACCTTGTACAGAGATCTATCAGTTTCCTGGGTCATGTTCTATCTGGGGAAGGTGTCAAGACTGATCCTGCCAAGGTAGCAGCCATCTGTGATTTTCCAGTACCACAATCACTCAAGGATGTACAACGATTTTTGGGATTGGCAGGTTGGTATCATAGATTTATACCAAGTTTTTCAGAGGAAGCTGCACCTCTTCATGCCCTAAAGAAGAAACAATCCACTTGGACATGGACTAAGGAATGTCAAGATGCTTTTGAAAGGGTCAAAAATGACTTGACTAAAGCTCCAGTGTTAACTCCTCCTGATTTTAATAAGTCTTTTAAGGTGCAAACTGACGCAAGTGACATCGGCCTTGGGGCTGTTTTGACACAGGAGACAAATGGAGAGGAACACGTAATTGCTTACGCATCCAGACTTCTTCGTGGAGCAGAGCACTCATATTCTGTGTCAGAAAAGGAATGTTTGGCTGTGGTATGGGCCATTGAGAAATGGAGACCCTATTTGGAAGGCAGACCATTTGAGGTGATTACAGACCATGCTGCATTGACTTGGGTTTTCCAACATCCCAAACCTTCATCAAGGTTGACACGATGGACTATTCGTCTACAAGAATTCGAGTTCAACGTCAGGTATAGAAAGGGACAGTGCAACGTAGTACCGGATACTTTGTCACGTAGCCTAACATCTACTCCACCTCATCTGTTAGCCATGGTCAAATCTACCAGTTCTTCTGTAACTCCATCTAATTTACCGATAGACTGGTCTGCCATTGCTACCGCAGTCTAATGACCCAGAAATTCAGGAGTTATGCAACAAGGCTGTCTGTCAACCCAATCCTTGCCCTTCCAGAGTGTATTATGTCCTTGAGAATGGTTTCCTTTTTCGTAGTGTCCCAGATGGTCAGAAAGGACCAAAGCTCCAACTGGTCATACCTACTTGTCTGCGAGGGGAGTTTCTCAAGTATGCCCATGACAGTCCCTTAAGTGGACACCTGGGTCGGCTTAAAACATTACTACGACTGATGGAAATTGCTTACTGGCCAAGCTTGAGAGCTGATGTATGGAAATACTGTAAGGAATGTGAAGCATGTCAAAAGTATAAACCATCTTTTTCAAAGCTGTCAGGTTACTTGCAATCAACACCAGTGGTGGAACCTGGGTATATGCTGGGTGTGGATTTGATGGGCCCTTTCCCGAAGAGCTCTAAACAAAATGAGCATCTTTTAGTTGTAGTTGATTACTGTTCAAAGTGGGTGGAGCTTTTTCCATTGAGGATGGCCAAAGCACCACAAATTGCCCGTATTTTAGTTGAGGAGATTTTTACAAGGTGGGGAACTCCTGTCTATTTGGTATCTGATCAAGGAGCACAGGTGTATGTAACAGACAAGTCTGTTATAGTCTTTTTACTGCAGTCTTTCTTCCACACCACTAGGGGTGCTATTGTGCCTGAATGTTTTCTTAAATAAAGGGGGGTTTGTAGAGGAAGAGAGTAGTAAAGCAGCAGAAAGCATGGCTTAACTGCATTGGTGCTATGTCCTGGTTGGGAAATGTTACATTTCAAGCTCAGCTTAAAGTAAGGATTTGTTTTCTTTCCTGTTATTTAAAAAGTATGCCTTGATGATGATGATGATGATGATGATGATGATATTGTTGATGTTTATTGCTAAGAAGTTTGAGAGTTTGGCTTACTCATGACTGCTCCTGATTTGGAAGAGTCTGATGCATGAGAACTGTTGTCTTTCGGAGTAAATTCATCGCAGATGGTTGGATTATTCATCTACTAAAGGACTGCTTCAACTTTGGACTTTGTTTGATGAACTATGCCTTGTCTGATACAAGGCTTACACAGATTGATGTTCACTTTATTGAATTGTGCAACCTATTGATACTTTTTTGTTTAGCTGCTTTTTCTTGTATTTGTTTTTGTTGTTGTTGACAATTATTTTTATTTGCATAAGGATATAAAAAAGATAAAAAAAGGAATATATTGTTTTGTAATTTGGGAAGTATCTTTATTTTTCTTGAGCAAATATTAGGCAAACTGAATCCCCCATTATTGCGTTATATAACTTTGGTTTTGAATTAAAAAAAAATATGAGACGGTTATACCATATTTAGATGAGGTGGAAATGATCATGACTTTCAGACTTTGTGATGATGTAGTGTTAGACATTTTTATATATATATATATATATATATATATATATATATATATCATTTTCATTTTCAAGAACAAATACAACAATTTGTACAAAGAAAGCACTTATAAAGATTTCATTGAACATTGTTAGTAGAGAAATTAAACTACAGAGACTGTGAAAAGTGTTTTAACTCACCATAGACGGTAAGATTGAATGTGTTTAGCAGTGTCTCTGATGCGGCGCTGGTGACTTTATAAAGTCCAGAGTCTGTGGTTCTGGTGCTTGTGATGGTCAGAGATCCGGTGTGATCCAGTTTCAGTCTGTCTCTGAATCTCCCATCAACACTATCTTTATAAAACACGGTCTTATAGTCTTCCCCGTAGATTTTAGCTATGAGAATGTCTTTAGGTCCAAAACTCCACTCGATCTGATCATCTCTCTGTATTTCAGTAAGATCAGGGTTTAGAGTGACAGAATCTCCCTCAGTCACTGACACTGACTTCACTGCATCAACACCAAACACACCTGAACAATATTAGTGGCAAAATGATTGATGGAAACAAAGTACATGTGGACAAATGATAATATAAAGAGCACTGAAGCACTGTTAACCCGAATGCTCAAAATAATTAATTGGTTTGAGTAGGACAAACTTAAATTAAACTAATTAGTTCAGTCAAATTAACTTTTATGAATATTTAGCAAAAAAAAAAAAAAAAAAAAAAAAAAATACTTACCAGACAGACTCCATGAGAACAAAAAGAAGAAAATAAACATATCAGACATTTTCTTCAGCAGTTCTCCAAACAGTTTCAGTAATATTATAATAATCAGGTCCTGCACTCTTGAAAACGTTGAATGTGCTGCCAACCTGTAGTGAAATGGTTTAGTGAAACTCTGCTGCCAGTGTGAATAAAAACACACACAGGTTTTATTCCCCCATTGTTTAAAAACACCCCCCTTACACACTTTAGAGCATTGCGTAAAATAAACTTGACTAAAGTTCATACAATAATTGATGTGACTGTGTTCAGCTGTTTTTCCTCTCAGCTGGAAAGAATGGGATTTTCCAGCATACGAGCCAAGAGTGCTCGTTCCCCCTCAGCTCAATGTGAAGTTGTGCATCCTGTTGTTATCCTCATAATTTCCCCACTGATTCTTTTACACAACTTCTGCAATAAGACTTATCTTACAATAATACAAAAAATATTGGATTTATTGATTGTCAGATTAATCACAGGTTTGTAAAGCACTATTTTTGTAAAGCTGCTTTAAAACTTTGTATTGTAAAAAAGTAATATACAATGAAATGAAAAATAAATGTTTATTTTTATTTTAACAGAGTAGTTTTTGTAATGGAGTAAAAATGATTTTATAATAACTTAAATGCCATTTATTAATAAATTATAATTACTATATACTCAAAGCAGTCTTTCAAGAACACCTTCCTGAGTATCTGATTAATCTGAGTTTTGAAGGTTATTTCTGATCTCTTCTTCTGTTGAAAACTTCTGGATTTGAATTCAGAAACCAGCACAGCAACAGCCACGCCCACCAGAGCAGAGAGAGCCAATCGGATCACAGCTTCAGTAAAACGTACTCGGTTACTAACGTAACCTCGGTTCTCTCTAGAGAGGGAACGAGTACTGCGTAAGTCTTACGCTAGGGGAAAATCTCTTTTCCGCGAGATACTGAAGCCAAAAAATTATCCTTAATTTTTGAAATAATGTAAAACGCGTTGCGGCAGCATGCAGACACAGGCGAGACGGCTCGCGCGCCTATTGGCTGCCCTGCGGCAACTGCAGCAGCCTATCGATAAGGCCCTATCGTGACATCAGCTCCAATGGGGACGCTTTGCGCCTAATACGTCACGTCCCGCCGAAACGGGCGTGGCCTTGGGCTATAAATATAGCTTTTTTATCGCCGAAGCGAACCAGAGCATGTGCAGGCACGGCAAGAAACGCAGTACTCGTTCCCTCTCTAGAGAGAACCGAGGTTACGTTAGTAACCGAGTACGTTCTCTTACGAGAGGTTCTCTCGTACTGCGTAAGTCTTACGCTAGGGGAACACAGTGTAAAACACCGTGCATGCTAAGATCCAGCACCAAAGCCCCAAGGGCAAGTGCCCGGGCTCATATAGTACATGATCATAAGGGACTCACAGAGAGTCCAGGAAAGAGTGGCTAGAATAGCATCATTCCTGTAAAATATAACATCCTATAAGGAGCAGTTATACTGATGATGTTTCATACAGTCAGGGCGACCTCCGGCCTGGACTGACGAATATAGTGGGTCTTACACACTGCCCATAGAGCTGCGCGATCAATCAGCGAGCGTTTGCTCAAGCAGTTTCAGTATTCTGGGCCGAAAACATCGGGGCAGATAGTACCGATTCTTTAGACCGAAAGCAGCTTAGCCTGCAAAGCGGGAACCTCTAGGTTATAAAACCTTATGAATGTAGACGGGGAGGCCCAGCCCGCCGCCATACAGATATCTTGCAAGGCAATCCCACTAAACAAAGCCCACGACGAGGCCATACCTCTTGTGGAGTGCGCTCTGACACCTAATGGGCACCGCAAGCCCTTAGAGGTATAGGCCAGCGCTATAGCATCGACTGTCCATCTGGATAGGCTCTGTTTCGACGCGGCCAGTCCCTTAGAACGCCTGTTGAACGAAACAAAGAGCTGCTCCGTCTGTCTGAAGGCAGACGAGCGAGACACATAAGCTCTTAATGCCCTGACTGGGCAAAGGAAGCTCGGATTTTTCTGGTTGTGAGCATTCTGAACTGGCGTTTCAGAAGCACTTTGTTCAGCTGTCTTAGATCTAGTATGGGTCTGAGACCCCCGTCTTTCTTTGGTACCAGGAAGTATCTGCTGTACAGCCCCCCTTCGCTCTGAGCTTGAGAAAGGCTCTATGGCCCCTTTGCTCAACGGTTTCGATATTTCGGCTCGAAGTAGGTGTGCTACTTCTGTTTTCATCGTAGTTTCGACGCGCATCGCACCGCGGCGAGGGCGTCGACAGAACTGTAGCGAATAGCCTCTCTTTATAATGTCTAGCACCCACTCCGAAACCCCGGGAAGCACTGCCCATGCATCCGCATGAATGGCTAGGGGTTGAATGCGAAGCGCGCTCTGGTCTCCTGGTCGACAGGAGAGCTTTGGTGTGCTGTAACATAAGCGTCGCGCTTACGACGCTTGAGGCAGGGGGTGCGCTGATCACAGCGGGCAGACTGCCCGCGCTCGACGACTCTGCGGCGGTCAACCGAGAGGGGGAGGGCTGGGCGAGTCCCGTAGGACTTGTCATGTCTGTGAGTGAATGTGGGCGCGGGATAGCGGGCACATTTACTGTACTGAGTGCATTGTCTGCCTGAGCAGAGTGAATGCGTGCTGGTTTTGTTTTTACAGAAACCGTGAGACATTAATTTAATGCGCAATCGATCTGGGTCGATTTTATGTGCGCGAGCCCTGTGTGACGGGTTGTGCTTGTGTGTAGGAATGAACACTGGGTTGTGGGCATTTTCACTACACTCATAACACCATCGTCCGTGGCCGGAATACCAGAAGATACACTCTATGGGATTTATCTGGGTCGCCGTAAAAGCGGCGTTTGTGTGCAGGCAATTGGGCTGTGTCACCGGCTTGTTTACTGCAGAATACACTGGAACAGTCGCATTTATTGGAACTGAACGAGCGAGAAGTGACGTATCTCTCTACAGGCAAGGGCGTGGTTAGCTGGTACCCTCTGACGTCAGAGGGTACCACAACTTCCAATAGGAAAATTCAACTGCAGTAGCCACTGTTCAACCTGAAGAGGGCAGCACTCAGACGTTTTTACACCATATTTTGTAAAATTTAAACACTTTAAACACAAATGTCAAAAAAACTACTTGAATCAATGAACAGCTCTAATAAAGCCCCATTCTTACAGATCATTAACTAAAAAAAGTTGGTTTAGGGTTTAGTTACCCTTTAAGGGAACTGACAGAACGAAAGCATGGCGGCATAATTTGTGTGCAGGCAAGCGGGCTGTGTCACCGGCTTGTTTACTGCAGAATACACTGGAACAGTCGCATTTACTGGAACTGAATGAGAAGCTGGGGAACAATAGTCTGTTTGAGGAAGGGGAGAAGGAAAAAGAAGGGGAAGAAGGAAAAAAAGAGAAAAGAGAAGGAAAAAAGAGAAAAATGAAAGGAAAGGGAAAAGGTAATCCCACCTTTCACACTTCTGTGTGATTTTTGGTAGATTGGTATTCATATCTTATAGAAAATTGCCTTTTTATATATTTCATGGGCAAATCACTGACGTGAACGACGTCGGTTCGAGTCCCACCTCGGACAACGTTGAAATCACACAATATCTTTTCTTAATGAATGAACACAAATGTATAAATTTCATGTGCTTTTATGCCTTAACACTTATTTTATAAAAACGTATTTCTCATTGTATGGATACATGTTAAAATGTATTTATTATATGAATATGTGGTTTCTTGAAATGTATTATTTATTTTATTATTTCACCATTGAATATAAAAAATCTTTATTATCTTTTTTAAATTACTCCCTTTTCTAACTGAACTATATTTATTTTTTGAGTAAATTAATAAATGGAGCATTGACATCACGCTGACATTATGGATACATCAGAGGTCATTAATAAAAGCTTGAAGTAAATTGTAAATTAATAAACACTTGTTATATGAACAATAACGATTTTTATTTTAAACAAAAAACAAGACAACCAGATGATGGACCACACACACACACACACACACACACACACAGACACAGAAATTAATATATATATATATATATATATATTAGAGGTGGGCATAGATTAATTTTTTTAATCTAGATTAATCTAGATTAATTTTGAAATTAATCTAGATTAATCTAGATTAAAATGGCTCATTTGAATTCTGCCGAAGGCATTCAGAATATGTGTGCTACCCAAATAATGACTAGTCTTTGAGAACGGGTTTCTCAAGCCAGGTGGCGCATTAGACCAGGGGCTCATCTCCTGTTTCCAAAATGCATCACAAACTGCTTGAGAAAGCTGTTCTACTCATAGACTGTAAAAGGTTACTACTGTACTGTTACCGTCCATAGGCAACATTAGGTAGGCCTATGTTATTATCAACTACTATAGGCTATCAATTAGGGATGGGCGATATGGCCTAAAATCTATATTGTGATATACATTGCAGCCTCTTGCGATAACGATTTACAGTATATTATAATAAAACCATTTCAGAACAGATTACACAGACCCATGCTAAACAACTGCTAAATGTATTTTTTTTTAAAGGGTGTATGTAGTTTTGAGAACATATATTGTGCAAAACTGTAAGTATACAACATAATTTTGCAGATAAATAAAATGTAAGTACACTAGCTGAAGAGACTTAAGTAGGTCTAATGTTTATTATGGCTTGGAGCTTATGAAACCCCAAATTTAAAATTAGAATATTGTCTAACTGATGTCTTTTCAGTTAAAAAGAAACACAACAACGATTCTTAAAATCGAGATGATGTGCTACACCACTAAGCAAGGCTGGATTAGTACCCCCAGGGGCCCCTGGGCACTGAAGCTCATGGGCCCCCTCCCCTACCTGACAACCACACCCTCCAAAGGAACACACACCAGGTGTGTGATTTAAAATGCCAATCACTATTGATCAAAAGCTGAATGACTAGTTCACAAGACAATGATACGAAATAAATTTTTCTGAAAAGTATGGCTGCACGATTTGGGGAAAATGTCATATTGTGATTATTGAGGTCAATATTGCGATATGCGATTGCGATATAGTAAACAAATGGTTTCATGAGTTAACTTGCTTATTTCTCAAGTAAAATGCACACACAGATTAGTGATAATGCTGAAATTTGTAGCCCATTTCTCAACTCAAACTAGAAACAACAACTAAATGCACTGTGTTTTCAAATTAAAATAAATTCAATATTGTTATTTGTCTCAATAATACAAGAGTTAAAAATATATGTCATATTTACCTGTGCCTGTCAAACAGGTAGACCTAGGACATATACCGAAATTGTCAAACTGCACTGCATAAATTATAAATTAAATATAGACTAATCCTTATTATAGCAAAAAAAAAAAAAAAAAAAACTTTAGTCAACAGCAGTGAGTCATTTTCTCTGTTCTTTTTGTTCTTTGATTCACTTTACTGACAGAAAGCTTTATTGGCTGCTGTCTCTTTAAGACCAGCTGACGGAGACGCGGCTCTCGCACGCGCCTCATTCTTTCACAACTCTTGACGTTCATCATAAGACAGCTCTTATGTTATGAAGATACTCGACAAAACGGATATTTTGGCATAATTGTGTGTGTTATTGTAAGTTCAAGCACGAAAGATAACTGTATTCTGGCGTGCTGTCTGTGCGCACGATACTGGCGCGCGCGCGTCTTTCTGTGTGTGTGTGTGTGTGTGTGTGTGTGTCACAGTCAGACTTTTGTCTTGTCGCACATGAATTGTTTAAAAGCATTTGCATGAATAAGAGATCATATAATGTAATATACACTTTTTTTAAATTCTGATTGGATAATTATCAAGATCGAGGCAAAGCCTTGTGTATACTATTTTTATGTAGCAGCGAACGTGGCAAAAAAAAAAAAAAAAAAAAAAAAAAAAACTCCCGATCACGGAGGGCCCCTCTCTGCGCAAGGGCCCCTGGGCACGTGCCCAGATTGCCCATATGGTAGATCCGGCCCTGCACTAAGATATATTGGAATGGGAATAATACGCGCGCGCTGGTATTCAGTGATATCATGTTTCGTTTTGAATTTGAGGTGGTCGAACGGATTAGTCGTGTGTTAACTTACCGAACTGTTACCCCACACACTCTATAGTTTGCTGCTGCTCGTCTGACGGCTTAAACCCGAACCAAGTCCAAATAATGGATGTTGCACCGATCTTTTTCACCAGCTTTCACTTTCAGCCGTGTTTACTTAAGATGACGACGAATATGCGTTGCAGCCGGGTGTACCTCGCGGCCGCGGGTAGATTGCGTCATCATAGCTTGTGTAGTATATAGAGCCATCTCCCAACCCAACTTGGAGAACAGATTAACGGCGATATTTTTTTTATCGCGCGATAAGAGTCTCGCGTTAACGCAGCACGTTAACGCCGATAACGGCCCACCACTTAACGCGAGACTCTTATCGCGCGATAAAAAAAATATCGCCGTTAATCTATTCTCCAAGTTGGGTTGGGAGATGGCTCTATACTACACAAGCTATGATGACGCAATCTACCCGCGGTAGATGATCGGTGCAACATCCATTATTTGGACTTGGTTCGGGTTTACAAAATGAATAAATGTAAATGTTTAAGCCGTCAGACGAGCAGCAGCAAACTATATACAGAGTGTGTGGGGTAACAGTTCGGTAAGTTAACACACGACTAATCCGTTCGACCACCTCAAATTCAAAACGAAACATGATATCATCACTGAATACCAGCGCGCGCGTATTATTCCCATTCCAATATCTTAGTGGTGTAGCACATAATCTCGATTTTAAGAATCGTTGTTGTGTTTCTTTGTAACTGAAAAGACATCAGTTAGACAATATTCTCATTTTAAATTTGGGGTTTCATAAGCTCCAAGCCATAATAAACATTAGACCTACTTAAGTCTCTGCAGCTAGTGTACTTACATTTTATTTATCTGCAAAATTATGTTGTATACTTACAGTTTTGCACAATATATGTTCTCAAAACTACATACACCCTTTAAAAAAATATACATTTAGCAGTTGTTTAGCATGGGTCTGTGTAATCTGTTCTGAAATGGTTTTATTATAATATACTGTATATCGTTATCGCAAGAGGCTGCAATGTATATCACAATATAGATTTTAGGCCATATCGCCCATCCCTAATTGATAGCCTATAGTAGTTGATAATAACATAGGCCTACCTAATGTTCCCTATGGACGGTAACAGTACAGTAGTAACCTTTTACAGTCTATGAGTAGAACAGCTTTCTCAAGCAGTTTGTGATGCATTTTGGAAACAGGAGATGAGCCCCAGTGCTGCGTTCCAGTCCAAAATTGTCATGCCCTTCACTCGCTAACTTCCCTTCGTCTCGTTCACTCGGATGTACGTCATTGCGAGTGCCCACTACTGGCGGAAACTGCAATGGGCTGAACTGGAACGTCCTAAGCCCTTGATCACTTGGAATCAGCTGTGGAGTTGATTTATTATTTAAATTTTTTTCCCTTTAATAATTTGTTTAATGCAGCATCCAAATGTTTATAGGTGTGTTTGGGTTGTTTTAAATTTAAAACATTAAAATTAATATATCATAGAGTTGTCTGTGTGGTGGTGATTAGACGAGATATGTGGTGACGTCACAATCGTACTGCATTGTGGGACATATAGGTGCCTGAAGTGTACATTTGAAGCAGACTCGCTCCCTCGGTCAAAATCGAGGGAACGAGGGTCTGTCCATATAAACTTCCCTCGTCCACTTCACGAAGTGGAACGCACTTCAAAATGGCGGCAGGGATTCCCCCAAGGGGAAGTGCTTAGGGAAGTTCGCAAGTGCGTGTCTAAAAGTGGACTGGAACGCAGCCCTGGTCTAATGCGCCACCTGGCTTGAGAAACCCGTTCTCAAAGACTTACTTTTATAGTCATTATTTGGGTAGCACACATATTCTGAATGCCTTCGGCAGAATTCAAATGAGCCATTTTAATCTAGATTAATCTAGATTAATTTCAAAATTAATCTAGATTAATCTAGATTAAAAAAATTTATCTATGCCCACCTCTAATATATATATATATATATATATATATATATATATATATATATATATATATATATATATATATCATGCTCAATATTACTTTTTTTTTTTTTTTTATCTGGTCAAGCCACTGTTCCTTGTTTAAAGTCTCTGTGTTTGGGCAGTAAATGGTGCCTCTGTATTGGCTATGACCTGTTGCTGTTGTTCTGAACTGGCCACATTTCTTGCAGGTGTTTGCCTCAACTCTCCTATTGTACGCACGTGGCTGACGTGTATGGAGAGTTGCAGAGGGTGAAGGAGCACTGCTGGCCTGGGGAGTTAAAAAAGGGTTTGCTGTGGGCATAGGGACAACATACACAGTGAAAGCAGGGGTTGATTGAGACACACAGGTAGCAGAAGAGCTGAGCCCAGTTGTAAGAACCTGGACTGGTCCCATAATGCCTTGAGGCATAGGAAGCAGCAGCCTCTGGGATGGTAATTTTGCTCTAACCACCTCAGCTGTTTTTTCAGGCTGCATGGAGGTGATGTGCCTCTTAAGTGAAGCAGGCCGAACGCTGGCAGGTGGGAGAGGCTCAGAGGCAACAGGTAGAGGAGAAGGAAGATTGATGCCCTGCAACAAAACACTCAGGTCTTGCCTTCTTATTTTTTCATTGTGCCACTGGACTAGAGTGGCCTGATTAACCTCCACCAGCTGGAGATTTGTGTTCTGCATAATAGGCCCATTATTGAGGAGTAGTTGCCTGATCGTGCCATAGTCATGTAAGATCAGAGTCCACCTAGTAGATGAGCTCTTCCCCTTCCTCCTGGGACTTCTGTGGATTCTGCACAGTCTGATAAAAATGGCCTCAACAAGCCGACAACAGTCTGGCCACTGAGCGGGTGAAGCCGTGGAGCCTAGAACACAGTGCTTTAGACTGTCCACCCCAGGAGTAAAACTGCCTTCTTTTTAAATCTCCCTGTGGTTAACCTGGTGTCCTGCTGTCTAGCAGCAAACACCACCTGCTCTTTGTCATTATCAAGCAGTTTATGCCAAAGTGCCACAATATCATTGACCTGAAAATGACACAAGACAAACATAGTTGAGTTACATGCAATATTGTTCAACAGACCAAACACACTATTGTAAATAAAAGAAAATAATGAATCGAATAAAGATATTTTGGTATAACTTTACAATAAGGTTTCATTAGTTAACATTAGTTAACTACTTTACTTAACACAAACTAAGAATGATCAATATCCTCTGTTATAGGATTATAGCAATACTCCATACAGTATTTATTATTCTTAACGTTAATTTCAACATTTACTAATACATTATTAAAATCAAAAGTTATGTTTGTTAACATTAGTTGATGCACTGTGAACTAACACAAACAAACAATGAGATTGATAAATACTGTAACAAATGTATTGCTCTTTGTTAGTTCATGTTAATTAATACATTAGCTAATGTTAACAAATGAGACTTATTGTAAAGTGTTACTGATATTTTTTCTTTTATTTCCATTATTTGTGTAAAAATGGCACACCTGCTGATTGCAGATAGTTAGTCCAGTCTTATCCCGTAGCTGCACTAGATAATCTGCCAGGCTATCCACCCGATCCATCCCTGGCAAATTTTTGTCATCCACAGCCTGAGACAATGGCATAAAGAAAAATAATATAGTATGATTTCAAATATAACCAAAAGCTAAAATGGTAACTTTACATAAAACAAAAGTTTAAATAATTACATTTTACATACCAAATCCCTCTCAGACACTTGAGTAGGGGAATCTGGAGCACTGACATCAGGCTGACCCGTGGATACATCAGAGGTTGAAGAGGCAGTCAGGACGGAGGATGCAGCGGCTGGCGGGACGGAGGATGCAGCGGCTGGCGGGACGGAGGATGCAGCGGCTGGCGGGACGGAGGATGCAGCGGCTGGCGGGACGGAGGATGCAGCGGCTGGCGGGACGGAGGATGCAGCGGCTGGCGGGACGGAGGATGCAGCTGCCGGCTGGGTGGAAGAAGAAGCTGTTTCAATTCTAGGTGCATCCCTGTCACCAGTGGTAGTGAGGTCTTCATAGAATAATGTCATGGTAGGGTCATCAGATAAGTCCTCTTCAAATCCTTCATCTTCCAGCTCTTCCACATTAATCTCTTCCACATTAATATCTTCCAGCAGCTGGTCTGTCTCCTCTGCATCTGGGTTCACTCTTTGAAGTGGTTGTCCTGTCTGACTGAGCAGGTAGTCCACTCCAATAAGCTCTCCTAAAGAAAGCAGAATGCAGAACTTATTAAGATAAGTGGTCATTAAAGGCTTGTGCTCTACAATGAGACTTACCTGTGTACTTAGCAGGGGGTTGGAAGGTAGGAACATATTTCCTACCAATCACCTTCAAACTATTGGTGTTCAAACAGTGCACTACATCGCCTGCATAGGTGAGGAGAGAGGAGGGCTTGGTGACCACAGATGCTGCTGCTCGGTCCTGGTTCCATCTGTTCAGGCCTTCCAGGAGATACAGCTGAAAGTTCAAGGTGTTTGCGCAGGATCCTATGGAAAATGAGATTTTACAAGGAAGCATATCATTAAGTGCAGACTGAATACTTGCAAATAGCATAGTCTCGTTTTAAAGTTTTCTTTTCAGAATGTGTAACGTTATGGGAAAAAATATAACATTATAAAATATCTAAATGCTGATTAGAGTAAAATGCCACAAACCTGGAATGAACCTGTTCAGGTGGAGGTGGAAAGATTCAAGGGAGGTCGAGCCCCTAGCACATCTGTATTTAGTGAGCACTATGCCTCCCTTGGTAGTGGTGGTGCCCATCTCTGTGTAGAGCAACACACCTGGCACATCCTGGATGCACTTCACATGTCTCTTTTGAACACGCCAGATGTGCTCAATCCGCACAATGTCCAGCAGAGGGACACCTAGAAGATCTTTCCCTTTTTCCCCTTTTAACTCATTCAGAAGGTGCTCATTTAGGCGGATAGTAGTCTCTACTCCACGAGTCCTTCGGCGGCAGTAGAGGGACAACTCTTTCTTTGTTATCCGCCTGTTCAATAAGTTCCCGTTGATGAAAAGCAGCCCTTCATCCTCCAGTTGCTCTCTCTTCGCCTGACGTAAAAGAGCAATGTCATGTGGGTCCCACTCAAATATGCATTCAGATAGCCTTGCCATGAAGGTTGGGTAGAGGGGATGGGCATCCGTGGTGCACCCTGTTGCCAGCCGTCGCATAAAGTGCCATATGTCCAGCCTGATGTTAAGTGTAGGCCATTCTCCAAATCGGGTCTGAAGCTTGCTCTGTCCTTCCTCAATACAGCATCCAGTGTCCACATACAGGAGCACTGGAGGATCCACACCTGCCTGCTGATAAGGCCTGAGATCATGGAGTCCAGACCAGGTCCATCCTGGGCAGTCAGAACACTGATGAGGATCTGGCCTGTCTCATTGCCAACAGAGGATAGCCATTGTGCTGTCCCCTTGGCTGTTCCTGCCAGCTTCTTTGTGATCTGAAATCAAAAACAATATGTAGATACAGAACATTAATAACACATTGTGTGGCACATACAATCTCAATGCAATACAAAAGTTAACCATAAAGTCAATTAAATTCTACCTTTTTTGTTGAGTCCATTTTTAAAATGGTCCCAAAAGTTGAAGTGATGCCGGCCTTAATGTGATCCAGTCGGCTGACAATGTCCTTCCCATAAACAGTCAGTAGCCATTTGCTGGTAGGGACTTCAAAAGGTTCTGGAGGCTCCTGGAAAACAACTGGCAAGGAGCTGGGACAGTCAACAAAGGCTGCACATTCCCCCATGTAGTGTGCCAATCTGTCGAGCCACTCCTCCCCATGGTTCTCCTTTAGTTGTTTAGCCAGTCGGGCAGGGCCAGAGCCATAGAGAGAGAGAGTTGCGACACTCTTTGATGTCGCCGCTATGGCTGTCACGTGGTTCATGTAAGCCCCAATAGTTCCAAAACATACGCTGCATGGCTGTCATGTTCTTCTATGGGACAGACAGCAGCGATTGCATTATTGAACGGTAAATATAAAATAAAACACACACCCAAGTACTTTTTCAGCTGTTATTGCATTATTGCATTTTGTTAATGTCAGTTTTGCATTTGGAGATACGTTTTAGGCTATATTTTTGGAGGGAAAAGCTTAGTGTTCATGTTCGCATGGGTAGTAGCACTGGCATTTTTAGTTGTATAAATAAGGATTTTGATGTAGCATTGTCAGTACAAGGAGTACAGATTGAAAGGACTCATGAATTTAAGTTTTTAGGTGTTGTGATTGATGAACAGTTGACATGGAAATTCCATATTGACCATGTTAAATCTAGGGTATCCCAAATTATAGCCGTGTTACATAAGGTAAAAGAATCTGTAAATAAATGTGCCTTAATTTTGTTATATAATTCATTGATTGTTCCACATCTGACCTACTGCATTGAAGCATGGGGAAGTGCAAACAAGACTTTCATAGAATCAGTTTTTAAATTACAAAAACGTGCCATTCGCATTGTAAATGGAAGTGAATATAGGGCCCATACAAATCCAATATTTATACAGTTAAAAACCTTAAAATTCAATGACTTATTGGAATATAGCCTTCTAAAAATAATGTATAAAGCTCACTTGAAAACATTACCTGATAAATTACAAAATAGATTCATCAAGAGAGTTAGTAGATTTAATTTAAGAGGAACTGAAGTCTTTCAGAAACCAGAGTTTAGAACAAAATTAAAGGAAAGATGTGTCTCAATACAAGGTGTCAGTCTGTGGAACAATCTAAATAGTGAAATTAAAACTTCGATATCGTTTTTTGTTTTTAAGAAGAGTGTAAAAGCATTACTAATAGAGAAATATAATGCTTCTATTTAGCAGGAAAATGTGATATTTGATTCATGACTTTGTGTATGTGCTGCAAAGTAGATGTGTGTTGTAAGTGCACCTCTTTGGAATTGTAATTTAACTTATGTTGATAAGGGGCAGATATTATAAGTTTATCTTCTTTCTGCTCCCTTTCATTTCTTTTCAAAAGAATGAAATAAATAAAATATGAATATGAATATGAATAGTAGCACTGGCTTTAGCGGCTCTAACTTAACTTTTCCATATCATTCATCTGATGATGGACGTCTCATGATATTTGTTTTAGCACAACTGGGCTGTATTAGGCTATTGATTCCCGTGATTTTGCTTATAAATTTTGATTCAGCCATTAGCCTACCTTCGTGATCACGCAAAGAGGTCTGCCGTGGCGGTCCGTTCAGAATTCGCTTAGAAGCTAGCTCACTTCTTCTGATGAAAGTGGCCACCCCCAGGACCACAACGTGAAACATGATCATGTTAAGACTAAGAATATTATTTTAAGATTAAGGCCATACACATTATCAAAACTATAACAGATTAAAAACGAATTTAAGCATGGCTGATACAAATGAAGGTTTTCAAATAAAATATTTTTTATTAAACAATGACAGACAACAAAAATGTGTGCTTGTGTGTGTGAACAAGAAAAACAAAAACCAGGAGCAGGTGATCCATGAAACAGACAGGACTGGTGATGGCCATAACAATCC
Source organism: Leuciscus idus (assembly GCA_021554675.1). Taxonomy (NCBI): domain Eukaryota; kingdom Metazoa; phylum Chordata; class Actinopteri; order Cypriniformes; family Leuciscidae; genus Leuciscus; species Leuciscus idus. The sequence goes on along the minus strand of CM038625.1, from coordinate 18,161,822 downwards.
TAAAGGTCCAGCATTGTTCTCACAAGCCGCTTCACTCAAGACAATAATAACATAATGAAAAGTTAGTATATCCCAAAAAATTAAATTAAATAAAAGTTGCTATAAAGGTGGTAGCGACTCATTACCGAACTCTTAGCTGACGAAGTCGCGCTAGCTAGCAGGCAGTGCTTGAAAATTGGTTGAAACAACCAACATAAAATATAAATAATTACGCTGTGCATGTACAAATGAAGACCAGTATAAGCATCGCAAAGGGCCTCTGATACAATATAGACAGTTGACAATTCAAAAGAGGTCGATATTTCGGCAACTTAACTCTGGAACAACTCGACGCGCAGCAATGTAAGTGAATGGTGTCCAACGCCCAAATGACAGTGTTTGGAACTATTCCGATCTTCATATCCCGGAAGTAGGCGGTTAAAAGCGCCGCCATTATTTACAACGGGGGTCTATGGGAGTGTCGCAACTCTCTCTCTCTATGGCTCTGGGCAGGGCTATTGCCAAGTGTCCTCTCCCTCAGCAGACGTATGACACGAATGTCACACGCATATCTTTAAATACAAATAGAATTATCTATCTATATAAAACCACATCAGTATATATGTTTTACATGGAACATCTTTTTCTATCATTAGCTATTCTTTATAAAGAACAATTAGTATGGATGGAGTAAAATATGATTTTGTGTGATGTATTTAAATTCTTACTTGTATGTCAAGATGAGGCGAAACAGTCTTCTGTGTGGCAAGTCCAGTTGGTCCAGGACAGTCTGGCTGGTTGACAAGTAATTGGTTCGACAGACAGTACACCTGAGTGTCTCTGTCACCATGAGGTAATACCGGTCAATGTCGAGGACCTTGCGAGCTCTTTTGTGGATGCCGTAACCAGTTAATTGCTTCCCACAGACAGGACATAGCAGCCTAACCTTCCATTGGTGGTAGGGCATCCACACCAGCAGCCTGTGTGTGAAGAAACGGTCTGGAGATGGAGCCTGGTGGTAGATAAGGGAGGGGACTGGAGGCTCATACCAGAGCTTCAAGTCTGGCCGAAGTCTGCCAGCTTGAAAAAGTGTAGATACTATCCACCTCTGATCTTGTGAGGGGATCGTCTTCCTCATCTCAGCTGGCAGTGCAGGAATGGAAGAATCAGCAGGAGATGAAGATGGTGCAGGAACAGCCATAAAAGTATGACTAACAGAAGCAACAGGATCACCCTAAAGACACTTCAGATTTAACTTTTTTTTGTGATTTATGTTTATTTCTGTTAATATGCCATAAAACATTAATTATAAAACGGGTAGTTCCAGTCCTTGATTCTGATTGGTTGAGGACGTGATTCTGAACGGTTCGAAGCCGTTGTAAATTACTCAGAAAACATACAGCTGTAACCGCATTACAGGCCAGTAATGTTATTTTTTTGTTGTTGCTGGTGTTTATTTTATGAATAAAATAAATATTAAAATTAATATTTTTATGGAATAACCATTTTATAAAAGCAATAAGCCCCTTGAAGCCGTATTTTACAATGGATTTAGAACAGCTAACTCCGCTCCGCGTCGTATCTAACAACGCCCCTTAGCTGTTCTAAATCCACAGTAAAACACGGCTTCAAGGGACTTATTGCTTTAATATGCAACTTCCACACATATTTATGCCATCTATAACAAAGAAGGGATTTACAGATGCAGAAGGGGTGCTTATCAAGGATGGAGATGGAGATGCACTGGCTCTGACAGAGGATGGAGACGGACTGGTTCTCATAGGAGACAAAGAAGGAGTTCTCACAGAAGTGGAAGGAGAAGTGCTGGTTGTCACAGTGGTTATAGCAGCAGGGCTGTCACTGTGTGATGATGGAACTGATGAGGCAGATGAGGTCTGTAAGGACACATAATGCATATTAACATAATATACCCAATCAAACAAAAATTTTTAATTAAATAATATATATACAATAATTTTGAAAATAAATGAATCCTTCTCGGAATGTTTAGGTTAGGTTTGGCTCTTGCACTAAGACCCTCCAAACCGTAGTTTTCAAACTAAAATTGGGAGTTACAAAGAACAATAATTTACATTTAAAATTAGATTAAATGTAACTTTAACATAATACATACTACATACATCTATAAATAAATAATGTGTAAATCTGATTCACTGCCTGATACCTGCCTCACTCCATCAAACATCAAACATGCCAATACACAGACAATCCACCCACACAAGGGGTTTGGTATTACCACTGATATGTTAAATGGAGGTCGTCTGGGAGACTTTACAGAGGTTGAGGTAGGGACAGGGACAGATGTGGGAGCAGGCTGATTACTTGTCACCTAATAAGATCAAAAGAAAAGACAGATCATTATTAAAAAAATAATAGCCTAACGTTACCTTTTTATATGTTTGAAAGCCTTTTGTACCTACCTTTGGAGGATGGAAACCACAAAGACAACTCTGTGGTCCACCAAAAAGAGATGCTTGCCCACGGACCTGCCTTGGGCATTTATCTATCTGTTACAGTAAAAACATTTTGTCAGCTGATAAGCAGTATTGTATGTACATTGCACTGGTTTTATGCATGTTGTCCCATTAACATTGGCCAATACGTACCCTCTGAAATAGCTCATACCACTTCTTTTGGCGAGGAGCAGGTCTGTTGCCAGCTTCAGAGGGCCATACCCCTGTGTTGGCAAACCGCCGCAGGCGAGACATCCACTCCTCATCCCCCAAGCCCTTGTGTGATTTTGGCTTTGACATGTCTGCAATGTAAAAAAACTATAAAAACCTCTTGAAAATAAACACTGACCAGATCATACTCAAACAGACATTTTGTATATTTTTTAAATAAATCTATAATTAACATATATTACTTTATTGCTATATTTTTCTTTAAAAAAGCTCATTTGCACACTATACTTGCCGTTTAATATTTTTGTAATACTTTATAATTCTACAGTTCATCTTTTTCCTTTCATTTTCCATCTTTAACTGGTATGAAGAAAAAACATGAATAGAAGGTATTAAAAAAAAGAGACAATAGAATTGACAATAACTACATAATAATTACACTCTATAATTTTACACTGCTCTGAATATATTTAATTTTTTCTACAAATTTAATCTCTAAAAATGCTGCTTCAAATCACAAATTGACAAATCAATTTGTACTAACCACTATAATTTATCTTCTTATCATTTTTCTCTTTAAAATGTAAATATTTTCTCTTCCATTTTCCAGATTGAAGAATATAAACATTAAAGTAGTAGTAGGGATAGCTTCATTTTAGTTGAAACTGATGTTTTATTCATTTGAACGATTACACACACAAAAAAAACCACTCTAACTGATTTAGCAAAAATACATAGTTCAGGCCAACTAACCAGAATTAAGATATTTTGAAATAAAAATAAAAAAGATCCGTTGTCTGGTTCGACACTGCATTCACTTCACAAGCTGATGCTTACTGTTGTACGGAAGATGCTCTGAATCAAATTGCGCGCCACAGTATGAATGCTGATTCGCGATTGGTCTTTACATTATTGTGGTATCGTCATTGGCCAAGAAGGATCTGTTAATCTGATTCGTTCTACGATGATTGTGAATCCAAGGTCAATGTCTTTGTGATATCATATGATAGTGATATTTCACTGGAATTTCAAATGGTTTCATTTGTTTATTTTATTAATGTTTTTCTCATTGTATGGATACATGTTTATATTTATTTATTACCCATATGAATATGGAGTTCCTTGAAATGTACTATACATATTAGATATATAGGCCTATAATAATAATAATAATAATAATATATAGGCCTATAATAATAATAATATTAATTATTATAGTAATGTTTTGACTCATGCTCACAGAATGATTAATAAAAGACGAGACACTTTTATAAAAAAAAATATATATATACATACACACGATAAAAATGTCTAATGATAAATTATAATTGCAGTAAACACACAAAGATAGAAATATCTCAAACCAAAAACCCTAACTGAAATATTACCATATGTTTCGACTTAAATGTATAAAAAGTTATTACTATATTCATATGTGTTGTTGTTTGTATGTATGTATGTATTTTACATATTTGCTTGAGAAAAAATACCCAATTCATTAATACAATCTAATTTAAACATGAAAGAAATTAGAATTGAAAGTACTGCAACAATGTAATTTTCTTCTCTGAGTGAATGTTGGCAATAAATAAATGCCTTGCTGTTTAAATACGGTATATTACAAATTTATTACAAAATATACACACAATAAGCATGGCACAGATACAAATGAATTGAATAATTAAATAAAAAATACAAATATAAAATAAAAAATGTTAAAAAAATGTAAAGTAATAAAGGTAGAAGATTCTGGTCAACTGGTAAAAAATATACAAAAAACAAAATCAACACTCCTTACATGGCTCACACAAAAAACTGTAATATACAGTGTGTTATTTCTGTTATGTTAATTATTTTTGAAATGCCAGACCTGTTATGTGGGATGAATATTGAACAGTTTATTTCTTATCTGCCCTCTTCCTCCGCATCTCCTCCATCCACTGGTCAAGTGGAATACCAGCATTTTGGGGACAGTATATGTACCCATAATACTGGCTGTGGCCACTTTCTTTGTTGCGGTGCTGTTGGCACTGACTGCATTTATTTTTGTCAACTTTCCGATTGTAAGTCCTCTGGGCAGGTGGTGGGGAGGAAAGGGGGCCAGCAGGAGTAATCCGTTTAGATGCATAGGCTTGTGGGGTCGAAAACACATACACAAGAGGGTCACTGGCAGGGCTGGGGCTGGGGACAGTAGGCAAAGGGGCAGGGGTAGGTGGAGATGTCTGCTGAGGGAACAATTGCCTCTGAGCTGGCAACCTTGGGCAGACAGACTGCAGAGAATCTGTGCGTTGGGCCGGAGCTGCAGACTTCCTCTTGACCACTGCTTGTCCTGCTGTACTTTGAGGCAAGTGGTACTGATGTTGAGGGCCAGGCTGTGGTGGTGCAGCAGTGGGGCGTACCTGTACTGGTGGGAGAGGTACGGGAGCAACAGGAATGGAGGCAGGCAAGTTGACCCCTTGCAGCAGAATATTACATTCCTGCCTCTTCAGTCGCTTGTTGTGCCACTGAATGAGAGTTGTTTGATTAACATCAAACAACTGCAGAGTAGAGCTCTGCATGACTGCACCATTACCCAGGACTTGCTGTCTGATTTTGCTGTAGTCTCTGAGAATTAGAGTCCATCTAGTCAGTGCATATTTACCCTGTTTTTTTGGACTTTTATGGATGTCACAGAGTTTTACAAAAATGCACTCTACCACACGACAACAGTCTGGCCACTGGGCAGGGGATCCTGTCGATCCTAGGACGCAACGTGTCATGCTCTCCACACCTGGCGTAAATTCAGGTTTCTTTTTAGAGCACCTGAAGTGTCCTGTTGTCAGGCGCGGCTGGTAGCGTGCAGAGTACGTCACATGCTGCTGGTCATACGGTAGAAGGTTCTGCCACAGAGCTATGATGGTACTGGCCTGCTGGGAGTTAAGTGTTTGTCCAGTTTCATTCCTCAGTCCCACCAAGTACTCTGCCAGGCTGTTCACTCTGTCCATCCCTGGGATACTGCGCTCATCCACAGCCTGGTAAATATATGAATATATATAAATAAAATAACAACAATATCACAGGCAGAAAAATAGCACATCTTTCACACGGTTTACATGTCACAAAAGACCTACCAGCTCTTGCTGTGGTGCTGCTGGAGTCATGGCAGGTGTCCCAGAGGGACTTGTAGTTGTAGCAGTGGGAAGAGAGGCTGGGACGATGGGAAAGTACGGAGGAGCAGAGGCTAGGCTGGTGGGGACAGCTGTTGGGCCAGAGGGCGCAGTGGTGTTTATTTGTTTATTTGTTTATTTATTTGGATCCCCATTAGCTTCCACAATGTGGTTGCTAGTCTTCCTGGGGCCCATAAAAGTGCTGAAACGTATGTACAATTAAAATACACAAATATAGCATACATAAATATAACATCCATATAACATAACCACATGTATACATTTATCCACATATCCACATTCACACACATACAGCATTTGAAAAAGTCAGTACCTATAACAGTCACAAATTAACTGATGTAATACTATTAATTGTAATCTGTTTTAGAGTCTTCTTAAAATTACATATGTTGGATATTTGCCTTGTTCTTAAGTCCAATTTATTCCAAGCAGATGACGATCTAACTAATACTGTTCTTGTCATACAATTGGACCTTGCAGATGGAACCACTAACACACCTGAGCTCACCTGACGCGTAACATGTCCGTGACAATACCCACTAAAAACCAATTTATCTACAAAAGATTTTGGATTGTTTTTAAATAAAGCATTGTGCATATAACAGAGAAGACTTATATTGAGTTTGTCCTCCACCTTTATCCAGCCCAAACAGGTATGCATTTTATCCACACTAGAGCGAAAAGAGCAACCTAGGGCTACTCTTGCAGCTCTGTTCTGAACGATTTGTAATTTTTTCAGATGTCCCTGTATAGCACTGGACCAAATTACTGGACAGTACCCCAGATGTGACAGAACTAAAGACTGGACAACTGTTTTCATAACTAATGGTGGACAATATACTGAACATCTCCGGGATAAAGCAATGCCTTTAGCCATTTTAGACACAATATGATCAATCTGATCAGCCCAAGAGAGCTGACTATCCAGCTTCACACCCAAGAGTTTAGTCTGACTCACCTGCTCTACCACAGATGTATCAATAATTAGATTTAAGTTGCAAGGATTGCCAAGCATACGTTTAGTACCAAAGACTATACATTTAGTTTTAGATATATTGAAAGCCAATTTATTAAGTTTCACCCAATTTGTAATGGCATTAAGTTCATTCTGCAAGGTGCAACTTATGTCAGTTATTGTAGGTGATGCATAAAACATTGTAGCATCATCTGCATAAAGTACAACATCTGCTCTTGAAACAGCATGTGACAGATCATTAACAAACACAGAAAACAACAATGGACCCAAACAGCTGCCCTGGGGAATACCGCATGACAACTGTTTACAATCAGAAAAGCTCCCATTGAAAAATACCCGCTGACTTCTACCAGAGAGATAACTGCATATCAAGGACACAGACTGATGTGAAAACCCATAGCACTTAAGCTTAGACAGTAAAATGTCATGGTCAATAACATCAAAAGCTGCTGTAAAATCCAGCAGCACAGCACCCACAAGCTTTTTATCATCCATAAAAGTGAACCACTGGTCTACCATTTGTACCAATGCAGTATTAGTGGAGTGTCCTGGCTTATAAGCATGCTGTGAATTGGAGAGCAAATTATTCGATACAAAGTACTGCATCATTTGATTAAAAAGTAACTTTTCAAATATTTTGCTCAATATAGGTACACTGTAAAAATAAAAGGTGCCTGGAGGAACCTTTTGGGGTTCTTCACTTTGCCACACCGGCGGAACCGTCTGTAGATCCTCTAGGCACCCTTTAAAAAGGTGCGGTTCTCTGAGGAACCACACAGGTTTCCTGAGGAACTCTTATATAAGGCACTGTGTGGAACCACTGTGGGTGCCTCCAGGAACCAAATTTCAATTTTATTTTATTTGTATTAAATTAATTTCATGTTGTTACTATGGTTACCACCATTAACTTCTATTATAATAAACAAACTGAACCAAATACAAAATAAGAATTGTTTATTACATATTTTAGATCCATTTTAATACATACACTTCCATGCACTTGAAAAAAAAAGCTAGTAATAGATTAATATCAATGAATACACACACACACAAAAAATAGTATAATAATACATAAGTAACATGAATAATCAACCATGTGTATACAATAGGCTACACAAGAAAAGACATCTCAACAAAATGCATGGAAAACACATGTTCCATGTAATAAATCAATGTAAAAAATTACAATTTTGACTAATTAAAAATGTCCATCTTCACTTAATTTTAAAACATGTGTTTCAGTCCGCTTGTTAAGTCTGACGTCACTGTTTCCAAGTCCAAAAGCTCTATCAGATGCCAAAAACAAACAACAAACAGTGCTAATATGCACTCATTGTGCTGTAATATTCCTGAAAATTAGGATCCTAACCTTTATCTCTATTCCGAAATCTAAGATGGTTAGTTATTCAGCTATTTTGAATCATAAAATGTTGAAGTCTGGGATGCCGTGAGACTGGAGACTGAAATGTACACTATGCCTTTTGAAAAGCTTAAATGTGTGACTTGAATCAACAGTTCCCATAAATGGTTGTTGAGTATTCTCAATATCTAGAAACAAGATAGAGAAAGTAGAAGTAGAGGCTTCGACCCGGAAACAGTATTCCTTATGTCACAACAAGCAGAAAACATTTTCCATTTTAACAGAGTTAAGGTGCAGTAAAATGATCTGTTGTTCTGTGAATGTTCACTGGTGAATTCAGTCATTTCAATAAGAATCCACACGATCAGCAATTTTGTCTTTTTGCCTGTGTAATTTCACGAAATTCACAAATGTGATGCACCTTTACTCGCTGCAACATAAAATGCAATCAATTATAAAATCTTCACAAGGGACACGTGAGGTACTTAACGAGTTAGAAAAGTGAAAAGGTGCATCAGCTTCATTTTCTGTTTGCTTTTCCTCTTTTCTGGTGGATGGTCCAGGCACTTCAGTGATTTTCAGGTCTACAGGAGGATTTTTATTCTTGATCAAACTTGTATTTCAGCTTACCGAGATCCCTGCAAAGTACAAAATTTACTGTTAGTAAGGTTATTAAAGTTATTAAATAATTTCCTCAGCCTTGTGACGTTCCAAACCTGTTTGACTTTCTGTCTGTGGAACCCGAAAGCAGATCTCAGGCATAATGCAACCCGTCACCATTCAATATCACTGCATGAAACACAAGCATACATTTTTTTTGTAATTCATTCAAACTATTCTTATGTACACTTGTCTAGTTCAATTCAATGCAACAATTTATGTAAAAAATGGTTAAGCTCCAAAAATGTCCCAGAAAAGATCCTAAAAATAGTCAATGAGTTCACAACTCATGTGTTATGGGTTGTGTTGTAAGTCTTCTGAAGTCATGTAATAGCTTTTTCCTTTTTTTGTCGAAAAAGACTAAACTTTAAGTTATAATTCAGGGTTCAAATGTCTTATATTCAAATGCATATGATTAAGGTATAGCCTATAGATTTGAGAGCATGAGGGAAGATTTTCAGAGAATAACTTATTAAAAAAGTACACAGTCAAACAATACAATTTCACACAGAGAAAGTTCATAGTAATAAAGTACGTGCATGTGGTGTATAGGTAACTTACTGTAATTCAATGTTGCCTCTGAAATGTTCAGATTATTTTAGAAATGTACTGGTTGTTCTGGGGAAACAAAAGAACAAAGCTGATTATTCACAACATAATATTTATTGACCAGTAAATGGCTTTAAAATGGTATTTGAGAGAATGAGGGCACCTGTAGTAAGTAAAGTTAGGCTAAACAAAAACAGACCAAACTATATTAACCTGCTTTTGTTATTCATAACAAACGCCAATGACGACAGCAGGAATCAGCTACATTAGTTAGGCTATCTCAGCAATTTGAAGACACAGTTTTACAGAATATGTTGAATTGAATGACTAAATCAATCTAAGACAATAAGTCAATAATTTCCATTTGTTCATTAACTTACGTTAGATCAACGTAGTTAGCATCGCGGCTAAAACCTTCATACCAGATCCTGTGCAATAAACGAGTGGTAAACACTGTAAAAAAGTAGTAATGTATAATCAATTTAGTTTATATACCGGTATATGTGTGTTTGAATATATAGTGAGTAGACTCTGTATTTATATTTATTTGGCGAGTTTACAAACCTTGTAACGGAGAGCCGATCAAACGGCGGAAGCTTTGATGAGAGGACGGAGCCGTTACCCCATGACGTCGATCAGCTGAGCTTTGTTGCGCGCGAGCTGCGCGAGGATCACTGAAGCGACGACAGCAGAGGAATAGCAGCAGTTTCGTGACAGAATAAAACTTTTCTCCTCCTAGTTCTTCTTCTTCAAATAATAATTTATGAAGAAGTAGGTAAAAATTAATATTTTATTACTATTATTTATTCAATAATAATTAATTAATTCTTATTATTAATATTATTATAATTTAGTATTGTTGTTTAAGGTTTAAATTAATCAATAAAATAGGCCTATAGATACTAAATAAATGTAAGCTACCCAGGTGAAAAAGACGTAGGCTACTGTTAAATGTATTAAAAATGCATTAAAGTATATTTGTATTGTAGGCCTACTAAAAACACACTCAAGTACATTTTTAATAGTACGTCTTTTTTCACCTGGGTATGTAGGCTATACTGAATCAAACTTAAGTAGCCTATAATAATAATAATAGGATAATAATATTCTCATTCTGGCCTCACAGAACCATTGGGTTCCTCCAGATGCTGGCTTTAACATAAGAGATCTTCCAGGAACCACTTAAATGTTAAAAGATCTTCCAATAACCCTTTTATCGCATTCAAGTTCCTCTATTTTCCCCCAAAGCACTTCGAGGTCTCATGGTAATGAAAAGGTGACTCCAGAACCTCTGAACTAAATACAAAGTGCTTAAAGGATCCCATAAGTTCCAGCAAGAACCTCAAAGAATGTCAATGCTCCTCCAGTAACCCTACTATAGGAGAAAGAGCTTTGAGGCACTTAAATTACATTTTGAAGTTCCTTGAGTATCCGACAGGATATTTGAGGCTCCTTTAGTTTTTACAGTGTAGAATGTTAATTGGTCTACAATTTGATTCAGTGAGACCTAATCTATCATCTTTCACTAAAAGTATAATTTTAGACTGCTTCCAAATTTCCGGAAACACCCCACTTATCACAGATCTATTAAAAATGTGACTGATCGGCTTGCATAAGATATTAGCGACAGTTTTAAAAATTTTGCCATCCAAGTGATCTATACCTGCATTTTTTTCCTCCGGGAGAGAGAGCAACATCTTTTCAACAATTTCTTCTCTAACTGTACCAAATGTCAATGAACAAGATTTATTCCTCATAATGTTCTTCACATTACTACAAGGTGAATCCTTAGGGTATGATAACATACTAGATCTTAAATTTGTAGTTTTCTTTATAAAAAAGTCATTCAAATGATTTGCTATATCCAAAGGTTTAGTAATTATTTCTGCTGCTGTTTCCAAATACATATTAGAACACTTTGGTTTTTTACACATTATTTCATTTATAACTTTCCACAATTGCTTGCTGTTATTTGATGAATTACTAATCTTTTGGCTAAAATATATTTTCTTTTTTAATCTATTTAGCTTTGTCACTTTATTTCTCAACTTACAATAATACCTTTCATCCATATCACTTTTAGATTTTAGAGTTTCAGCTTTGGCATTATCCCTTTCCCTCATTATAGATTTCAGCTCGGCATCTAACCAAGGAGCATTATTGCCTTTTATCGACCTTTTTCTAATTGGTGCATGTTTGTCAACTATTTTCACAAACCTATCCATAAAAATACGTAACGAAGCATTAACATCCTCCTCGTCACAAACCACCGACCAAGTGGACCTTTCAACATCTTCCACAAACGCATTAGGATCGAACGTTTTATTAGACCTTCGATAGACAATCCTTGCACCAAATTTAGGCAATTTAGTTCTCTTTGTTGTGATGATTAAATTATGATCACTGCATCCTACTCCAACTGAGATGACATGTGAACACAACTCATACACATTTGTAAAAATGTGTTCAATGCATGTTGATTTAAATTTACCATTCAACGAAATTCTTGTGGGTTGTGTAACAATCTGCTTAAGATTAGAAGCATTAGTTATAGTAATCATCTTCCTACGTAAATAACACTTCTTTGAAAACCAATCAATGTTGAAATCCCCCAAAAGAAAGATATCTTTGGTTTGAGCAGCTGCCTTCTCAATGTTATCACATATCTTTTCCAAGTAATCTACATTTGAACTGGGAGGACGGTAACAGCAGCCCACTAAAATGGGTTTGTTAAACTGAATATTTAACTGTAGCCATATCATTTCAATATCGCTGCCCATCAAATCTTCCCTTGGAGTGACTGCAATATTTTCACTAATATAGAATGCAACACCCCCACCATTTTGATTTCTATCCTTTCTAAATAGTCTATACCCCTCAACAGCTAGCTGTGAATTATCAAAACTGCAGTCTAAGTGTGTTTCTGATAAGGCCAATACATGAATCCCATTGGAACAGATGTTTATAATTTCATGAACCTTATTTCTGAGACTACAAATGTTCAAATGAGCTAAAACTAAACCTTTCTTAGGCAAGTTTGAAAGTAAATTTGTCGTATTAATAAGATCAAAACAAAAACATCAGGATAAAAATCTAAATAAAGGTCATGAGCAGTTATTCAGATGCTTGCTTTGGTCCATTTGCCGGCCAAATTATAATCTTATCATACCTTAAGCTGGCTCTTTCACCTTTCTCTCTTGCCTCTTTCAGTTTTGGCAGCTGTTCACGTCTCCTCTGCTGCACCAAATCAGAAAAGTCTTCATTGATATAAATGTTTGTACCCTTTAATTTCTTGGTGGAGAAAAGGATGCGCTGTCGGTCTTTAAATCTAAGAAGCTTCACAACAATTTTCCTTGGCTTTCTTCCCTCATGGAATTGGCCAATCCGGTGGACCCTTTCCATCTCAATTGTAGAACTATCCAGACCCAAATTATTAGACAGCATTTGTTGAATCTTCATTTCTAATCCACTGATTGTTTCGCCTTTTTCCTCTGCAATCCCATCAATTAGTAGATTAGATCTCCTTGACTGATTTTCAATGTGATCCAGCTTCTCAAACAGATCCTCCAATTCCTGCTTTGATTTTGAAATGCTGCTCTCAAATGATCTAATTTTTATGTCAATATCATTCTTCTTAGCTTTAATCTCATCCATGATGCCTTGTGTGAACTGCAGACTAGTTTTTAGTTTTTGTATATCTCTAATCACACCATCCAGCCTTTTCGCATTTCCATCCATAATGATTTGAACGAAGCTCTTGAAGTTGTCCTGTTGTTGTTTTAACATTTCCTTATAAAATTCTCTCTGCTGATCCAACATGTGGGTCAACACACCCATAGTTACAACTGTATCATCCTCTGATGGTTGTTTACTACCTTTGGGAGGCATGATTCCACAATCTTACCAAGATGTACTGAGATAGGAGTGGCAGGCCCACCAAGCCCAGAAGCCTCTCAAACAGTTGAAACGATGAAAACAGTCCAATTCACTCGCCGCACAAGTCCAATATTCAAAATGTGAAGACTAAATGCATATATTGACCAAATGTTGACCTTAAAGTAATGGTCCAATGTGTGATTACAATGATTTGTATTAGATTGTAGAGAGCTGGAGAACTCAGAGACAGAGCGTGGCAGCCATGGTGTCCTCATTTGAAACCTGTTAAATGTAATAATAATAAAAAAAAAATGTAAAAAAATTATCAAATAAATATCAAAATAATACAATTACAAGCAAGACAATAACACCACTGGTACAACATGTCACAAAAGACTTGCCAGTTGTTGTGGGGCTGCAGGGGTGACGGGTGATGGCAGTGAAGAGGAGGGACTAGCAGCAGCAGAGCCAGTACAAGCATGCACAATCTGGAAAATGTAATACTCTTTTAAAAACACATTATTATAAAATGGATTTTAATTAGAGCATTATGCTTTTATTCATTTAGGTATTCTTCAGATTTCTATTCATTGTCTTACATCTCTGTCTATTTCATGATTGCATTGTGTATTTTTTTGTGATTTGAAAATGTTTTTTTAAAAGTGATATACAAATACATTTTCTAATTATTATTATACAATAATGATTATTATTATTATTATTATTATTATTATTATTATTATTACACATCAATAATAATAAATATTGCAAGACAATAAAAGTCTAAATTATCAGTACATGGTATGATAAAAATAAAATGTAACAGGCATAATTACCAGTCGTTGCTCAAGTGCAACAGATGCAGGCCCTGAAGGTCCAGCAGGTCCAGAAGTAGCCTGGAGAGAGGTGGGAGTTGGAATGACGGCTGAGCTGGTGGTGGCAGGTGATGGACCAGAGGATGGGTCCAGTAGCCCAACGGTTGGGTCCAAACCAGCATCTTCAAAGCCCTCATCTTCCAATTCCTCCTCTGTGCCTACATCTTCTCCTCTGAGTCAGGTTGGACATCCTGCAAGGCCCTCCCTGTCTGGCGGTATACCTATTAGCTCCCCTGGGACAGACAAGAAAAAATAATAGAGGAAAATGTACTTTTCATAAAATTCATAAAAAGGTAATTCTATTTTATGGAAAATAGCCTCATGATGGAAAGCTTAAACTAACCAGTGTAAACAGCAGGTGGCTGAAAAGAGGGGACAAGTTTCCTTCCAAGCACCTTGACACTGTAGTTGTTAACACAGTGAACAAGGTCGCCTGAGTAGCTGAGCAGTGATGGAGGCTTGACTGCCATGGATGCAGCTTCACGGTCCTGATTCCATCTGTTAAGGCCTTCCAGGAGGTACAGCTGGAAATTCAGGCTGTTGGCACTGGTTCCTTAAGATAGTACAAATATGAGCAATATTGTTAGGTTAACTTGTTGTGTTTGATTCATTGGCAGACATTAACTGTGTCAGCGTTCCCAGGATAATAACAATAATTATAATGATAACAATAACAATACTACTGCTACTACTACTACTACTAATAATAAAATGTTTAACTCCAAATATGTAATCTTGCTGATGAATAAAAAGTGATTCCTACTGACCTGGAATGAACCTGTTCAGATGCAAGTGGAAGGATTCAAGTGATGTGGACCCTCTCGCACATCTGTAGTTTGGCAAGACAATGCCCCCCTTTGTAGTGGTGCCAGTTACAGTGTACAAAAGGACATCTGGTTCATCCTGAATGCACTTCACGTGCTTCTTCTGGGTTTGCCAGATGTGCTGCATCCTCTCGTGGTCCAAGAGAGGGACACCAAGAAGGTCTCTGCCCTTTACCCCCATGAGCTCATTAAGAAGCAGTTCAATCATTAGTCTGCGGCTCCCCTCTTGTCCGCCTCCTGCAGTGCAACCCCAGTTCCTCCTTGGTTATCTGCTGGTCCACTATTTTTTCAGTGATCCCAGGAACACCTTCTCCTTTCAGCTGTTCCCTCTTAGCTTGACACAGCAAGGCAACATCTCCACTGTCCCACTCAAAAATGCAGCTTGACAGTCTGGACATGAAGATGGGGTACAGAGGATGTGCATCCTTTGTACACCCAGATGCCAGTCGCCGCATGTAGTGGTATATGTCAAGCTTTACAACCAGGTCTGGCCACCCACCAAATCTTTGTTTGAGTTTTGTCTGTCCAGTGCCCTCCCGACAACATTCACAATCCACATAGAGAAGCCGAGGAGGAGCCACACCAGCATTTCTGTACCTGTGGATGAGATCAGCAGCCATGGTGTCAAGAGCAGGACCCTCCTGAGCAGTCAGGACACTGATGAGGATTTGGCCCACCTCATTGCTCACAGATGTAAGCCACAAGGCGGTCCCCTTGGCAAGGCCTGATAGCTTCTTGGTGATCTGTGATCACACAAAAGACAGTGAGTGCCTAAAGCCCAAATAAACTTTTTATTTTATATGTAAAACACTGAAATAATACTGTTTTTTACACAAAGCAATAATTACATTTTTCACAGGTCTTTAATGCTAATGTTGTATTTTAGACTTCTGTTTGTAAGGTGTGATTCTACAGTGGTAAGAGTAAAAAATATTGACCTTTTTTGTGGAATCCATTTTTAATATATTGCCAAAGGTTGATGTTATGCTTGCTTTGATGTGATCCAGTCTGCTTAAGATGTCTCGGCCATAAACAGCCAGCATCCACCTGTGAGAAGGAATAGCCACTGGCGTCGGAGGGTCGTGGACAGGGAGCAGGCTTGGCTGGGCAACAAAGTCTGAGCATGCGGCAAGGTAGCGACAAACACGCTTAAGCCACTCCTCGCTGTGATTTTCCCTCACCTGCCTGACCAAGCGGCTGGGGCTATTACCCAAGGTAGAGTCCTGCACGGGTTCGGGTACCCGCGGGTAAATTTGACCCGCAAATTTTGCTCAAACGGGTGAAAAATATCCAACTGTGTCGGATACGGGTGCGGGTCGGGTCGGACACGGGGGAAACACGGGTCTAAACACGGGTTTAAAACAATCACATGCAAACGTAAAAATATATGCATATTTTTAGGAACACATCTACAAAAATATTCCAGTATTTCAAGTTGATAAAATAATTTAAAATCCACATCAGTTTATTTGTGCCCACGCGCCACGCCCTCACAGGATCTATAACGTTACCTAGGCTACTTTCACTTTGAAAAATTCCTCATAACCGCGCGCGCAATCTGCTTGCAGTCGTCGAGATGGATGCTGAGGAGTTGAAGAAAATAATAGCTAGTGGAGATTGTAAAGTTGTCGACAATACGTCATCAATAGGCAAGTCCAGTGTGTGGGAGAAATTTGGAGTTATCTGAAGAAAACAATATTGTGAAAGGCTTTGCTGCATGCATTTTCGTGTTGGGTAGCCGCACATGTGGAACTTCATCGCCGAGGAAGCACGCAGCCCAGCAAACACAGAACGTTCCCCTAACGTTCCCGTTTGGTTCCCATTTGGTTATTTTTTTGGGAACCAAACAAGAACGTTCTGGGAACGTTCCCTGTAGGTTATTTTTAGGATCTATGTTTATAACATTAAGGGAACGTTCCCAGAACGTTCCCTGTAGGTTATTTTTAGGTTTAAATTTATAACCTAAAGAGAACGTTCTGGGAACATTCCCTGTAGGTTATTTTTAGGATCTATTTTTATAACTTTAAGGGAACGTTCCCAGAACGTTCCCTGTAGGTTATTTTTAGGTTTAATTTTATAACCTAAAGAGAACGTTCTGGGAACGTTCCCTGTAGGTTATTTTTAGGTTCTATCTGCATAACTTTAAGAGAACGTTCCCAGAACGTTCCCTGTAGGTTATTTTTTAGGTTTAATTTTATAACCTAAAGAGAACGTTCTGGGAACGTTCCCTGCAGGTTATTTTTAAGTTCTATTTTTATAACTTTTTATAACCTCCAAATCCGAGACCATGGTCCTCAGTCGGAAAAGGGTGGTTTGCCCACTTCAGGTTGGTTCAGTTCCTGCCTCAAGTGGAGGAGTTTAAGTATCTTGGGGTCTTGTTCGCGAGTGAGGGAAGGATGGAACGGGAGATTGACAGACGGATCGGTGCAGCTTCTGCAGTAATGCGGTCGATGTACCGGTCTGTCGTGGTGACGTCCAACCAAGTTTTATAACTTTAAGGGAACGTTCCCAGAACGTTCCCTGTAGGTTATTTTTAGGTTTAATTTATAACCTAAAGAGAACATTCCCTGTAAGTTATTTTTAGGTTCTATTTTTCTTAAACCAATTGAATGGTTTGCAATGTTTTGTGCTTTAACACCATTTATCAAATGCTTAATTACATGACCATTATCAGGCAGTAGATAATGCCTAAGTAATCAATAACTTTGCTCATTGGTAGGCAGTCTTTTTTAGTTAATTATTTTTAGGTTTTATTTGTATAACCTAAAGAGAACGTTCTGGGAACGTTCTCTGCAGGTTATTATTTTAATATCACTTAACAGGCAGATTACCAACTGACAACGTCGTCAGTACGGTCCCCTAAGGTTATAAGATAACCAACAACGTTCAGATCTATTCGCAATAACTTTTTATTAATGATATTTAAAATTATGTTATACATTTTAATGTTTATTTAAATGCTGCGTGACTTTGAAGTGTTTTAATGCGCATGCGCGGAATCAAACACTGGATCGCGCACGTGCGCTCCTCAGCAGATGGAAACCAGAAACGTCATCAACAACTGACAAACAACAAAACTCCCGTCTGTCGCTGTTGGTTTCACTGCTTTCAGGTAAGTTTAGTCAACAAAATCTCACAAATAATACACACAAACGTCCCTGACACATTTCTTACGTGTAATTGACACGCTTCTGTTGAATATTTACTTTAAAGAAATGGTTTTGTGTCTTTGAAAAAGTCCGTTAGCATCTAAGCTAACCGGTTTCAGAAGAGAACGTTAGGCCTAAGTTACGTTAAGTTAAGGTCTTATTTATGAAAGTTTGGGTTTTTAAACACATATTTAGTGTAGATAACAGTTTTTTATAGTTTTGCTGGTAATTTGTCAATGGGTGATTGGAAGTAAGCTAATTTATTTAACCTAAAAGAATGCACTGTATTGTTAACTTAATCAGTGACGTCACTTACCAATATTGCTAAAATGTGATTTCAGAATAGCGAGAGAGAAAAAAAATCCTCTACAACAAGGGGTGAGTTATTGTTTAATCATGATAATAATTCCATATGCATTTATTTCACAATATATTATCTTAAGATTTTTATATATTTATCTTTTCTGCATTTCACCTCTGTTCTAGCTTGGTTCCTTTTATTAAACCAATCCCATGTAATATTGTTGGCTCTGTGAGAAATAGCTTGTTATGTTCCTAGATCATCATGCTGTGATGGCCTGCTGCACCCCCTGTCCATGACAATCTCCATGGCTATGAACCATATGACTAGTAAGCAAAACCACCTCAAACATACAGTGCACTACTGTTCAAAGGTTTGGGGTCTGTAAGATTTATGCTTTTGAAATAAGTCTCACATTTTAAAATCATTAACCCCAGGGTTTTTCAGTGAGATTGTCCTTGAGAAGCCTGTAGGCTAAATAATCAGCTAAATAATAGGCGACTAATACAATATTATAATGGTCATAGTTATAATAATAATTCATTTATCTATTATGATAACATGATATCCTGATCATTAGTATATTTTATTTTATTTCTTTAGGTCTGTTTTGAATTATGTTGGCCAATGAGACTGACACCATACTGTACAACTCAAAGGTATTTATGTATTTGTATGTTTTTTTTTATTGATCAATACTGAAATTCTTTGTACTTTTAAATGCTGAATGTGGTTCAGGGGGTCGACAACTTTAGGCAGTTATTTATCACAGATATCTTGGGCAGCTGTGGCTCATACTCTTAGCCTTTAAAAATGTTTGAATTGATATCCCCAATGCAATATCAGGGGGTAAATATATCATTAGAGTTCTTAAAGGGATAGTTCACTTTGAAATTAATTTTTGGTATGTTTTAGCTTACCTCAAGGGCATCCAAGATGTAGGTGTCTTTTTTTCCGCAGTAGTTTCAATTTTGATATTTTTAGGTCAAACCGTTCTTGTCTGTCAGTCATATAATGCAGGTCTATGGTCACGGTCTCAAAACACAAGCACAGAGTCCAAATTAAAACAATTCCCCGTCGTCCAAATTAAACAATTCCCCATCGTAAGTACACATTGATGGCCTAAGACACGAAATGAGCGGTTTGTGTGAGAAAACGAACAGTATTTATATCGTTTTTACCTCTTATACACAGCCATGTCCGAGTGATCTGATCTGACGTGTACGCAGACTGGTGCATAGATATATAAACACTAGATGTCGAAAGTGGGCTTAAAGGGTACATAGGCTTAATGGATATCCTTACCCCTATATAAAACATTCCTTTTTTGATTTGTAGTCTGAAATAATAAATAGTGCAATATAAATAAATGCAATGTAGTGTTTTCAAATATATACATTTTTCTATACACATTGATGCTGAAATATCTGAATAAATACACGATACCAGCAGTGCTCGTGCTCTCATATCTCCTACAGCTTGTGACACACAATCCCACCTCACTCTTTTCATTTGCTCCGGATGAATTTTAATGCCATTACAGGGCTTGAATTTTGGCATGGGATTGTGTGTACATGTAACGTGTTGTCTTTTTATTTTCTTGTTAAATTTGCAGATGGTTTTGGGAGTTTAAATGTTTTGAGCGGAGTGAAGATTGGCACATTCATGTATATTGTATATAAATGAAGACTTTTTCAATTTTGTTCTAAGTTATAGGCTACAGTTTGCAAAAAGATATTTTTAATTAAAATGTTTGTGCAGTTTTATTTATTGAAATATTTTCATGTTTGAAATATTAAATGTAGCCTAAATTACTGTTCCTGAATACATTTTGCTAACGCTGTTTTTGATGACTTATTTTAGGTTGATAATTAAACAATGAATCAACAAAAACATGGATTGTGTGCTGATTTATTTATTTAATACAAACTGATTGATTTACTTATTAATGATAGTTTCTGTAAATTCAATTTATTGTAATAATATATTCATAGGATTTTTAAGTGTTTGAACAATAAACAATGTAGAATATGTTGTTTGTAGACCTATAATTTGTGTACAGGCATATCAGGATGTGTAGACGTTAGGAGAACCTTCCGGGAACGTTCCAGGAACGTTCCCCTAACCTATAGGGAACGTTCTATTAACGTAAAGAAAACTTTCCTGGCTAACCAATAGGGAACGTTCTTGGGAACATTCCGGGAACGTTCTGGGAACCAAAAACTAACGTTCCCAGAACGTAAAATTGTTAGCTGGGAGATAACTGTGGTAACAAAGCAAACAGTTCTATCGAACAGTATTTTTATGTGTGGTGTGCAGGGCGTGTTTGAACCCAAAATTGTCAGATGTAGGCTAGACAAAATTGCGTGGCAGATATAGTGTTGTAGTCGCGTCTGTTAGGCTACTCAGTTTTGTGGTAACGTTAGTTCTTCATGCCTTTTGACAGTTTCGGCTGAAGTTGTCCTTGTGTTAATTGTCCTGTATGACCTGGCAATAAACATTTTTGTAATTATGATGTGATTGGCTAAACTGATTTTATTTCGGGTGCGGGTCGGGTGTCGGTTCTATTTTAAGCGGGTCGGGTCGGGTGCGGATTTTAATCAGTGCTGTTGACGGATAACGGGTCGGATGCGGTTTGAAGCACTGCGGGTACGGGCGGGTGCGGGTTTACAAAATCGGACCCGTGCAGGACTCAGGGTTGCAACCTTCAATAGGAGTGAGTTACTTTTGGTTTCCGATGAAGGATCCAGCACATTATAGGCAGTGGATAAAGGCTACAAAGAATCGTAAATAGGGCTGGGCGATTTATTGAATGTAAGTAATACACTCAGCAGTGAAAAAATTACCTGTGATATGCTGATCTAATGGCAACATTTACTTTGTTTCTATGTTCTGCTGTGACAGTTGAAGAGAAGACTGTGATAGGGAGAGGATCTCACTCTAAACAATGATGTGAAAGTACAGACAGATGATCAGATCCTGTGGATGTTTGGACCTCAAGAGACTCGTATCGCTGAAATCAGAGAAGGAGCAAGAGAGACATATGATGGTTCTGATGGGAGATTCAGAGGCAGACTGAAGCGGGAAAAGACGACTGGGTTTCTCACCATCACAAACATCACAGCTGAACACATTGGAGTCTATAAACTACAGACCATCAGCAACAGAGGAACCTTAAATCAAAGATTCATTGTTACTGTCTGTTGTGAGTAGCTCAAGTCTTTAAATGTAATAGTTATCACGGTTCTTCTTTGTACATTCAGTTTTTTTCTGCAGGTTAGTCAACTCAAACTGTGTCGTTTAAAATTGTTTTTTTGTTTCCCGTGATGGTTGTAGTTTTATTTATGATTGGATTATAAATGGATTTAGGAACTGAGGCACTGCTGTCTCAGGAAGCAGGGACGCACCATTGAGAAGTTTATAGAGCATTTAATCTCACTGAAGTGCATTTATAGACTAGGTCTGGACAAGCATTTGAGATCCAGTCTTCCCTTCCAGTAAGTGCCGCCAATCCCCGGTTGAGATTATTATACTCTTCATTTGATGTGGGATACAGCACTGTTGGGATATTACAGTGCTATAGAGACCCTTAAATATTTTTTCAATGTAGCTTGTCTTGTCACGGACCACACCTGCCACGAATGCCCCAGGTCCTGTGATCCCTAGTCTGGAGGTCCCAAAGGTTCTTCCCCTGTCTCAAGCACTTCCGCTTAGCCAGAAGCCATATCACCCTGTAGCCCAAGACTGGTTGCCCACTGAAGTTAAGCAGGGTTGAGACTGGTCAGTACCTGGATGAGAGACCTTATGGGAAAACTAGGTTACTGCTGGAAGAGGTGTTAGTGAAGCCAGCAGGGGGCGCTCACCCTTCATATGTAAAGCACACTGAGTGCAGAGAAAAGCACTTTATAAATGTAATAAATTATTATTATTATTATTATTATTATTATGGCTACCCCCATCTTGTGTTTCTGGACACACTATCCCATCGGACCCTCCCCTGTGGCGTCCACTCCCAAGCTCTCTGCCACTTCTAGAAGACTGTCCCAGAGTATTTAAGTATGGCTTTTATACAGCGTTTCATCTTTAGCAAAGGCTGTTCACTTGGCAGTGTAAAGATTATCACTGATCTAATATCTACATTTTCTTTGCATTTCTCTGTTTCTATGTGCTGCTGTGACAGTTGAAGAGAAGACTGTGATAATGAAGGAGGGAGAGGATCTCACTCTAAACACTGATGTCAAGTCAAGTCAAGTTTATTTGTATAGCGCTTTCACAATACAGATTGTATCAAAGCAGCTTCACAGTATTAAATTAAAATAATACAACAAAGTTTGTTTCAAGAGGAATTTATCGATTGATAAAATTAAATTAAATTAAATATCCCCAAAATATCCCCAACTGAGCAAGCCAAAGGCAACAGTGGCAAGGAACCGAAAAACTCCATCAAGTGACCTAATGGTGTCCTAAAACTCCATCAGGTGACCTAATGGAGAAAAAAAAGAAACCTTGGGAGAACCCAGGCTCAGTCGGGGGCCAGTTCTCCTCTGGCATAATGAGCTAGAGGCCGGATTGTAGTTTGAACTGTAGGATTATATGAATGCCTGGCTGAAGAGATGCGACTTTAATCTAGTTTTAAACTGGGAGAGCGAGTCTGAGCAACGAACAGTATCAGGAAGACTATTCCAGAGTTTTGGAGCCAAATGTGAAAATGCTCTCCCTCCTTTGGTGGTTCTGGATATCCTAGGTATGACCAAAAGCCTTGAATTTAGTGATCTTAAAGAGCGCGATGGATTATAGGGTGATAGAAGATCCGTTAAATAGACTGGAGCTAAGCCGTTTAGGGCTTTATAAGTCAGTAGCAATACTTTGTAATTAATACGGAACTTTATAGGTAACCAATGCAGTGATGATAAAATCGGTGTTATATGATCATATTTTCTTGATCTCGTAAGAACTCTAGCGGCGGCATTTTGGACTAACTGTAGCTTGTTTATTGAGGATGCAGGACATCCTCAATCCTCCACAATCCTCAACAAACCACAATCCTCAGGTGATGTGAAAGTACAGACAGATGATCAGATCCTGTGGACGTTTGGACCTCGAGAGACTCATATCGCTGAAATCAGAGAAGGAGTCAGAGCGACATATGATGGTTCTGATGGGAGATTCAGAGACAGACTGAAGCTGGACGAGACGACTGGATTTCTCACCATCACAAACATCACAGCTGAACACATCGGAGTCTATAAACTACAGGCCATCAGCAAAAGAGGAACCTTGTATCAAATATTCATTGTTACTGTCAGACGTGAGTATATCAAGACTTTAAATGTAATAATCATCATGGTTGTTCCTCATAGATTCAGTTTTTTTCTTTAGGTTATTCAGCTCAAATTGGTTCACATGCTTTTGATTCCGTTAAAACTCTGATTCCTCAGAGCCAGTGTATTTAAAGGGTTAATTCACAAACTGCTAAATGGTTTTCGGCAGAGTAAAAATTACCTGTGATATGCTGATCTAATGGCAACATTTACTTTGTTTTCTCTTTGTTTCTATGTGCTGTGACAGTTGAAGAGAAGACTGTGATAGTGAAGGAGGGAGAGGATCTCACTCTAAACACTGATGTGAAAGTACAGACAGATGATGAGATCCTGTGGACGTTTGGAGCTCGAGAGACTCATATCGCTGATATCAGAGAAGGAGTCAGAGAGACATATGATGGTTCTGATGGGAGATTCAGAAACAGACTGAAGCTGGAAAAGACGACCGGATTTCTCACCGTCACAAACATCACAGCTGAGCACATCGGCGTCTATAAACTACAGACCATCAGCAACAGAGGAACCTTATATCAAATATTCATTATTACTGTCAGAGGTGAGTATATCTGGTCTTTCTAAAATGAAAATTAAAGTTCTTCTTAATTTGTCTACAGGTAATTCAACTCAAACTGCTTAATGTTCAGACTTAGTCAGAGTTAGTTTTGTAGATCCATTTAGTTTCAGCATCCTGTCTGTTGTTGAGTTTTATTTGTTTCCCTTTTCCTGTGTTGAGAGGAGACAATATCAAAGATGGAGGAAGAATCTGTCACTTTATACCCTGATACTGAAGTACAGAAAGATGATCTGATCCTGTGGATGTTTGGAGATGAAGACAATCTCATAGCACAAATGATGGGAAAGACCAGAGAGAAACATGACATTGCTGATGGGAGATTCAGAGACAAACTGAAGCTGGATAAGAAGACTGGATCTCTGACCATCAGTAACACCACAATTGAACACTCTGGACCTTATAAACTACAGATCAGCAGCAGAGGGACGTCATACAAGAAATTCAAAGTTGTAATCCATGGTGAGTAGTAAATGGAGATGTACATATGTGAAGTGTGATTGTGCATTGAAATGAACAAAGAAATTTGATTCTATTTTATACTCTAATTTTATATATTTTTATTCTTTAAACTTTATTCTGCTACAATTGAGTGTAAATGTCCATGAATGTCAGGGTTCTTGGTTAGTCCTGTCCTGTCAAGTTTGTTATAGTTTTTTTATTAAATACAAGCCCACACATCAGAGCATCCTTGCTTCTTTCATCACTCCAAACCTCAACAATGTTTTTTAAATTTTTTTACCACAAGTTTGTGATTGATTTAGTTTGATAATTAACGAAGCTGCTGATTGGCTAAAATTGAGCTGCATGGCATCACTATAATGATGAATTAATTTGTCTGTTTAAAACCGCATTGTTAATGTTGACAAAAACAAAACTATTAAAAAAAAGATTTCGGTCATTGAAAATAAAGCTGAAATAAGAGAAGATAAATATTTGATTCGAATTTAATGAAAATTTGAAATCTTGCCTTGGCACCTTAATGAAATAAGATTAAGTTTAACCACTAAAATGACTACAGATTTACTCAAAAAAGAATTTTAATAGTTAACATTGAAGGTTATAGTGTATAATTGTAATTTGTCCTCGATTTATCCAATATTATGCAGGACATTACTGCACAGAATCATAAATAATGTACATGTACAGATTACTGCACAGAATCATAAATAATGTACATGTACAGTATAAATATTGTGTTAAAACCTATTGTATTGTTTTAATATGCTTTAATTATGTGATATAATTAAGGTGCATGTCATTCATCTGTATAAATGCGCTCTCTATCTCTTTGTCCATTACTTTACTCACTCTCTTGTTATAATTTACTCATTTCTTTGTGTTACTGTGACATGAAGTGAACAAAGTGTCAGCGCTAGAGGGAGAGGATGTTACCCTCAAAACCGATGATGAAAAACAGAAAAATGATCAGATACTGTGGCTGTTTGGAGATGAAGACGCTCTCATAGCTGAAATCAGTGGAGGGACTGGAGAGATCATAACATAATTATGATGATCATGATGGGAGATTCAAAGACAGAGTAGAGCTGGACAAGAAGACTGGATCTCTGACCATCACAAACACCACAAATTATCTTGCGGGACTTTATAAACTGAAGCTTCACCGCGGTAAAGAGGCCATAATCAAGAGATTCTTCATTTCTGTCAGAGGTGAGTTGCTCTAGTCAAAGAAAGAATAATCTCAGTTGTACCTGTAACCCTTATTACGAGGTAGTAGTAATAATGTACATAGATGTAGAGGTTATCATTAATAAGAATTTGGACCAGAATCAGAAGACGCTAAATTGTTAAGAGCCTGAGAATTGAATGCCAATAAAAGAAATGCCACACCAAAAATGACAGTTTGCATAACCTGTATTAAGTTCACAGGGTGAAACATACATACAAAAAAAACACATTTATGAAAAATAACAAACTAAAATAATAAAGTGCGCACGTAAACAAAACAAAACCCTCTTTTTTCAGTATCTTTGAGCTCAGTTCGTCCTCGGTTCAACTTGCCTTGGTTGACAAGAGTTCAGTTTCACCGTTGGGGCCCTTTTTTTAAGTTTGAGTTAGTGTTTGTCCTACCACAATGAAGATGAAGAGGATGATCCGGGCAGTTCGTCTAACGCAATTTGATTCGTTGTCAAACACGATCGGCTCGCCACCCAGCCACCCGGACTGGGAATCAATGAATCTCTGGAAGAACGTCTGGAACGTTTGGATCTGTCTCACTCCATGCAAAGGATCTCTGCACGATGTTCCCAACTCTTTACCAAAACCTGACCTATAAATAAGGCCAAATCATTTCTTTCAATTACCATTCAGTGAATAAATGGACTGCTACAGGCTTCTACAAAATAAAATGAGATAATATTTCAGTACACCTATAATGCAATATAAAAATCTTTCTCTCGTTGTACAACAGCTCTTATGTTTCTTCTCAGGTATCAAAACTATATGAATTTCTCTCTAGTATCAAAAGTAAATTTACATAAATTGCATCCTTCATAAAGACATTTCAAATTCAAGTTTTATGAAACCTTACGGTAGTAACATTAACAGTATGAAGAATAAAACTGCATGAATTCCATGTAAACAATCAAATTGTATCACTTTAAATTAGAGGCATTAACTGTGCGTTCACACCGCCGCCGACTTGAGCTTCCAAAGTTACCGGAAGTCATTCATTTTCAATGGAAGCTGGCTTCTCTCAGCTGCAAGGAGCGTCAAATCCATCGGCGTTGCGTTTTGAGCGTCAATCTGAAAGTTGAAAGAAGCTCAACTTTATGGTAATGAGCTATGACGCGGTTCAGCGGCAAGCAGCGGCAAACGCCAGCAACCAATCGGAATATAGACGTCCTTCGCGCTGGCTGATTCCGGAGAAACATACGATGTAAACTTTCGTTCCTACCAAAACATTAGTTCCGAGAAAATGGAGGAGAAACTGATAATCACTGTTGCTGGGTTTCCTATCATTTATGATATGACGTTATTTTCATATAAGGACCAGTTACAAAAGAGAGAGAGCCCCGGCCGCGCGCGCGCACTCACCTTCAACGTCTTCAAACAATATGTCTTGCTCTCTCTCCCTCGCGCATATTAATCAAATATTTTTTTCCCGACCAAATGTGACCAAAACGGTTATAAAAATGCTGTCATTATAAAAGGTTCCTAGTGTCAATGTATTGCTTGTTTTTTTTTTTTTTCTGTTTACATTTCATGGTGTGACACAGACTTCAGAGCGGCCAAAGCGTCAACAAGCTTCCCCGTACGTTTTTGACAAGCGTCCTTGACAGGGCGGCCAGAGCTTCTTTGCAGCTCAAGTCGGCGGCGGTGTGAACTGCACCGGTAACAGTGGAAAGAATGCACTAAAAATTTTACCTCTTTAAGCTTCAGTGACCACAATTAAATCCACAATTTTTAACATAATTATTTAACAAACTATTTAGCAAAAGTTAACATTTCTTTTTATAACCCACAATCAAAATAACTTGTTGGTTTCAAAGACATTAACCAGTATTTCGCTAGCCTATTGTGGCTAATTACCTTATTAACATATGCACACAGCAGGCTTTACACCTTTAGCTTTACACAATGAGCACCTTTGCATTGATTCACCCATTAACACAGATTAACATAGATGCTAGCGAACTCATAAACTCAGCAGACTAGGTTAAATACAAAAATGGGCATCAAAAGCCTGGCCTGTTGGCATGAATATTAGCGAACTCAGATGCCTAGATAAACAACTCACCATTTTAACGAAATTCACTGCCTTTAGCTCCGTGACAACAGTGGATTCAGGCACAGCTTTCGTTTACACTCTATATTACAACAAGGCATTGTCAGTATAAGCAATAATGATTACAGAACTTGTTTAATTCACTCCATATTGCTTTTTTCATCTTACCAAGCAGA
This sequence comes from Leuciscus idus, assembly GCA_021554675.1. Classification (NCBI taxonomy): domain Eukaryota; kingdom Metazoa; phylum Chordata; class Actinopteri; order Cypriniformes; family Leuciscidae; genus Leuciscus; species Leuciscus idus. The sequence continues at coordinate 18,133,645 of CM038625.1, read as the reverse complement.
TAACGCAGCCTCCTATGCTCAAGTGCAAGCGCCAAAAGAACGTGCAGTGACGCGAAGCTAGAGGCGTAACTGTAACGGAGCCTAGCTGGCAGCTGATTGGTCAGCTCAGTGCCTCATAGAATTCACCCATTGGCTCACATTTTCAAGTCCATCAAAGATACAAAATTAAAGTTAACCCTTTCGTGACTGGGTTAGACAGCTAAATAAGGTTTCTCATTATTAAACCTGGCTACATACCTCATCTATTCTGCTTCTGCAGATTATTCAGATCAATCTGCTTATCACTCAGTGTGCAAATGTACAGCTTATTGTTAGTTAATGCATAACTAACATGAATTAATGGGATCTTACAAGTATTACCTGTCACTGTCACCAAAAACTTAATATGGATTACTTTTAAAATCTTATTTATGTACTTTTTAATGCATGAAGGTTTTGATTGTCTAGACTTTCAATGGATGGATACGAAATGAAGAGAGAAAATTAAAAATATCAGTAACACTTTACAATGAGATTACATTAGTTAACATATGTTAACCACTTAAGTTAACATGAACTAAGAATGAACAATATTTCTACAGCAGTTCAGTTCATCTTTATTAATTTCCCGAAGGCCATTTGGTTGCAGCGTACAAACACATAACATAACACAATCCCATACAAATACATAAAATCTAAAGCATTTATTATGACCGCCGCTAGCATAGCTAGCGAAAGCGGTCATATAGGGATTGTCAAAGTTTTTTTTTTTTTTTTTTTTTGTCACCTTACTGAATTTTTCGTCAACGATACCAGGGACACCGAAGCACCGGGGAACATGAAATTTGGTGGGCATGTAGCCCCACTAGACTTCTAAGGAAAAATTTCGTTTGGTCCCCGGGGGCCACTCCCCCCCCGCGCTGGGCCCCCCCAAACCCCCCAAAATGCAGTTTTTCCTAAATAACTACCTGAACCGTGGCACCGAGGATGAAGAAATTTTTATGGTATGTTGCTCTTAAGGGCCCACATCAACCTAGCCCATAATCACTCATTTGTGATTTGCGCCCCTCCCATAAAAAATGAAAATGCAATATTATTCTGCTTTAATCGCCCCTATCTTCAGTGGAGATGTTCAGAACTGCACCATATTTCATGTGTATGATTAACTTGACATCCTCTGGGGGTATCCTCTGCTAAGTTTTGTAGAATTTCATCCATGGGGGGGTATAAAATAAATTCATTTATGTGCACATTTAGTGACTGTACACTCATCGGCCTGTAGATGGTGCTGTTGAGCGAAGGGTTGCTGGTTTAGGATGATACTGTCACACACACACATGCAGGAATACAAACAAACGCAAGCATGCACACACACTGACATCCACACGCACAGACACACACCCATACACACACATACAAATCCACATGCACAGACACACACACACAAACACACGCGCGCACACATGTACGCACACATACATACACGCACAGACACACACACACACACACACACACAGACACACACATACACAAACACACACACATACACACACACACACACACACACACACACACACACACACACACACAGACAGACATGCACATACTATTACTTTTTTTAGGTATATACATAAACACGCAATACAGCCAAATTACTCCACGTCATTTATTTTTGTGGAAAGCCAGTGCAGGCCTGAGCGGCGGTCATATTTTGTACCGCGATGCGGTACATCTAGTTAATATTAATCTTAGTTAATGTTCATTTCAACATTCACTAAAACATTAAAATCAAATGTTGTATTTGTTAACATTATTTAATGCACTGTGAACCATGAAAAATTCATCACTATATTTATTAACTAATATTAACAAAGCTTATTCAATTCTGTAACATATGAATTGCTCATTGTTAGTTCATGTTAGTTCTTATATTAAGTAAAGTTAACAGATGCAACCTTATTGTAAATGGTTTCCAAAATATCTTCATTTGTGTTTTGATGATGAATGATATGAGGGTGATTAATATTGATTTTGGGGTGAACAAGCTCTTTAATGTACAGACTACAGTCTTTAAATCATTTCAGTTTGTAGAAATCTATGATTGATGATTAAAAATCTCCCACTGAAGTGTATATTTAAATGTTCTGTTTGCTATTTCCTACAGCTTTAATTTAGATCCAGACTGATTAACCCTCTGATGGTCCTCGGTCATTTCTGACCGAATAATTTTCTGTTTTGAATTTCTAAAAATCACAGCTTCATCGGAAGGTTATGATACTTGGTGAAAAAATTGAAAAGAAATTGAGGTCATGATCCGAGCATGCTAAGTGGTCGTAAAAAAAATAGTCACACTTGTGGTCTTCGGTCAAAAATGACCGACCCATAGGAAATGAATGGGAAATTTACAAAAACACAAAAATTCTCTGAATTTTTGTCTGTACAATCTACAAATCGGACACGATTCTAAAAAAAAGTACACCGTAGTAAAGGGGTGACACTCTACAACATCAAGAGTGCAAAAAATTCACACCCACCCACACACACACACATACAAACACACGTTTATACACATACACACCAATAAATTCAGATTACAAAAATCTGTTTTGAATTTTTAAAAATCACAGCTTCATCAGAATGTTACGAAACTTGGTGACTTTTCTGGCATTAGGTATGTGAACACACAAAAAAAATTAAGTTCATGATCCGAGCATGCTAAGTGGTCGTAAAAAAATTAGTCATGATTTTGGTCTTCGGTCAAAATTACCCCCATAGGAAATGAATGGGAAATTTACAAAAACACAAAAATTCTCTACAAATCAGCCACGATGCAGAAAAAAAGTGCTCAGCTATGAAGGGGTGAAGCTCTAAAACATCAAGAGTGAAAAACATAACATAATTAATAATTATAATTAATATATGTATATATAATTAATATAATAATTATTAAAATTATTAAAATAATAATTAATAAAATGTTATAAACCTTGGCAAAAAGTATTATTTGAGAATTTCTAAAAAAATACATTCAATCCACATCTTAAAAGTAAGTAATTTGGTCCAAAAACAACTAGAATTCACAAACATCTCCATTTAGAGCTATACAGGCATCTAGTGGTAAACCCATGCAATAACATGTTTTATTAGGGCCCAAGCCCTGAAGGGGCGAAGGCCCTATTGTTTTCGTTAGGATTATTAGGGCCCAAGCCCTGAAAGGGCGAAGGCCCTATTGTTTTCGGTAGAATTATTTATTATTAGGGCCCAAGCCCTGAAAGGGCGAAGGCCCTATTGTTTTCGGTAGAATTATTTATTATTAGGGCCCAAGCCCTGAAAGGGCGAAGGCCCTATTGTTTTCGGTAGGATTATTAGGGCCCAAGCCCTGAAAGGGCGAAGGCCCTATTGTTTTCGGTAGGATTATTTATTAGGGCCCAAGCCCTGAAGGGGCGAAGGCCCTATTGTTTTCGTTAGGATTATTATTATTATTATTATTAGGGCCCAAGCCCTGAAAGGGCGAAGGCCCTATTGTTTTCGGTAGGATTATTATTATTATTATTATTATTTTTCTTACGACTATTCAGGCACTTTTGGGGCCCTTAACATGCTCAAAAACTCTTGAAACTTTGCACACGGGTCAGAACCCGCGGCCATCAGGGCCGGGCTGAAGCTGGTACCCGGGCGTGGCAGGGGGGCTCGACAGCGCCCCCTGGAACGGGGTCCGAAAACTTGGTCCATACATCAAACACGCTTGCATGTAATAATATGAAACTCGGTACACATATAGATCTCATCGGGCCGAACAACTTTCGTACTTTTACTTTTTAGGCCAGCCCAACAGGAAGTCGGCTATTATTGGTTGTTTGGAAACGCATGCTGTGGAATTTAATGTACTCCTCCTAGGGAATTCATCCATTCGCCTCCAAACTCGGTCAGCATGAAGTCAAGACATTGAGGATGATAAATTGCGGACGGATTTTTGATATCTCAAACGGTTTGGCTGTGGCGAGGAAGCAAATTTATGGCGAATAATGGAAACAGGAAGTGTGTTATAACTTCTGCATACATTAACTGATCTTGATTAAACTTCAGCAGTGTGTTCGTTGTAAGAGGCCGATCACATGGATGTGACTATTGTGAGTCAAAGTTATAGCGCCACCAACTGGCAGTAGGAAGTGTGTCCCTTTCAAAATGCTTTGAAATCACCCTCTTATTTTTACCCGATTTGCTTCAAACTTTATGTGTATAATGTAAACACACGGCAGATGTAGACCTGTGAAAGGATTTTTGATATCTTTAATACTGTTGCCATGGCAACGCTTCAAACTTTAATATTCTTTTTTGATGCTTTTGAGACTCTTAACATACTTGAAATTGGATGAAACTCGACAGACACATCACATTTATTAGCCCGTAGACATGTGCAAAGTTTCAGAAACGGGCGTGGTGAGGGGCTCAGTAGCGCCACCTTTAGTCATAAGTGGGGGCTTAGTTTTAAGTAGAGTCACAAAAATCGTTATGTATATTGTTCTCATCAAGCCGGACAACTTTCTAATTTACATTAACGATCTCCGACCAACAGGAAGAGAGATATTTTGGTTTGAATGTGATTTTTTGGAGAATTCTCTCCCTCTCTCTCTTTGCCTCTGCGTCTCTGTGTGTGTGAGGGGTGGGGGGATTTGTCTTTTGAGTGAGATTTGTTTAAAATTCCTGTTTTTCAAGGTTTCAGGGGCTTTTGGGGCCTTAAACGTGCTCGAAAACTCTTGAAACTTTGCAAACAGGTCAGAACGTGCGGCCATCAGGGCCGGGCTGAAGCTGGTACCCGGGCGTGGCAGGGGGGCTCAACAGCGCCCCCTGGAACGGGATCCAAACACTTGTCCATAAATCAAACACACTTGCATGTAATGATATGAAACTCGGTACACATATAGATCTCATCGGGCCGAACAACTTTCGTGCTCTAAGTTTTACGCCAGCCCAACAGGAAGTCGGCTATTATGGGTTGTTTGGAAAACGCTTGCTGTGGAATGCGAAGTACTCCTCCTAGAGAATTCATCCAATCCCCACCAAACTCGGTGTGCATGAAGTCAAGACATTGAGGATTCTAAATTGCGGACGGATTTTTGATATCTCGAACGGTTTGGCCGTGGCGAGGAAACGAATTTATGGCGAGAAAAGAGAAACACGAAGTGGAGTAACTTCTGCATACATTAACTGATCTTGATGAAACTTCAGCAGTGTGTTCGTGGTAAGAGGCCGATCAGATGGATGTAACTATTGTCAAAGTTATAGCGCCACCAACTGGCAGCAGGAAGTGTGTCACTTTCAACATGCTTTTGACAAAAGTGGGCGGGTTAGTTTTAACTACAGTAAAAAAAAAATTTGTTTGTATATTGTACTCATCAAGCCGGACAACTTTCTAATTTACATTCATTAGCTCCGGCCATCAGGAAGTCAGATATTTTGATCTGAATGTGGATTTTTTTGCAAAATCAGCCTCTGAATTTTTAGCTACTACTCTTAAACTATTTATTTTATTCCCACCAAACTTTTTCAACATGATGAAAATACATTAAATATGCTAAATTGTGAACGGATAATAAATATCTCAAACGGTTTTGCTATGGCGAGGGATTAAAGTAATGTCCAAAAAGGAAACACTAAAAGCCTCAAAACTTCTAAAAATGTAATTATATACCATTTATTTATATATAAAAGTATACAAATATTACAACTAAACCCATTTTTTTCTGTTTTTAAAAAGAATTTTATTCAAATTTTATTCTAAAATTAAAAACAGTAAAGTAAAAAAAAAAAAAAAATCATACATAGGGCTATTCTGCCCTCTTGTGTCCAAAAGGACATCAAAATAGTATATAAAACTTTTTACCAGGTAGGCCAATATTGTATTTAAATATACATTTATTAGGTATGTGTCTGAGGATATTTTCCCACCGGTTAATCGACGTGTGACACGAGCGGGTGTTTTTAAATTGCTAATATAAAAGTGAAAGAAAAATACGGACGTCCGCACGGACATTGATAATGTTGCACACACAAATCACACACACGTTGGAAAGAATGATACTTTTAAACATAACACTAAACCGCCATTAAGTGTCGCCAGGCGACCGTCTTAATGAGTGAGTCATTGATTCATTCGTTCAAACGATTCGTTTGAATGACTGAGTCATTCATGATTAAGACATATGTTTATGGATTGTTCATTCAATCTTTTAGTCAACCAATTCGTTCAAAATGCTGAATCATTCAGAAATGAGAAAACACATTGCTGAGAGATGCGCGTGATGATTCTGCTGTGATCTTTTTGTTTAACTATTTTCGCTGCTGAAACAGAACAAAAACAGTCAATATTGCATCTAAAATGTAAGTGACTTGATTGTAACTGTTTTTTAACCTGTTGTATGAAATCAATGTCACAGTTTCAATCGTGATTGTATTCAGGAAACAGCCTTCTCGTCAAGTGAGGTTGCTTAACTGTTATAAAATATATAAAAACTCCATATTTATAATTTTTATAGTCAGTAAGTTGTTAACTGAGTTTGTTTTTTTTGTGCTGATCTCATTTGTTTACATTTCTCCTGGAGAAGCTGCACGAGCATCAGCAGCGCAACCTTGTTACCATTGATCAACTGATTACTGGTAATCCATTTATTAACAACTGTTGATTGCAACTTAAAATGAATGTAATAAAATTAGAATAATCTCTTGTTTTAGTGATTCCCAAGTTATTTTTTTGTCATTGATGTTCTAATCAGGCTACTCTGGTCGGGCAAGTAAAATTCTCTTTCAGGTTGGCCTATTGTATTTATATATAAATATATTAGGGATGTGACTGTGGGAAAATTTTCCCACCGGTTAATCGATGTGTGACACCGCTGGGGGCTTTTGAATCGGTAACTTAAAAACGAAAGTAAAATATGTTCGTCCGCACGGACATTGATAATAGTGCAGAGCGAGCGCATTGCAATCTTGATATCGCTGTCTGTTCATTATAGCCTTTATAAAATATAATAATAAAATAGTCAACCTAACATATAAAAATTACACTGCTCTGAAAAGTATGAATTGTACTGACTATTTAAACACAGTAATCACCGCTAAACTGTGATGTTTCCAAGCACATATTTGCGCATGTGAAGAGGATAATTTTTCCCTTCAATAGTGGAACGTGAGTGAAGTACAAAGCCTATAATAAACAAATGTTTAGCATCCAAAAAATGTAATATATATATATATATATAAACAAAAAAATAAAAAATAAAAATATATATATAAACACACTTAAAAAAAAAAAAAATATATATATTTCATTATATATATATATATATATATATATAAATATAGCTGCGAGCAGCGATGGAGGGCCCAAGCCGGTGAAACCGCCACCCGGTGCCTTTAGTGTAACTAAAGGCACCAGGGTGGCGGTGCCACCGGCTTGGGCCCGCAATCGCTGCTCGCAGCTATATTTATATTTTATTATTAGGGCCCAAGCCCTGAAAGGGCGAAGGCCCTATTGTTTTCGGTAGGATTATTTATTATTATTCTTATTTTTCTGTCAACCTTTCGGGCACTTTTGAGACCCTTAACGTGCTCGAAAACTCTTGAAACTTTGCACACGGGTCAGAACCCGCGGCCATCAGGGCCGGGCTGAAGCTGGTACCCGGGCGTGGCAGGGGGGCTCGACAGCGCCCCCTTGAACGGGGTCCGAAAACTTGGTCCATAAATCAGACACGCTTGCATGTAATAATATGAAACTCGGTACACATATAGATCTCATCGGGCCGAACAACTTTCGTACTTTTACTTTTTACGCCAGCCCAACAGGAAGTCGGCTATTATGGGTTGTTTGGAAACGCATGCTGTGGAATTTAATGTACTCCTCCTAGGGAATTCATCCATTCGCCTACAAACTCAGTCAGCATGAAGTCAAGACATTGAGGATGCTAAATTGCGGACAGATTTTTGATATCTCGAACGGTTTGGCCGTGGCGAGGACACGAATTGATGGCGAATAATGGAAACAGGAAGTGTGTTATAACTTCTGCATACATTAACTGATCTTGATTAAACTTCAGCAGTGTGTTCGTTGTAAGAGGCCGATCACATGGATGTGACTATTGTGAGTCAAAGTTATAGCGCCACCAACTGGCAGCAGGAAGTGTGTCCCTTTCAAAATGCTTTGAAATCACCCTCTTATTTTTACCCAATTTGCTTCAAAGTTTATGTGTATAATGTAAACACACGGCAGATGTAGACCTGTGAAAGGATTTTTGATATCTTTAATACTGTTGCCATGGCAACGCTTCAAACTTTAATATTCTTTTTTGATGCTTTTGAGACTCTTAACATACTTGAAATTGGATGAAACTCGACAGACACATCACATTTATTAGCCCGTAGACATGTGCAAAGTTTCAGAAACGGGCGTGGTGAGGGGCTCAGTAGCGCCACCTTTAGTCATAAGTGGGGGGGTTAGTTTTATCAACAGCAACAAAACTTGGTATGTGTATTGTTCTCATCAAGACGGACAACTTTCTAATTTACATTAACGATCTCCGACCAACAGGAAGAGAGATATTTTGGTTTGAATGTGGATTTTCTGAAGAATTTTCTCTCCCTCTCTCTGTGTCTCTGTGTGTGTGAGGGGAGGGGGGATTTGACTATTGCTTTTATATTGTTAATCAAGGTTTCAGGGGCTTTGGGGGTCCTTAACGTGCTCAAAAACTCTTGAAACTTTACATACAAGTCGGAACCCCCTGCCATCAGGGACGGGTTGAAGCTGGTACCCGGGCGTGGCAGGGGGGCTCAACAGCGCCCCCTGGAATGGGGTCCGAAAACTTGGTCCATAGATCAAACTAGCTTGCATGAATTAATATGAAACTCAGCACACATATAGATCTCATCGGGCCGAACAACTTTCGTGCTCTAAGTTTTGCGCCAGCCCAACAGGAAGTCGGCTATTATGGGTTGTTTGGAAAACGCTTGCTGTGGAATGTGAAATACTCCTCCTAGAGAATTCGTCCAATCCCCACAAAACTCGGTCAGCATGAAGTCAAGACATTGAGGATGCTAAATTGCGGACGGATTTTTGATATCTCGAACGGTTTGGCCGTGGCGAGGAAACGAATTTATGGCGAGAAAAGAGAAACACGAAGTGTTATAACTTCTGCACACATTAACTGATCTTGATGAAACTTCAGCAGTGTGTTCGTGGTAAGAGGCCGATCAGATGGATGTAACTATTGTGAGTCAAAGTTATAGCGCCACCAACTGGTAGCAGGAAGTGTGTCACTTTCAAAATGCTTTTGACAAAAGTGGGGGGGTTAGTTTTACCCACAGTTATAAAAATCAGTACGTATATTGGTCTCATCAAGCCGGACAACTTTCTAATTTACAGTCATTAGCTCAGACCAACAGGAAGTCAGATATTTTGGTTTGAATGTGGATTTCTTTGCAAAATCAGCCTCTGAATTTTTACCCAGTCCTCTTAAGTGGTTTATTTTATTCCCACAAAACTTTTTCAACATGATGCAGGAAGTCAGATATTTTGGTTTGAATGTGGATTTCTTTGCAAAATCAGCCTCTGAATTTTTACCCAGTCCTCTTAAGTGGTTTATTTTATTCCCACAACACTTTTTCAACATGATGAAAATACATTAAAGATGCTAAATTGTAAACGCATAATAAATATCTCAAACGGTTTTGCTATGGCGAGGGATTAAAGTAATGTCAAAAAAGGAAACACTAAAAACCTCCTATCTTCTAAAAATGTAATTATACACCATGTATTTCTATATAAAATTATACAAATATCAGAACTAAACCCATTTTATTCTTTTTTTTTTCTATTTAATAATTGTTTAAGTTTAAAAACATCCAGAATGTTTTTTTAGTCCAAATTTTCTTTTTAAAATATGTCATTCATAGTGCTATACTGCCCTCTTGTGTTCAAAGTCAGGTAGGCCTATTGTATCTATATAAAATATACTAGGTACCGGTATGTGACGGTGAGGAATATTTTACCACCGGTTAATCAACGTGTGACACTGCTGGGGGCTTTTGAATTGCTAACTTAAAAATGAAAGTAAAATATGTTTGTCCGCACTGACATGGATAATGGTGCAGAGCGAGCGTTTTCAATGAATTCCTATGGAAGTAGGAATGAACAAAAAAACGTTCGCTCTTCTCTGCCCGTTCCTCGCCGTGGACGCAAACCATATATACAGTATATATATATATATATTTATTTATTTATTTATTGTTACATATATATAATGTATATATTTTTTGTTACATTTATATATATATATTTATATATATATATATATATATATATATATATATATATATATATATATATATAAATATAGCTGCGAGCAGCGATGGAGGGCCCAAGCCGGTGACACCGCCACCCCGGTGGCTTTAGTGTAACTAAAGGCACCAGGGTGGCGGTGCCACCGGCTTGGGCCCGCAATCGCTGCTCGCAGCTATATTTATTAGGGCCCGAGCACCGATGGTGTGAGGACCCTCTTGGAATTGCTCTGTTTATTAGGGCCCAAGCCCTGAAAGGGCGAAGGCCCTATTGTTTTCGGTAGAATTATTTATTATTAGGGCCCAAGCCCTGAAAGGGCGAAGGCCCTATTGTTTTCGGTAGAATTATTTATTATTAGGGCCCAAGCCCTGAAAGGGCGAAGGCCCTATTGTTTTCGGTAGGATTATTTATTAGGGCCCAAGCCCTGAAAGGGCGAAGGCCCTATTGTTTTCGGTAGGATTATTTATTATTATTCTTCTTATTCTTATTTTTCTGTCAACCTTTCGGGCACTTTTGAGACCCTTAACGTGCTCGAAAACTCTTGAAACTTTGCACACGGGTCAGAACCCGCGGCCATCAGGGCCGGGCTGAAGCTGGTACCCGGGCGTGGCAGGGGGGCTCGACAGCGCCCCCTTGAACGGGGTCCGAAAACTTGGTCCATAAATCAGACACGCTTGCATGTAATAATATGAAACTCGGTACACATATAGATCTCATCGGGCCGAACAACTTTCGTACTTTTACTTTTTACGCCAGCCCAACAGGAAGTCGGCTATTATGGGTTGTTTGGAAACGCATGCTGTGGAATTTAATGTACTCCTCCTAGGGAATTCATCCATTCGCCTCCAAACTCAGTCAGCATGAAGTCAAGACATTGAGGATGCTAAATTGCGGACAGATTTTTGATATCTCGAATGGTTTGGCCGTGGCGAGGACACGAATTGATGGCGAATAATGGAAACAGGAAGTGTGTTATAACTTCTGCATACATTAACTGATCTTGATTAAACTTCCACAGTGTGTTCGTTGTAAGAGGCCGATCACATGGATGTGACTATTGTGAGTCAAAGTTATAGCGCCACCAACTGGCAGCAGGACGTGTGTCCCTTTCAAAATGCTTTGAAATCACCCTCTTATTTTTACCCGATTTGCTTCAAACTTTATGTGTATAATGTAGACACACGGCAGATGTAGACCTGTGAAAGGATTATTGATATCTTAGATACTGTTGCCGTGGCAACGCATCAAACTTTAATATTCTTTTTTGATGCTTTTGAGACTCTTAACATACTTGAAATTGCATGAAACTCGACAGACACATCACATTTATTAGCCAGTGGACATGTGCAAAGTTTCAGAAACGGGCGTGGTGCAGGGGCTCAGTAGCGCCACCTTTTGACAAAAGAGGGGGAGTTAGGTCTATACTTGTATCTACAATGATAAAACTCAGTACGTATATTGTTCTCGTCGAGCCGGACAACTTTCTAATTTACATTCATTACCTCCGACCAACAGGAAGTCAGATATTTTGGTTTGAATGTGGATGTTTCGAAGAATTTTCTCTCTCTCTGTGAGAGGGAGAGGGAGAGGGGGGGGAGAGATTTTTCTTTGAGTGAGAATACTTTTAATTATTGGTTTTCATGGTTTCAGGGGCTTTTGGGGCCCTTAACATGCTCGGAAACTCTTGAAACTTTGCACACAGGTCAGAACCCGCAGCCATTAGGGCCGGGCTGAAGCTGGTACCCGGGCGTGGCAGGGGGGCTCGACAGCGCCCCCTGGAATGGGATTCGAACACTTGTCCATAAATCAAACACGCTTGCATGTAATAATATGAAACTCGGTACACATATAGATCTCATCGGCTTGAACAACTTTCGTGCTCTAAGTTTTACGCCAGCCCAACAGTTAGTCGGCTATTATGGGTTGTTTGGAAACGCATGCCCCTGGATTTCGATATACTTCTCCTTGGGAATTGATCGGATTGCCACCAAACTCGGTCAGCATGAAGTCAAGACATGGAGGATGATAAATTGCCAGCGGATTTTTGATATCTCGAACGGTTTGGCCGTGGCGAGGAAATGAATTTATGGCGAGAAAAGAGAAACAAAATGTGTGTTATAACTTAGTCCGTTTTACTTACAGTTATAAAACTCGCCACATATATTGTTCTCGTCGAGCCGGACAACTTTCTAATTTACAGTTATTAGCTTGGATCAACAGAAAGTCAGATATTTTGGTTTGAATGTGGATTTTCTCTGACAGAGAGAGTGCCCTCTGCCATTCTGTGTGTGTGTGTGTGTCTGTGTGGGGAGGGGGGTGTCTGTGTGTGTGTGGCGAGGAGGAGGAGGGGGTCTCACTCTCTCTGTGTTTGTGTGTGTGTGGCTGTCTGTCTGTTACAGTGAAAAGAGCTTAACTATTTCATTCATTTGTTCTGCATTAAATGATAAATAATTCTCTAAGGCCTTGCTTTTTTGTATATAAAATATTTATATATAAAAATGATATGTATATATAAATATATATTAGGTATGTGACTGAGGATATTTTCCCACCGGTTAATCGATGTGTGACACCGGCGAGGGCTTTTAAATCGCTAATATGAAAGTAAAATACTCCCGTCCGCACCGACATTGATAATGCTTCAGAGCAGGGCGAGGGTTTTCCATTATTTGCTATGGAAGTAATGAACTAAAAAACGTTCGCTTTGTTCTGCTCGCTCCTCGCCGTGGACGCGCACCGTCATGAATGACCATGCAGCCGTGCACTTAGTTTGTTTAAAATTAGTCCTGCATTAAAAGGATAAAGAAATATCTAAGGTCTTGTCTTTTTGCATGGCACTTTATGGATATTTTTAAAATGACAAAATATGCATAGAACATATCTTTTAAATGTATTGTTTGCTTTAAATAAAATTAATATTGTATGTTTGGTGATTCAAGCTGAATGAATTTAAAATTAATGTGCTATATATATTAGATCAATATATATGTTTTCCTTAAAATTTTAATCAACACTAACTTTATTCTCATCAGAATTATAAATTTTTGTATAAAATAATACTACCATTAAAAAAACAAAAACAGTCATTAGCTCGGATCAACAGGAAGTCAGATATTTTGGTCTAAATGTGGATTTTTGGCAAAATCAGCCTCAGATTTTTTACCCACTCCTCTTAAGTGGTTTATTTAATTCCCACGAAACTTTTTCAAAATGATGAAAATACTTTAAAGAAGCTAAATTGTAAACAGATAATAAATATCTCAAACGGTTTTGCTATGGCAAGGGATTAAATTAATGTCAAAAAAGGAAACACCTAAAACCTATCTTCTAAAAATGTAATTATACTCCATTTATTTCTATATATAATTATAGAAATATCAGATCTAAACCCATTTTATTCTGTTTTTTCAATTTAATAATTGTTTAAATTTAAAAACATCCAGAATGTTTTTTTTAGTCAAAAAAAAAAAAAAAAAAAAAGTCATTCATAGTGCTATACTGCCCTTTTGTGTTCAAAGTCAGGTAGGCCTATTGTATCTATGTAAAATATCAAATATACTAGGTACCCGTATGTGACGGTGAGGAATATTTTACCACCGGTTGATCAACGTGTGACACCGCTGGGGACTTTTGAATTGCTAACTTAAAAACGAAAGTAAAATATGTTCGTCCGCACTGTAATGGATAATGGTGCAGAGCGAGCGTTTTCAATTATTTGAATTTTTTTTTTTTTTTGTTACATATAATGTATATACAGTACCAGTCAAAAGTTTGGAAACATTGCTATTTTTTATGTTTTTGAAAGAAGTCTCTTATGCTCATCAAGCCTGCAGTTAAAAACAAAAACAAAAACAAAAAACAGTAATATTATGAAATATTATTACAATTTAAAATAATGGTTCTCTTTTTTAATATATTTTAAAATGTAATTTATTTTTGTGATGCAAAGCTGAATTTTCATCAGCAAGTACTCCAGTCTTTGGTGTCTTATGATCCTTCAGAAATCATTCTAATATGATGATTTGATACTCAGTTATTATCAATGATGGAAACAGTTGTGCTGTTTAATATATTTTTTTGGAATACTTTTTTCAGGATTCATTGATGAGTAAAACGTTAACAGCATTTATTCATTAAAACAGCATTTATTCAAAATAAAAACATTTCTAACAATATAAATCGTTACCATCACCTTTTATCAATTTAATGCATCCTTGTTGAATTAAAGTACTAATTTCTTAAAAAAAAAAATGTTTATTGTTCCCAAACTTTTCAACGGTAGTGTATATTGTTACAAAAGATTTCTATTCTAAGTAAATACAGTTCTTTTTAACTTTTTATTCATCAAATAATCCTGAAAAAAGTATCTCAGGTTATAAAAAAAATATTAAGCATATTAAGTTGTTTTTTTTTTTTGTTTTTTTTTTTTACTGCAGGCTTGATGAGCATAAGAGACTTCTTTCAAAAACATTAAAAATAGTAACGTTTCCAAACTTTTGACTGGTACTGTGTATATATATATATTTTTTGTTACATATATATATATATATATATATATATATATATATATATATATATATATATAAATATAGCTGCGAGCAGCGATGGAGGGCCCAAGCCGGTGACACCGCCACCCCGGTGCCTTTAGTGTAACTAAAGGCACCAGGGTGGCGGTGCCACCGGCTTGGGCCCGCAATCGCTGCTCGCAGCTATATTTATTATTCTTATTCTTATTTTTCTGTCAACCTTTCGGGCACTTTTGAGACCCTTAACGTGCTCGAAAACTCTTGAAACTTTGCACACGGGTCAGAACCCGCGGCCATCAGGGCCGGGCTGAAGCTGGTACCCGGGCGTGGCAGGGGGGCTCGACAGCGCCCCCTTGAACGGGGTCCGAAAACTTGGTCCATAAATCAGACACGCTTGCATGTAATAATATGAAACTCGGTACACATATAGATCTCATCGGGCCGAACAACTTTCGTACTTTTACTTTTTACGCCAGCCCAACAGGAAGTCGGCTATTATGGGTTGTTTGGAAACGCATGCTGTGGAATTTAATGTACTCCTCCTAGGGAATTCATCCATTCGCCTCCAAACTCAGTCAGCATGAAGTCAAGGCATTGAGGATGCTAAATTGCGGACAGATTTTTGATATCTCGAACGGTTTGGCCGTGGCGAGGACACGAATTGATGGCGAATAATGGAAACAGGAAGTGTGTTATAACTTCTGCATACATTAACTGATCTTGATTAAATTTCAGCAGTGTGTTCGTTGTAAGAGGCCGATCACATGGATGTGACTATTGTGAGTCAAAGTTATAGCGCCACCAACTGGCAGCAGGAAGTGTGTCCCTTTCAAAATGCTTTGAAATCACCCTCTTATTTTTACCCAATTTGCTTCAAAGTTTATGTGTATAATGTAAACACACGGCAGATGTAGACCTGTGAAAGGATTTTTGATATCTTTAATACTGTTGCCATGGCAACGCTTCAAACTTTAATATTCTTTTTTGATGCTTTTGAGACTCTTAACATACTCTAAATTGGATGAAACTCGACAGACACATCACATTTATTAGCCCGTAGACATGTGCAAAGTTTCAGAAACGGGCGTGGTGAGGGGCTCAGTAGCGCCACCTTTAGTCATAAGTGGGGGCTTAGTTTTAAGTAGAGTCACAAAAATCGTTATGTATATTGTTCTCATCAAGCCGGACAACTTTCTAATTTATAGTCATAAGCTGTGACCAAAAGGAAGTGAGATATTTTGGTTTGAATGTGATTTTTTGGAGAATTCTCTCCCTCTCTCTCTCTGCCTCTGCGTCTCTGTGTGTGTGAGGGGTGGGGGGATTTGTCTTTTGAGTGAGATTTGTTTAAAATTCCTGTTTTTCAAGGTTTCAGGGGCTTTTGGGGCCTTAAACGTGCTCGAAAACTCTTGAAACTTTGCACACAGGTCAGAACGTGCGGCCATCAGGGCCGGGCTGAAGCTGGTACCCGGGCGTGGCAGGGGGGCTCAACAGCGCCCCCTGGAACGGGATCCGAACACTTGTCCATAAATCAAACACACTTGCATGTAATGATATGAAACTCGGTACACATATAGATCTCATCGGGCCGAACAACTTTCGTGCTCTAAGTTTTACGCCAGCCCAACAGGAAGTCGGCTATTATGGGTTGTTTGGAAAATGCTTGCTGTGGAATGCGAAGTACTCCTCCTAGAGAATTCATCCAATCCCCACCAAACTCGGTGTGCATGAAGTCAAGACATTGAGGATTCTAAATTGCGGACGGATTTTTGATATCACGAACGGTTTGGCCGTGGCGAGGAAACGAATTTAGGGCGAGAAAAGAGAAACACGAAGTGGAATAACTTCTGCATACATTAACTGATCTTGATGAAACTTCAGCAGTGTGTTCGTGGTAAGAGGCCGATCAGATGGATGTAACTATTGTGAGTCAAAGTTATAGCGCCACCAACTGGCAGCAGGAAGTGTGTCACTTTCAACATGCTTTTGACAAAAGTGGGGGGGTTAGTTTTAACTACAGTAAAAAAAAAATAGTTTGTATATTGTACTCATCAAGCCGGACAACTTTCTAATTTACATTCATTAGCTCCGGCCATCAGGAAGTCAGATATTTTGGTCTGAATGTGGATTTTTTTGCTAAATCAGCCTCTGAATTTTTAGCCACTCCTCTTAAACTATTTATTTTATTCCCACCAAACTTTTTCAACATGATGAAAATACATTAAATATGTTAAATTGTGAACGGATAATAAATATCTCAAACGGTTTTGCTATGGCGAGGGATTAAAGTAATGTCCAAAAAGGAAACACTAAAAAGCCTCAAATCTTCTAAAAATGTAATTATATACCATTTATTTCTATATAAAAGTATACAAATATTACAACTAAACCCATTTTTTTCTGTTTTTAAAAATAATTTTATTCTAATTTTATTCTAAAATTAAAAACAGTAAAAAAAAAAAAAAAAAGTCATGCATAGGGCTATTCTGCCCTCTTGTGTCCAAAAGGACATCAAAATAGTATATACAACTTTTTACTAGGTAGGCCAATATTGTATTTAAATATACATTTATTAGGTATGTGTCTGAGGATATTTTCCCACCGGTTAATCGATGTGTGACACGAGCAGGTGCTTTTAAATTGCTAATATAAATGTGAAAGAAAAATAAGGACTTCCGCACGGACATTGATAATGTTGCACACACAAATCACACACACGTTGGAAAGAATGATACTTTTAAACATAACACTAAACCGCCATTAAGTGTCGCCAGGCGACCGTCTTAATGAGTGAGTCATTGATTCATTCGTTCAAACGATTCGTTTGAATGACTGAGTCATTCATGATTAAGACATATGTTTATGGATTGATCATTCAATCTTTGAGTCAACCGATTCGTTTAAAATGCTGAATCATTCAGAAATGAGAAAACACATTGCTGAGAGATGCGCGTGATGATTCTGCTGTGATCTTTTTGTTTAACTATTTTCGCTGCTGAAACAGAACAAAAACAGTCAATATTGCATCTAAAATGTAAGTGACTTGATTGTAACTGTTTTTTAACCTGTTGTATGAAATCAATGTCACAGTTTCAATCGTGATTGTATTCAGGAAACAGCCTTCTCGTCAAGTGAGGTTGCTTAACTGTTATAAAATATATCAAAACTCCATATTTATAATTTTTATAGTCAGTAAGTTGTTAACTGAGTTAGTTTTTTGTGTGCTGATCTCATTTGTTTACATTTCTCCTGGAGAAGCTGCATGAGCCTCAGCAGCGCAACCTTGTTACCATTGATCAACTGATTACTGGTAATCCATTTATTAACAACTGTTGATTGCAACTTAAAATGAATGTAATAAAATTAGAATAAACTCTTGTTTTAGTGATTCCCAAGTTATTTTTTTTGGTTATTGACGTTCTAATCAGGCTACTCTGGTCGGGCAAGTAAAATTCTCTTTCAGGTTGGCCTATTGTATTTATATATAAATATATTAGGGATGTGACTGTGATACAATTTTCCCACCGGTTAATCGACGTGTGACACCGCTGAGGGCTTTTAAATCGCTAACTTAAAAGCGAAAGTAAAATACAGACGTCCGCACAGACATTGATAATGGTGCGGAGTAGAGCGAGCATTTTCAATGTATTCCTATGGAAGTAGGAATAAACTAATACATTTTATTTATGTTTTTATGTGTCCACTGTTCAACCGCAACAGCGTCACACACACACATTCCAGAATTGCAATCTTGACATCGCAGCCTGTTCATTATAGCCCTAATACAATATAATAATAAAAATAGTCAACATAAGATATACGAATTACTCTGCTCTGTTTAAATAGTCAGTAGTACAATTTGTACCATTCACATTATGCAGAGCTCCGCTGTGATGTTTCCAAGCACATTTTTGCGCGTGTGAAGAGGATGATTTTTTCCATCGATATTGGAACACGAGTGAAGTACAAAGCCTATAATAAAGAATAGTTTAGCATCCAAATACATCGCAAATATTGAAACATTTTGATTCTACTGAGAGGGTTACGTGAGACCAACACGGCTTACTTTCGTTTTTATTTTTACATTAAATTTAAGGATTTGTTGTGGAATATTTTGAGTGTATCATAAAATCAGAGACAAGAAATATTTTCTGTCTTATATATATATATATATAAATATATATATATATATATATATGTGTGTGTGTGTATATATATATATATATATATATATATATATATATATATATATATAATATAGCTGCGAGCAGCGATGGAGGGCCAAAGCCGGCGGCACCGCCACCCCGGTGCCTTTAGGTAACTAAAGGCACCGGGGTTGCGGTGCCACCGGCTTGGGCCCGCAATCGCTGCTCGCAGCTATATTTATTATTATTATTATTATTGTTGTTCAAGGGTTCGGGGGCTTTTGGGGCCTTTAACGTGCTCAAAAACTCATGAAACTTTGCACACAGGTCAGAACCTGCGGCCATTAGGGCCGGGCTGAAGCTGGTACCCGGGCGTGGCAGGGGGGCTCAACAGCGCCCCCTGGAACGGAATCCGAACACTTGTCCATAAATCAAACACACTTGCATGTAATAATATGAAACTCGGAACAGATATAGATCTCATCGGGCCGAACAACTTTCGTGCTCTAAGTTTTACGCCAGCCCAACAGGAAGTCGGCTATTATGGGTTGTTTGGAAACGCATGCTGTGGAATTTAATGTACTCCTCCTAGGGAATTCATCCAATCGGCTCCAAACTCGGTCAGCATGAAGTCAAGACATTGAGGATGCTAAATTGCGGACGGATTTTTGATATCTCGAACGGTTTGGCCGTGGCGAGGAAACGAATTTATGGCGAATAATGGAAACAGGAAGTGTGTTATAACTTCTGCATACATTAACTGATCTTGATTAAACTTCAGCAGTGTGTTCGTTGTAAGAGGCCGATCACATGGATGTGACTATTGTGAGTCAAAGTTATAGCGCCACCAACTGGCAGCAGGAAGTGTGTCACTTTCAAAATGCTTTGAAATCACCCTCTTATTTTTACCCGATTTGCTTCAAACTTTATGTGTATAATGTAAACACACGGCAGATGTAGACCTGTGAAAGGATTATTGATATCTTTAATAATGTTGCCGTGGCAACGCATCAAACTTTAATATTCTTTTCGGATGCTTTTGAGACTCTTCACATACTTGAAAATGCATGAAACTCAACAGACACATCACATTTATTATCCAGTAGACATGTGCAAAGTCTCAGAAACGGGCGTGGTGGAATGGCTCAGTAGCGCCACCTTTAGTAAAAAATGGGGGCTTAGTTTTACAAAGAGTCACAAAACTCGCTACGTATATTGTTCTCATCGAGCCGGACAACTTTCTAATTTACACTCATTAGCTAAAAGCAACAGGAAGTCAGATATTTTTGTTTGAATGTGATTTTTTGGAGAATTTTCTCTCTCTCTCTCTGTCTCTGTGTGTGTGAGGGGTGGGGGTGATTTGTCTGTTCAGTGAGATTTACTTTTTCATTTGTTTTTCAAGGTTTCTGGGGCTTTTGGGTCCCTAAACGTGCTCGAAAACTCTTGAAACTTTGCACACAGGTCAGAACCCACGGCCATCAGGGCCAGGCTGAAGCTGGTAGCCGGGCGTGGCAGGGGGGCTCGACAGCGCCCCCTGGAACGGGGTTCGAAAACTTGGTCCATAGATCAAACACGCTTGCATGAATTAACATGAAACTCGGTACACATATAGATCTCATCAGACCGAACATCTTTCGTGCTCTAAGTTTTACGCCAACCCAACAGGAAGTCGGCTATTATGGGTTGTTTGGAAAACGCATGCTGTGGAATGTGAAGTACTTTTCCTAGAGTATTCACCCGGTCCCCTCCAAACTCGGTGTGTATGAAGTCAAGACATTGAAGATGCTAAATTGCGGACGGATTTTTGATATCTCAAACGGTTTGGCCGTGGCGAGGAAACGAATTTATGGCGAGAAAAGAGAAACACGAAGTGGAATAACTTCTGCATACATTAACTGATCTTGATGAAACTTCAGCAGTGTGTTCGTGGTAAGAGGCCGATCAGATGGATGTAACTATTGTGAGTCAAAGTTATAGCGCCACCAACTGGCAGCAGGAAGTGTGTCACTTTCAACATGCTTTTGACAAAAGTGGGCGGGTTAGTTTTAACTACAGTAAAAAAAAAATTGTTTGTATATTGTACTCATCAAGCCGGACAACTTTCTAATTTACATTCATTAGCTCTGGCCATCAGGAAGTCAGATATTTTGGTCTGAATGTGGATTTTTTTGCAAAATCATCCTCTGAATTTTTAGCCACTCCTCTTAAACTATTTATTTTATTCCCACCAAACTTTTTCAACATGATGAAAATACCTTAAAGATTCTAAATTATGAACGGATATTGAATATCTCAAACGGTTTTGATATGGCGAGGGATTGAAGTAATGTCAAAAAAGGAATCAGAAAACATCTCATATCTTCTACAAATGTAATTATACACCGTTTATTTTTATATCAAATTATACAAATATTAGAACTAAACCCATTTTATTCTGTTATTCTGTTTTTGCAATTCAAGAAGTATAAAAAAAGTTAAAAACAGGCTATTTAGTGCTATTTGGTTCAACAAAAAAGCAAACATAGGGCTATACTGCCCTCTTGTGTCCAAAAGGATATCAAAATAGTATATAAAACGTTTTACTAGGTAGGCCTATTGTATTTAAATATAAATGTATTAGGTATATGACTGTGAGGATATTTTCCCATCGGTTAATCGACGTGTGACACGAGCGGGTGCTTTTAAATCGCTAATATAAAAGTGAAAGTAAAAAACGGACGTCCGCACTGACATTGATAATG
Source organism: Leuciscus idus (assembly GCA_021554675.1). Classification (NCBI taxonomy): domain Eukaryota; kingdom Metazoa; phylum Chordata; class Actinopteri; order Cypriniformes; family Leuciscidae; genus Leuciscus; species Leuciscus idus. Next base: position 18,111,927 of record CM038625.1, on the reverse strand, counting down.
GTGCACACACGTTGGAAAGAATGATACTTTTAAACATAACACTAAACCGCCATTAGGTGTCGCCAGGCCACCATCTTAATGAGCGAGTCATTGATTCATTCGTTCAAACGATTCATTCGAATGACTGAGTCATTCATGATTGAGACAGATGTTTATGGATTGACCATTGAATCTTTGAGTCAACCGATTCGTTTCAAAATGCTGAATCATTCAGTAATGAGAAAACAAGTTGCTGTGAGATGCGCGATGGTTCGGCTGTGATCTTTGTTTAACTATTTATGCTGCTGAAACAGAACAAAAACAGTCAATATTGCATCTAAAATGTAAGTGACTTAATTGTAACTGTTTATTAACCTGTTGTATGAAATCAATGTCACAGTTTCAATCGTGATTGTATTCAGGAAATAGTAGCCTACTCGTCAAGTGAGGTTGCTTAACTCTGTTATAAAATATATAAAAACTCCATATTTGTAATTTTTATAGTCAGTATGTTGTTAACTGGGTTGCTTTTTTGTGTGCTGCGCACATTTGTTTACAATTCTCCTGGAGAAGCTGCATGAGCCTCAGCAGGACAACCTTGTTACCATTGATCAGTAATACATTTATTATTAACTGCTGATTGCAACTTAAAATGAATGTAATGAAATTAGAATAATCTCTCGTTTTAGATATTCCCAAGTTATTTTTTTTTGTTCTTGTCGTTCTAATCAGGCTATACTCTGGTCGGGCAAGTAAAATTCTCTTTCAGGTAGGCCTATTGTATTTATATATAAATATATTAGGGATGTGACTGTGATAACATTTTCCCACCTATGGAAGTAGGAATAAACCAATACATTTTATTTATGTTTTTATGTGTCCACTGTTCAACTGCAACCGCGTCACACACACACACACACACACATTCCAGAATTGCAATCTTGACATCGCAGCCTGTTCATTATACCCCTAATACAATATAATAATAAAAATAGTCAACATAACATATACGAATTACACTGCTCTGTTTAAATAGTAAGTAGTACAATTTGTACCATTCACAGTAAGCAGAGCTCCACTGTGATGTTTCCAAGCACATTTTTGCGCGTGTGAAGAGGATGATTTTTTCCATCGATATTGGAACACGAGTGAAGTACAAAGCCTATAATAAAGAATAGTTTAGCATCCAAATACATCGCAAATATTGAAACATTTTGATTCTAATGAGAGGGTTACGTGAGACCAACACGGCTTACTTTCGTTTTTATTTTTACATTAAATTTAAAGGATTTGTTGTGGAATATTTTGAGTGTATCATAAAATCAGAATAAGGTAAGACAAGTAATATTTTCTGTCTTATATATATATATATATATATATATATATATATATATATATATATATATATGTGTGTGTGTGTGTGTGTGTGTGTGTATATATATAGAGAGAGAGATATAGATATAGATAGATAGATAGATATTTATATATATATATATATATGTGTGTGTGTGTGTGTGTGTGTGTGTGTGTATATATATATATATATATATACATAAATATATATATATATATATATATATATATATATATACATACATATATACATATATACATATATATATATATATATAATTTTATGTTTAATAAATTGATTAATTTTTTTTTTTTTTTTTTTTTTTCTGAAAGCCTAGTCTCTATTTTACCCGAAAATACTGCATAGAAATAAAAAAAAATAAAAAAATTTCATTATTTCCAATGGCAAAAAATGAACTATAAATATTGCATAAATATTAATAAGTTCAATCAAATTGTCTCAAAATTCTAAATTAAAAAGAATAAATATTAAATTGCATTGGTTTTTACTGGGATGGAGGAAGTTTCATTTTTAGGTGTCCGGTCATTTATGACCGGGAAGGCCCCCACTGTGACTGCTAAACGAAGACCATCAGAGGGTTAAATAAAGCTAAATGTTGCATGATTCAGCAAACTGAAACAGTAATATGAAGTTTCTGTGTAATATGAAGCTGAAGATGAAGAAAAAATGTCCTTGTGAAACTGATAAATTGGCATCTGAATGATCTTTTGTTGCAATTTTTGAAGCAAGGATGATTTTAGGGAAGGAGGAAAAGAATGTGACTCTATACCCTGATACTGAAGTACAGAGAGATGATCTGATCCTGTGGATGTTTGGAGATCAAGACAATCTCATCGCTCAACTGACCGGAGAGACTGGAGAGACGACATATGCTGATGCAGACGAGAGATTCAGAGACAAACTGAGGCTGAACAAGAACACTGGATCTCTGACCATCAGTAACATCACATCTGGACCTTATAATCTACAGATCATCTGCAGCAAGAGGACGTCATACAGGAAATTCAGAGTTTTCAATTCTTGTGAGTCTTTCCATTTCATTTGCTAATATAGATGAGGTCTTCGCTAATAATGAAGTATTGTCCCATCAGGCATTTTGACAGATTTGTGTGTTGTTTAATGCAAAAAGCATTTCCATTTTGCATAAAGTTTCGTTCTGACAGCGAGTCACTGTATTTGTTATCATAGCCTTTGATTTGCACATTGTTTACAGAACAACCTTGGGCAGGGTGTGGAATAACATATTTTTAATTAAAATACAGAAAGTAAATCAAAAATTGTACCCGTTTAATCAAAGAAATAATCATCCGGTTATTAAAATCAAAAAATGAATTGTATTATTTATTTATTATATTATTTATTCGGTTATTAAAATAATTGTTAGTTGCAATTATTTTTTTTTTTTTTCATTATTGGTGTGTCTATTTTTTTTATTCAAAATTGAAGGAACATGTTTTCACATTTGGGTCCAATTTGGACTAATTAAGTCAATATAATTTTAGAAATCCCATGATGTCTTTATAACATCACATTTAATATGTATAAAGATGCATTAATACTACAGTAAATGTAGTCATGACATGAGACCTCAGTTGCATTGGTTACTGAAAGTGTAATAGTTTAATCTGCGTAACTTTCTCTGTTTGTTCTCCAGGTGAGTCCGGTCCCAAGACAGTGTCAGTGATGGCGGGAGAATGTTTAGTTTTAATCACTGATTTGAACATAGAAAGAGATGAGAAGGTGGAGTGGAGATTTGAAGATAACATTCTCACAACTGGAATGAATGGAGACATCAGTAAGACTTCATACGGTGATGATGTGAGATTCAGAGGCAGACTGGAGCTGCACCATCAAACTGGATCTCTCACCATCAAAGACACCAGAACCAGCGACACTGGAGTTTATCATCTAAACGTCTGCAGCAGAGGCGGAAAGAACATTTGCTGGGAATTCAGTGTTACTGTCAGTGGTGAGTAAATCAACTCTTCCAATATGAGACCATAATCATTTATGGGTTAAAAAGTGGCTTCAGTTGTTTCATTGAAAAAAAAAATTCTGTAATTTGCTCTCCCTCATGTAGATGTATGAATTTTTCTTTAGAGGAACATGAAAGAAGGTCCATATTTAGTTTAATAGGGTTGAATGCTTTTCTAAATAATGAATGTCAATGGATGGAAAAAATTATGAAAGAATATTATGATTCAAGTCAAGTCAAGTCAAGTCAAGTTTATTTGTATAGCGCTTTTCACAATACAGATTGTATCAAAGCAGCTTCACAGTATTAAATTAAAATAATACAACAAAGTTTGTTTCAAGAGGAATTTATTGATTGATAAAATTAAATTAAATATCCCCAAAATATCCCCAATTCAGAGACCATTATGGGTTTTGACTGATTTCATACTGTGGCAAGGCAGGCATGATAAAGTAAAGTCTGCAGTGGGAGAGCGAGCGAGGAGACGAGTGACAAGGAAGTAGATCAAGTACATGACTAATGCCTGAAAGAAAGAATTTACTGGAATTTTTGTTCCTTGAATGTTATGTGCTGTGGCATCGTTTTGAGTGTATTCATAAAAACAATGGAAACATTCTCTGGTGTATCGCACTGGTGTCGAAAACTAGATATGTCCCAGTGAGAGAATTTTCACACCGGTTTATAAACTTGGGAGCTGCTTTCAATATGCAGGGTATTGAAATTACTTTTGAATGCTCACTCACTTTTGAGTTTGCGATCACACAAAGGCAAACCTACATATAGGAACCTGTGGTACTGACCGCATATTTTACAAGGTGGGATATTTTTCAGGACGCACCAGATCCTCCACCATCATCTTCAACCACCTGTCCACCTACACTTGTCTTGTGATACGTGAAATCTGACTCCTGTCCAGCTCCTGTCCACCTCTCTCTCTCTCTCTCTCTCTCTCTCTCTCTCTCTCTCTCTCCCCCCCATCCCCTCCCCCTCTCGTCCGCACTCCCTCGCCCATTGCAGACTTCGCTTTAACATGACCCACTTGCCACACATACAAAGCATGTTTTTTCTAGTTTTGATGTGACCATAATGTCTAAAGAATTGACTGTGCATTATCTAATAAGTCTGTGATTGCTGTTTTAAACAGGATCAGATGGAAAAGCTCCTGGAAACGATTCAAAAGAGCTTAAAGCAGGTGAGAATCTGTTGTGTGCGCTGAATCTCTTTAACTTTAAAGTCCCCCTGTGGTGAAAATCAAGTTCTAAATGATGTTTAGATGTTTAGCAAATCATTAACAGCGAACTAGCAGGGGAGTCTCAAGAGAAGTGTAGAGTTACATTCAAGCTATTTTAAGGCATGAAGAATTTTTTATTCAAGAAAAAAAACATTTAAATGTCATTTTGAGGATCAAAGATGAGTTTTAAGGCATACAATTATTGACTACAAGGGGACTTTATGTTTGCATTTTCTGAAGGTATGTGACTGAGTTCACAAATATAATATATGTTCTTTTCTTACGAATGAACATGAAAAGTACCCAAATAAGACTGAACCTGGTCATTGGTAATTTAATGGAACTTTGTTGACATTGCTTCTGACGTCTAAGATCTCTCTTTTTAATTTCTCTAATTGTCTCTGTTTCTCAGATTCCACTGGAAATGGACTGAATGAATCAGCAAGTATAGTGATGTCACAGATTCCTGATGGAGTACAGCAGGGGACGAGTTCAGTTTGATGAGAAACACACACACACACACACACACACACACACACACACACACACACACACACACACACACACACACACACACACACACACACACACACACACACACACACACCAGTGTCAATCACTCTGACATCATCAACAATTGAGTGAGAAATGACCCATGTGCTGTTGTTAAAAAGTGACACAGAGAGTGCCAGTACGTGAGTTGGGAGTGAGAACGTGTTGGATTGTAAGTGGAAATGCTCTTGCATTATATAATATTTTAGGTACATGTCAGTTTTTATCAAGGAAAATGATTTGTTTCTTGTCAAAGCCTTCAGAACATTTGGAATATATGCAACGCGACGCATGAGATTATTGTATGGCATGTTTTCACTCTTTTTTTAAAGACCCCCTTGTGGTGAAAATCAGCTTTTAATGTTGTTTATATGTCTATGTGGTGTTTTTAAAATGCTTAAAGACAAACCATGTGAAAATTCATAAGTGTAAAAAGACAGTCTCAAATATGCGGTTTAAAATCACTGATTTTTGTGACGTCACAAACTAAACTACCTTGTAAGCAATCAGGTCAACGTGCCGGCGGGATCTAGCAGGTTATCCTGGTATATTTTTCTGTTGAACCCTAACCCTACATTTAGCAATATAGAGGGTGAATTATGTATATGATGTATAATTCACTCTTCCACTTCTTCTGACTGGTTCAAACATAAATGGCTGAATTAAACCAGTATTTCCACTTGCTGTTTTGCAGCGTTTACTACAGTAAAGTTGAGCGAGTGGATCTCTGTAAGTGGGATTCACTGTAGAGTCAAATGACATCCAGCAAACTGAGCTGGTGTGAGTGAGTGGAGGCGGGGTTAATTAGCATATTCATGATGAATCTGCATATACTAAATGAAGCAAGGGTGTATAGTTACATTCAAGCTATTGAGCTATTCATAAGACATGAATAAATTTTTTCACATGAAAAAAAAAACATTAAATATGTCATTTTGGGGATCAAAGATGAGTTTTGAGGGATATAATGATTGACTGCAGGGGGACTTTAAAGCTTGAAGAAGGTCACCATTTACTTCTATTTAAATGGACAAATGGACAGTTTTTTGTTGTTGTCCTATTGTGTTCCAAAAAAAGAATGTAATCTGGTTTTAGAACAACATCAGAGTGAGTAAATCACTGAATGTTCATTTTTGTGTGAACTATCCCATAGACAGTCACAGAAAAATAAGTTGTGAAGGAGTAAATAAAGTCCAAGTGAATGAAAGCCGTCATGAAAAAATTATGAAATATGGCAGTGTTTTACATGAGTATTAGTTAATTTTATGTTTTTGAAATCATCTGAGTTTTCATGAATGTAGCACAACTTTTTAATTCTTATATAAGCATCTGCCTATTGTTGGATTGGATGATGTTATCTGAACTTTGAATTGACATTCAATTTTGATTCATCTTGCTTATGAAAAGCTCTTGTCAGAACAATGTAATATGATGTTGCATGTGAGGGGTCAAAGGTCACAGGTTAAACAGTCTGACCTATCAGCAGCACAATGAACTGTTTTTGCACAGCTAAATAATAATTGGTATTGGTCTAAAAACCGAAAGACTCGCACATTCAAGTTTAAAATGGTCTCGCCCTCTTTTACGTCAAAAATGTGGAGAGATAATAATTTAAAAAAAAACAATTTCCATGAGTCTTTGCATTTGTTTGTGTAGGTGGTGTTGTCATGGAAAAAAAGAAAAGAAAAAAAAAATAGGGTCCCAGAAATACAGTTCTGAAACTGCATCCTCTGGTACTGCAGGAATGTAATAATGCAAAAACTCGCCAACACAAATATTTGATCATGTTTTTGTGCATTTTTTTCTCAGTTTTTGATTTTTGACACAATAAACACAATAATGATATTGGTCTATTAGAAGATATGCTTTCAAAGCTAGCTTGCTATTTTTTTGCTAATTTCTAGCCTCTCCGATTGCCTACTCTACCTTTAACCAGACCACTTTATATACATATTTTCCATATTAATTAAAAAAAATTCAGAATGACTCACTGGAACACAGACCTGTCTCCAATCACAATTACAGTAATGTAAGGATTGTGTTTGCTATTCACTATTATCTTGTCAGTAGTAAGGATAAACAGTTCAGATGTTTCTCCTAATAATAAAGATGACACTGGTGTGGCGCCATCTTGTGGCTGTCAGAATCTCACTGAACAACAAACACATTTACTGACCCCAATGTAACTGATGGAGCTGAACACGATTGCTGGATTGTGGAGGATCAGATGAGGCCCATCCTGGTCATAACTGGTTTAGCAGACTGGTTTTAGAGAGGTTTTTAACTATTTAAATTTTTAAACCAGCTGAACCCCAGCTTAGCCAGACTGGAAACAAACTAAGACTCCCACCATCTTAAGCTGGTTTTAGCGTTTTTTGTGTGTGTTTTTGTAATTTCACTCACATATCACTTGAAGAAATTCATCCTGTCCTTTTAAATATCTGTGTTAGAAGAGTGCATTAAAATGATTGCTGTAAGGCTATGTGCAATTTAACCATATTAAATCATTTAACATTTTTGTAGCTGCTGTTCATTAGAACAACTATTAAGTTGCTTGAAATATAATACAGGCCAATTGAAATATTTGCTGTTTTATGTGTTGCTAGAAAATACTTTTATTTCATCAAACTACACATATATGTGAATGGCCTTCAAAGAAGGAAGATGCTTTGTGTTCCTATAAGTGTAGTTACAACATCTACCAGCAGGGGCGAACAGGCCGTTCAATACTAACCAGAAGACAGAACAATACACACGTGAGCCACTATTGTGTGTTTCAAACATTTTTTTTTTTTTTTTTGATATATATATATATATATATATATATATATATATATATATATATATATATATATATATATATATATATAGTAAATGCATTAAAAGCACATTGTCACTGTGAGGAGACCATTTAACGAATCTCTGGAAACAAAAAGGAATGCAATCACCTTCACTATGATAAACATCAAAAACATTTAATCAAAATTTCAGTAATGAAATTGAGCTGTTGAATAATAAAGTCTGTTGATATTTCATGATCAAACACACTGAAGATCACTGAATAATATACAGACAGTTTTCACAGGAGCTTCTAGTGATGATGATCAGATTGAATCTGAATCAATATCAGAAACAGGATTAAGCAATGATCACATAACATAGGAACATGTTGAATAGTGAATATACACTTCCCAAAAAACTGAAGTTTCCACATATCAGTTTTTAAGGCCTTTAACACTGTAAAATAGCATGTTGTTTTCCATGTTCAGCCACTAGTTGGCGCTCCAGCAGGGTCTTCAGGAGAGACGTACTGTCTGTACACCATTAAACTGAGTTCAAATGACTGAATCTGAAGTTTAAAAATGATTATGTTTCATGTATATTGGTCATAAACTTTTAATAAATATGAAATGTCCCATGATGATCAGCTCTGTGTGATGTTTGATTTTTTTACCTTTGGTCTAAATCATTCATAGTGACATCCAGGATCACAATAAACACAGCTATGTTCTATATTGTTTAAATTGTAAAAATATTATGACTATGATATATTAATCAGATCTGAATGTAAATGTTCAGTATTAAAAACACAGTTTCCACTGCACTGGTCAGTTTCTGCTCTAGTTTTCACACTTCATCTTTCTCTCACACATTCACATGCAGAAAAGCAGAAGTAACTGCAGCTCTTTGACACTTTTAGCTCCTGACAGCTTCAGATTAATGTGACGCTGTTTATTAATGTTTGTTTTATCAGAAGCGCATTAAACCGCAGCGTTTACGGTTAAAGTGTCTCTACACTTATAGTTCTTCGCTCTCATCTGCTCTTAGTTGATCACTTGCTTTTATATTTGCACAGAAACGCATGTTTTGTTGATGTAAATCGTCCAGAATGCTGTATTGAACTCTGTTTTACTGTAAAGCTGTAGTTAGTCGGTTGACCGATGAAGCTGATGCCTGTGGTTTAGTTCAGTGTGGTTTGTGTGCACAGATCTCAAACAAAAGACACAACTGAATCTGATTTTAACAGCTGATAAAAAGACTTTGGAGACACTTGATCAGGCCAAACACGTGCCAAAATGTGTTAAAATAGTCATGATGAGAGATAAAGATCAAGCTAAGAGCAGAGTGGAAAATACTGAAGGGACTAAAGTTCAGACATCTATTTTTTGCGACCGTGATGCGATTGTGGTCAGATTTTTTTTTTTCTCCAACAGAATCACCCGCAGCCATGTTGTTTGTCACCTTTTAAAAGACTTTTATGAAGTAAAAAAAAAAAAAAAAAAAAAAATATATATATATATATATATATATATATATATATATATATATATATATATATATATATATATATATATATATAATTATAAGGATTAACTATAAGGATAAAAGGATCATGGCTGTAGGATTCATGACAAACATTTGACATATTAAAAGCATTGCCTGCCTAACCATGCAATTTAACCATATTAAATCATTTAACATTTTTGTAGCTGCTGTTCATTAGAACAACTATTAAGTTGCTTGAAATATAATACAGGCCAATTGAAATATTTGCTGTTTTATGTGTTGCTATAAAATACTTTTATTTCATCAAACTACACATAAATGTGAATGGCCTTCAAAGAAGGAAGATGCTTTGTGTTCCTATAAGTGTAGTTACAACATCTACCAGCAGGGGCGAACAGGCCGTTCAGTACTAACCAGAAGACAGAACAATACACACGTGAGCCACTATTATCGGAGTCTCCAAATGAATCCATTCTGCAACTTTTAAATACATAATTAAATTTTTTAAACGAAATTATAGGCTTAAGTGCAGGGTCCGAAAGTTCATCGTTTTGTCGCTATGGTTACACACACACACACACACACACACACACACACCGCTCAAAGTCATCTGTCAGTTGTGCAGTTACCCAAAATCTCATGAATGAAGTTAAAACCCATCATGTCACTGAAATGTGTTTTTTAAATCAAGTGATCAAAGTGCTCGTTGCCGCTGCAATACAGTGTTTTCTCATGTGGCTCGCGCACACGCCACACTGTCTTCACCAGGGCCGTGCACAGACATTTTGAGGGGCAGTGGCTTAAACCAAAAAAGGGGGCACTATAAGGAGTTTGAATGAGGCAGTATCATCTTAATAAAGAAAATTAAAAACAACTCTTTTATATGGGCAATAAGATTACAATTAGGATTTAGTGCAAAATCAAGTTATGTTGTTATAATTACTCTTCCAATTAAATAATTCACTGTCAATGCCAGTTTAACTGTCTGATGCTCAGTGGGCTCTCACTCTCTGAGCTGCCTCATCCTATGGAAATATAGACATTTAATTTTATATTATACAGTTAAAGTATAAATTGAAATGATATACAGGTTACAACAGTTATAAAGTCACACCGGGGTAAAATGCGCATTTGACTTAATTCTCTTTTATACCACTCAATGGCACAAATTCTGCTCAGCACTTTTTTTCATAAACGCTTTTGATGATGGACTTGGAAATTTGGCTGATCATTGACTTGATCAAAGATGATTCTGTGCTAATTTAATCTACTATTTTATATATATTTTTTAATGTTTTATGTAGCAATTTAAATACAAAGATCTCAAGAATCTTGTTTCTGTATTTTTAAAATGAAAATTATGACAGATAGCCTATATTTATTGAACAAACATTTATTATTTAATTTATCAAAATAACTCAAATTGATGATCAATCAATTAATATAAACTTTGCTAAAGTCATTTGGTTTGAACAAGTATCAACTTAGATATTATTAAAAGCATATTAATTTAGCTTAAGTATTTTTATCAATACTGTGTGTCTTACCATGCTGGTTTTACCCCGTGTGTACCTCCTTGCCACCTCATACATTAATACGATTTTTAAACATACCACCTTTCTGATTTATTTTCACACAAAATCTGTTGCTCCATAAATTTTCAAACATATATTGTTCTGCAATCAATCATACACTGGGAGTAGTGAAAATTAGAATTCTTGTTCAATCAAATTATTTAACCTGATCTAATCTAATATAAATAACACTAATAAATAAATCACGAATAAATAAATAACATTTTCTATTGTTTGCAGCTTTTGTAGACAAAAAAACAATTCCTTCACAAAATTAGAAGAACAGAGTGAGAAAGAGCAAAGACAAAGCCTATTCAGCATTGCAAAAATTGAATCAAAGTTCTAGAAAGCCAGAGGGTAAATCATTATGTATAGAATATTTAGCAGACAGTTTTTCACACTTTAACTCCTGTAAATATATTTCCCATTATAATCAGTTGCCTTAGTTGATATAGAATCCAGCAAACATTTGGACGTTTAATGACCGTTGAAAAGACGTCCGTCCGAGACGTCCCGTCATGGTTGAAAAATAGTTCCAAAATGGAAGTTGAACCGACGTCATTTCTGGCCGTGAATTCCACGTCTTTTCTGGCCGTGAATTCCACGTCTCTTCTGCGCGTCCCTGGACGTCTAAATGCGTCGTCATATGTGTTTAAATGTGTTGCTGCATAATTTAAGTGTATATATAAGCCTGCATATAAAATAATCACACACCTATTGTGTAACATCGTGAAAGACAATCAAGTCTTGAGGTTTAGCCTACACATCTTGACAAAGGTTCTAAAAAGGTCCAAAATTGGTCCAGTCAGACCTGAACGTCAATAAAACGTTTTAATCACGTGTACATCAAAAACAATAACACATTATTTGTGGACATAAGCAAAAAAGAAGCATGTTCTGATTAAGCACAACATTTTATTGATATTGAACAGCCAAAATTTCTCTTTATTTTTTTCAATGTTTAACATTTCGTGAGCTTAGAATTTTAAGGTTCTATCTCCACTTTTGGTTGAAATTGAGTTTTTGACAATCTGATCCATTAGGTGTTTATTAATGCCTGTGTGGTGTTATTTTTGTAAAAAAAAAAAAAATTGTTAGTAGTTATTAATAAAATAAAAGGTTCCATCTCACAAAACATAAACCGAGTTTAAAAACTTTGATGCTTTATAAACTACAATAAACGGAGATAGAACCTTATAATTCTAAGCTCTCGATTTGTTAACCAAACTAAAATACCAATTGCAAAATACTGAATTATTATATAAAGATAGTTCACCCAAAAATGAAAATTATGTAATTTACTCACCAAATTCCAAACCTGTATGAGTTTCTTTCTTCTGCTGAACACAAAAGAAGATATTTTGAAGAATGTTTGTAACCAAGCAAATAGAGCATCCACTGACTACCATTATTGGAGAAAAAATGATTATTAATGGGAAGGGACATCTGCTTGGTTACAAACATTCTTCTAAACATCTTTGTGTTTAGCATAGAAAGGTATACAGGTTTGAAACATGAGGTTGAGTAAATGATGACAATTTTCATTTTTGGGTGAACTATCCCTTAAACACATTGTTTGGCTCATTTTTTGTATCCACCACCCCCAGCTCTTCCTGGAGTGTGTTTCAGGTGTTCTGCCATTGCTGCATCAATTTCAGTGTCTGTAGCATGTGGGCTCCACCTCTTCACAGCATCTAAGGGAAGAGAATATATTTCTTTTTAAAATAAATGAAAATTAAAAATTTGAGGTAAATGACATGCACTTATTTTCAAAATATTTGTATGGTCTTCAGCTAAATTCAAAACAGCATTTGTCCCCTGCCTCTTCAATACCACTGTGGTGCCCTTGAGAAAGACCCTTAACTAGGTGTGTAACAGTGAGAAAGTGAACAGGACATTTCTGATAAAGACAGGTGGGCTGTGATGTCCCCTGAATAGACATGTTTAGCAATTCTAAAATTACAAAATTTTTAAAGCAGTTACTGAAAACATACATGTTCAAATCCAGCTAAACATTTCATTCTACTTCAGATAATTTACTTTCTGAAAGAAACTCTCAAAAGGCTACATTAATAATTTACAGTAATAACTTTGACTGTATCATTAAACATACTTTATACTATGGTATACCGTTGTATAAGTTCAAAGCAACTTTTAGCCTACTAGCTAATTTTAGCCAAACTCAGTTAGCCAATTTCAGTTGACAATGTGGGCATCATTTCTTTCGGTTCATTCATGTCAAACAAGTAAAACTCTAGCACGTGAATCTAATAATACAAAATGTACGTACCCAACAGTAGATTTTTAATAATATGGGCCTCAATTCCTCCTCTCTTCGTGGTTGTTCAAACTTCAGTGTTCAGGAGTGAGTCTATGGGGAAAACGCGTTAACATCTCGTGAGATAATCTAACCTATCGCGGGATTTGGTAATGTCGGGAGATCTTTTGTTACATCTTGGCAGCACAGTTTTGGCAATTACATCCAACTCAGACATAAATGGTGACCAGATATATTTCTATTTTACATGCATACATTCCATAAAAAAAAACAAAAAAAAAAACACAACATTACCGAAAAGGTAAGGTAGGCTAAGGTTGAAATAATGACTAAAATGCAGAGGCTTTGCATTAACTTAACCACACTGGGAACTGTGTGATTATAATTTATTTAAACAAGATAAAGTAAATATATTTACTTTGTATACAATTCGTGTATTTCATAAAGATAATTCCTGGGGGGTTTTTTTCTGTCTTGCTTGACTAGGACGTCAGTGGACGTGTATTCACAGCCTTGACGTGTAAAGGACGTCAGTGGACGTCTTCACAACCTCTTAAAAACTACTTGGGCAATTAAATGAATTTTTGCAGTATTAACCATGCAAGGATTAAGCACAGCTTTTGCATATTTCACAAGGATTCCATGATGGAGGGTCATGATGGACTATAAATGCACGTGTAAAAGACGTCGCCAGGTGACGTCCTCTCACCCGATACTATAGACGTGTAAAGGACGTCAGTGGACGTATTCACACAACTTATTAAAACTTTAATTTAATAAAAAATTTAATTAATTATTGCAGTATTAACCACACAAGGATTAAGCACAGCTTTATCACAATTGATTTCATAGAGGGTCATGATGGACTATAAATGCACGTGTAAAAGACGTCGCCATGGTGACGTCCTCTCTCACCCGAAACACAACATGGTATATATTGAACTACACGTAGCTAAAAGTCAAAATAACAATTATACATGCAACCTCAGATAACTGTAGACATGCACACATGTATCTGAATGCATTTTTAGGAAATGTTCTGTGTTACATATTTTTACCGATTTATGCCGTCATACCGCGACTATTTTTGGCCAGGGACACGACGTTGCCGTCGGACCAATGTTTGCTGGGTATCTATAACATAGCCTACATCATATTTATAATATTTTAATGAGACCATATTAAGATTATACATGATAAAAAGGTAATATACTATATATTATCTAAATGTGTTCTAATCTAAATGAATAGTACCTTAGTAGAGTAGGTTACAAGGGGGCTAACAGCACGAAACACATTTGCTTTTCTTCCAAGAACATGGATGTTGCACGAGTTGTAACTTGTTAGCACTATTTGAAGACCAAGAGCAAAACATTTTGCGACAGAAATACAAAAACATATTACCAAAATACTAATTTTGTGGATCGACTACTGTCTGAAATGTGGATTGTAATTTGTAATCGACCTGTGAATGGGACGACATTCTACTGTCCCAACTGTCGTCGGGGAGCGGGCACATGCTTGTCTACGAGTGACGCTGCGGAGCGAGCAGGAAAACACGGAGCGGATTAGCGGAATCAGTGGATCTTTAGCGGAGCGTATGGGAATCTTCTGGAGGTTTAGGGAGGGGGGCGAGAGGGGCACCTCAGCTAATGAGGGCAGAAGGGCAGTGGCTCTAGCCACCGGGCCACCCCCCTGTGCAGTGTGCACGGCCCTGGTCTTCACTCGGACGCGCGCTTCAATCCGTTGCGGATACTCTCTATTCGTTCTGGTGAAATCACAAAACATAATGCACACAAACGTGTCCCTGCTTGATATACAACCACTGATGAATATAATCGGTTTTCATTAGAGAAAAAAAGTAGCCTATACGAGAAAAAAATAACTATTCGAGTGCGGACTAGAACCCAGAACTTCTGGCACAGTGGGCGAAAGTGCTACCACTGAACTACTAAGGACTACAACATATATTAGGCTACGATAACATATTTTGAGCATTTAAGTGCTTTATTTATATATATATAAAAATTGTCCCGAATCCCCCTAGCATAAACTGCCCCCCCCCCCCAGGTTCAAAATTGCTCCTATACGCCCCTGCATTACCGTATTTGCAATCACCATCCCGTGGCAAAACGGAGCGTCTAAGGCCCTGTCCCAAATGGCGCACTTCATGCGGACTTTCGGTCTCGTGGACTTGAATTGCGCGTACTCGCTGAGTCTACGAGTCCGTAGGCCGTCCCATTCAGCATTTTACCGCTCTGAAGTGTGCTCTGCAGCGCCCCCTTTGTACCCTTGAAGCGGTCTTCCACGAAGCCCGCATAGAAGCAGGCTCCACGCACTTTAACTACCCAGGAATCCTTGCAAAAGGCCAATCAGACAACAGATGGGAGGAGATTTCGCTCACGGATAATTGTTGACATGGCTGAGAAGAAAATATTACGGTTTTTATGACCTAAATGTACATTTTACCAGTTGTTACCTACAGTTTATACAAACATTATGGTCATCGAGCAGTGGTTGATGTCTCAAACATAATAATAGCGCGTTTAATAATACGATCACATTATGATTCATTAAATAAATAGAACCGAATGGCAGGGCTTTACTGAGTCATATGTAAACATAGTATGAATATTGAAACCAGTAAATTGAAAAAATTATGTTTAAATTATGTTTTAAAATTGTAATCTTAGTTCAAATGGAACATTATGTATTATGTACAACTGTATACATCATTTAAATAAGCATGATATATCTTTTGTCTAATGCCCAGGTGATATGCACAATATCAAAATATAGAACTGTAAAATTAGGCTGTGTAGCGCAAAAATATGATTTCTCCTGTCCAACAACAACCAGACCGTTATTTCCGGCGTGACGATCGAGTCTGTCCCAAAAATACCTCTCAATGGGCCCTCGTGGACTTGCGCCAAGGGCCCTATAGGTCTGCACTACATGACGTCACCAAAGTGTGGACTCTGAGGAAGTCCACAAGGCCGGAGTGTGCCATTTGGGACAAAAGTTCTGACTGCTGACTGAACATTGGTCAGTGAGCCTCTCCCGCTCGGCGCTGTCAAGCGCAGCTTCACCACACAAATTTAACTCTGCACAGCTAAATAAAACAGGCTGGTGGCAGACTAATAATTAATATTTCTGATGTAAAGATTTCTGTGAAAGTTGAAATGTGTAAAGTTGCACAGAAGAAAGCCCAATAGGACCTCCCCTGTACAGTTTAAGAATCTGTAGCCATAGTAGAGGACTATTATTTTGTTGAACAAACCCGAGCGACAACTGATGACGTCACATGCTCAGACTTGCTTGACCAATCGGCGGAAGGGGGCGTGTCAGGCCGCCCACATTTGGAAAACGAATTTTGAAGTCATTTATTCGTTTTTTGCCTGTGAACTAAAAAACGAAAAATCAAGCCGAAATCTCGTTTTTTAGTTTTTTTTGAAAAAACGAAAAAACGAATAAAGGGGCCGTTTTCTCGTTTATGCTTATTTCATTTCAAATTGGAAAACAAACTATCAAAAAGGCAGGTTAATTCCCTGTACACACAAATGACTTCCTTTTACACTGAAATGCCTTCCGGTTACACTGAAATGCCTTCCGTTTGCACTGAAAAGTTCACGCACATCCACATATGAAATCACTCGCATATACATATACACAACTAAAGCATGCATCCACATTTTATTTTATACTCTGACAAAGATCCCCTCACATTCACACGAAAAGGAAACAGTCGGACAGCTGATGCAATAAAGAATTGTGTGAGGCTGTTCTTTGAACGGGATGATGTGAGCCGTTTGACCACTGGTCGGAAGCAGAAAAAAGACAAAAAGCAAACTTAAAAAGCAAAAACGATTCCTCGTTTTGTGCATAGGAAGTTCTTGGCAGAATACCCAAATAGAATGATTTCTTATTCTTTATTTTGTCACTTGCGTCCTTTTTGGGTGGTCACTCCAAGCCTGTCTAAGAGAGAGACTTGTTTGTGCAAGATGCATGAAAACCCTGGCTTCATCGCAAACAAGCTCTACCACCTGAAGCTACTAAACACACTGCAACACTGAGGAGTTGGTAGAACAGATTGTGTGTAACTCCAAGAAAAAGGAGTGCATGTATGGCCAGTGTGAAAGGTTTAAGCTGAACAGCTTTCCAGTTATTACACCGGACAATCCCACAACCATTGTTTCCTATTCACAGTGGGTAACCGAAGAGAAGCAAAGATCAGAAAGTGGCAAAACCCTGTCATTTAAAATCACTGTCAAAAAAGAGATGGAGACCACCATGGAAGGCCTCATTGACCTGTTCAATGAACAGTTGTCAAAATTCAAGAGGCATGTTTTTAACATCAAGCATCAATTTGCCTTCACCAGAGCACTCAAGAAAGAGCTGTCCAGTCATGAGTGCATAATACACGTGGACTTTTCTGAGAATTATGGATGTAAATACAGCTCTGAAGTCCAAGCTGTTCTTTTTGGTGCTTCGCATCAACAAGCCACTCTACATACTGGTGTGCTATACCCAGGACCAAATGCCACACCATGTTTCTGCACTGTGTCTTCATCCAGACAAAAGGGTCCATCTGCAATTTGGGAACATCTCAGGCCTGTGCTGAACTACATCAGGCAGGAGTACTCTGCTGTGAAAGTGCTGCATTTTCTAAGTGATGGTCCCTGCACACAATACCGCCAGCGTGGTAACTTCTATCTCTTTTGCACAGAACTGTACAAAACATGAGATATGGGGAAAACATTTAAGTACATTTTTTTTTTTCTTATTTTGCAAATTATCTGCAATGGGGTGAGAAAAATAATGTTGTTTCCATTTTCATTAAGTTTATTTTTGCAACGTGAGTGAATGAGTGAATGAATAAAATATTTAAACATTGCTACCGCTTTAAAAAGGGGGAGGAGACCAAAAGTAACTGTGGGTTTATCGAAGAAAACATGCTCCCAACAAGGTTAGGTTCACAGAGTAAGTTATCTGTGCGGTGGCCGACTGGTCCTTGCCGTCCACCTTCGCCAGATTTTACAACTTGGAAGTCCCTGCACTGCAGACACGAATCCTCTCAGTCTAGCTGGAGTTGACCTCTGAATGAGCTTGACCCACCTCTTAGCCCTGCTGCCCTCAGGACCCTTATCCAAGCGCCTTAGACTAGGGCCTTAGAACATGTCGTTCTGCTTGAACAGCACGGCGTGATTCAAATTGTTTCCCATAGCGTCTAACTACGCAATACGAAGAATAAGTTTTGAAAGGGAATGTCTCGGTTACTAACGTAACCTCGGTTCCCTGAGATAGCGGGAATGAGTATTGCGTAGCTCCCCCTTATGGCTATGTGCTATGATGCACACTATGCATTTTTCCGTTTTCCGTTTTTCCGCCAACGAGTGAAAGCCTGACCAAGTAAGACTCTTAGTTCCTCATGCGGTCAGTTTCTCGTTTTCTTTTCCTTGACTCATCCGACCGCGTTTTCTTCGTCGACTCTGCCATGATTCACGTCTGAAATGCGTGCTAGTGTCTTCCATAGAGGCTGCTTCATATGTTGTTGATGTACAGTATGTGATGTCGTGCCGTAAAGCAAGTCGTGATTCTCGCGAGATTTGTCGGGCGCCACCTCTCAAACCCCCCCGGGGGAGGAGAAAAAGGAGTTTTCCCATTGCGTCTAGGAATGCAATACTCATTCCCGTCATCTCAGGGAACCAAGGTTACATTAGTAATCGAGATTTTTTTTTCTCTTTTTTTCCCTTCCTTCCTTTTTTTTTTTTTTTTTAGTGGAGGCAAAAGTCTGTTGTATGGTTATAATTGCATCGTCAAATTCAACACATTCATTTGTTTAAGTGCAGTGTATATTATATTATATGCAAACATTCTGCAAAGTGATTATTCACAACGTTTCCATATATCAGGGTTTGAAGGCCTAAAGTATCACAGTAAGAGAGAGAGCGATTAAAACAATGTAGTTCCACATTTAACCACAAGGGGAGCTAAAGCAGCGCAATCTGCCTTTGGAGAGTCATGTTGCTGTACATCACCCTGAAAACATATATATATATATATATATATATATATAGTAATAGTTTAAGTTGCTTGCAAATATGTAATTTTATCAGACTACACGTTTACATTTGAATGGTCTTCAAAGAAGGAAGATGTTTTGTGTTCCCTGATAAGTGTAGTTACAACATCTACCAACAGGGGCAAACAGGCCATACAGTACTAACCAGAAGAGAAAACAATACACACCATGAGCCATGAAAATACATACTGTGAAAATCATCAAAATGTAAAAGAGTATTATGATGAATGTCCTTTTATTTTAAAAGCGCATTGTCACTGGAAGGAGACCATTTGATGAATCAATGATTTCACTATATGATAAACATTAAAGACATTTAATCAGAGTTCAGTGAGGAATTGAGCTGCTGTATAATAAATCTGTTGATATTTCCTGAATATCAAACACACTGAAGATCACTGAATAATATACTGAGAGTTTTCGCAGCAGCTTCTAGTGATGATGATCAGATTGAATCTGAATCAAAAACATGATCAGGTTGTGATCACATATCTATATTTTTAACATATTATTGAAATATTAAATATTTAATATACACTTGAAAAAATAAGTTTCCATGTCAGTTTTTAACACTGTAAAAACTGTTAAAACACTGTAAAATAACATGTTGTTTTCCATGTTCAACCACTAGTTGGCGCTCCAGCAGGGTCTTTAGGAGAGACGTATTGTCTGTACACCATTAAACTGAGCTCAAATGACTGAATCTGGAGTTTAAAAATTATTATGGCATGTATACTAGTAAATAACCCTTTAGTTTAATATCCCATGATGATCAGCTCTCTGTGTGTGATGTTTGGCCTTCTGAGCTTCAGTCAAAATTATTCACACAATGGTTCAAATGGTTTGTGTTCAATATAGTAATACTGTAGAAGAGAGTCATATTGATTCATCACAATTATTTTTTCTCTTCAGTCAACACAGAAATGTCGATCATGCAAGGTCTCATTAATTGTCAAGAATGGCACTGACAATTTTAGAAGAAAAGTTTGATGCCATGAACATATACTTTGTTCTATCCTTTTTAAAAATGTAATGTACCAACATGATATCATTTTTATATAAAGCAGATCTGAATGTTAATGTTCAGTATTAAAAACCAAGTTTCCACTCATTTGGTCAGTTTCTGCACACTTCATCTCTCTCTCACGCATTCAGATGCATAAAAGCAGAAGTAACTGCAGCTTTTTTGACACTTTTAGCTCCTGACAGCTTCATTTTCGTGAAAGGCTTATCAGCATTTATTTTAGCAGAAGTGCATTAAACCGCAGTGTGTTTACGGTTAAAGTGTCTCTACACTAACAGTTCTTCTGTCTCATCTGCTCTCAATTGATCACTTACTATATTTGTACAATTTACAGGTTTTGCTGATGTAAATCATTCAGAGTGTTGTATTAAACTCAATCATCTCTTGCTGAAAAGTGACTGATGCAGCTGATGTTGGTGGTTTAGTTGCTCTGTGGAGTTTCATTATGGTTTGTAGGGAGCAGAAAACCACTGGACCAAAACCAAACTAAATCAGTTTTAACAATACAAAATAATGGATCAGGCCACACATCTGTGGATCCGTGCATGCCATGAAACTCATGGGGTTCAACAGTCGTTTGTGCCAAAATGGGTTAAAATAGTCATGATGAGAGATAAAGATCAAACTAAGAGCAGAGTGGAAAATAAACTGAAGGTCTGCCTAATGTTCACACATTTTTTTCTTCTCAGTTTCTGAATTCACACTCAACATTTTTTTTTCTTACTCCAGTGCATCTTCCAAGAACTGTATAACAGTGTGACTTCAACAGAAACAACCATGTTGTTTAATGTTTCTAACAATTTAAAATACGTTTAAAATGTACATTTGCTGAATATTGGTCAAGATAAAAATAACATTATGCATTTTGGGAACCCACACTCCTGCATTTCTTTCACATAATGATTTCATTCAGGTGACTTTTTTTTTTTTTTCATCAAATGGCCTAGTATTAGACCTAAGTAGTTTCTGCATAAATGCAATTACTAATTTTGAATCTCAACCAAGGCAAATTCTAGATAATTTTATTTTAACTGATCTCTGATGGTGTTATTGACACCTTTTTTTTTTTTACGCTCAACATGTTTTTGTTTTAGGTTCCATAAAGAAAATGAGTGAATTGTTATTGTCAATATATTTTATTTTATTTCCTCAGAAGAAACAATAGATGGAGAAAGTGTTATGCAAAGAAGCAAACTATTATAAACAAAGTGCTTTAAGCTTTATTAATAAATAAGCACAATAATTTCTGTATAAAAATGTTCATAAAATCAATGTAAATTGTGACATAAATCAACACTTCATGATGGAATAGTTTTATGATAGATTTATACAGAGATAAGTCTCTGTTAGTGATCAAGTGTTTCCATGTTCAGTCACTAGGGGCAGAGTTCTGCTTCAGGAGAATCACTGTTTACAATCACACCAGCAATGCCAAACTATCAGAATATTTATCTTATAAAAAATAAAATTAAATGTACCTGACATTGTGTAGATATTTAGTATAATAAATCACAGTTTTTTCTTTCATTACATTCTTTGTAAAGCGCAAATAAACACAAAGGTTGACCACACATTACCATTCAGGATCACAATAAACAAAAACTTACATAAATTGCAGGAGAACATCTATATATTAAAAGCATTCACAAACGAAACACTGCTGAGCAGAGACATCCCTGCTGAACAGACTAGCATGGTTGGCATGGAAAAAAGTTGTAAAATTGGATACGCAGAAACGGTTTAGCAATTGGCACGTTGCTATTTTGAGGAACTGAAATAGACTGCACCATTGACCAACAAAAACCTGGTCTAAAGTCAATGGCGCAGTATTTCTTTTGTTATTTAAAGGGTACATGAGTAATATGCGCCTCTGCTTATTACACACACAGGGACGCGCAGCAGGACTGCCTTTTTAAGGGAATGGGAAATTACTACTCTGATAGGTTTTTTGCATGTTACGCACAAAACACACCCATTCCTCATTAAGAGAATAGGGACAACAATTTTAGACCATGCGCTGGGCGTGCCGACCATTTTTCCCATTGTTAAACAAGCAAAAGTTGCACTAGGCGCTCTTGCGCCCTGCGCTTTAGACCATTCGCTTAGATCATTAAAATAGGTTGCATTGTTTATGTCTTGTGGCTGTACTATTGAAACAAATTATAATGTTTGCAGATCGGCCCCATTCACGGCCAAGCCATTGTAAGTCGTTCATTGTAACCCAGATCTCTGCTTTTCTTTAAAGAATGCTGTCAATTGAGTTCAAATTGTATTAACCCCAGAATTTACCTTTGAACTTTCAAATTATATTTTAGTTGTCAATCATCTTTTCTTTTTTTTTTTTGTGGGTTCAAACAAGAGGCAATATATGGCCTAGGACAGCATCTAAATTAACTCCTGCTTCAGAGTAGGGTCTAACCCAGCACAATTGGAACTACCAATGACGTAAGTGTATGCTGATTGGCCAAACGCATGCGAAACATCATTTTTAAGAAGCTGTGTAAACACAGTTTACATGTATATGGAAAACAGCCAGGCACTTCTCAACCTTTACGCTACTAAGTTGTTGACATTGTTGAATGCCACACTTAAATTAAGTCGATTTCAAAAGCCTGTAAAATATGCAGATCTTTCGACAGGCATATTTACTGCCATTATAAAATTATTGAAGAGGGAAAAGAAGCAGATATGAAGGCTTGATCAACGTCTTACAGCGACTCCTGCGTACACCACCTCATCTTCCTCTTTAACTCTCTGAAAGAAAACAGAAACACGTTAGATTTCACATGCTTTATTTAATCATGTATAGTTATTTAGCATTATTGTTTAAGATTGGCTTTAACAATTTATAAGATCTGATCTTCCTCCTACTGTCTTAAAAATACACTTTCTTTATTGTTATACATTCACTCAGATTTTTTACATCAAGTGATAAAGAAGGCTTGTCTGTCTTTGTACAATGTAAAAATCTAACTTTGTAATGGATTGCTCTGTTTCAGCTATTGTTTCTGATTGCTTCAGTTTTCTATGACACTGTATATCAAATGAAACATGCAACGTGATTTACTAAGGCTTGCAGTAGACAATTTAGTGGTATTTGCGCCATTATTTATCACCCAAATAAAGCATGTCTTAACCCATTTTGTGCCTGACATAACATTGAATTTGTGCACTGTTAGTAGCTCTCATCGGGTGCTTTTATTATATTGCAGCCACACGCTTATTTACCCATTTAGTAAATCTGACCCTATAGTGTTATTATTTTTATTAGAGTAATATAATACTAGTGTGTATTAATGATAGGTCATTATGTGCATATACACACATTTATAAAAGATCTTACCGATTTCTGTGCTTTTCTTTTGTAGAACGTCGGATCTGCGTAAGTGATGTCTTCAGCACGGGACTGAACTGCTTCAACAATAATGACAAATGGGTTAAAACGACAAAACACTCACTTTATTGTGTGCCACTGTTTCTTCACAAAAAGACAGATGCAACACTTGCCCTCTTGGTCTGTTTTTCTTTGTTTCCAGCAGATCCAGAAGATCCCAACTGCAGCCAGTATCAGCAGCGTTCCAGCAGCAGCAGCAGCAGCAACAGCAGCAGTAGCAGACAGTGGTAACGTCTGATTTACATCTACAATGAAGATGAGAGACAGAGTCTGAATTTGATCAGCTGAGTAAACAAATGCCAACATCACCACTGATATACCTGAACATGGCTGACAGAGTTGAGTGTTGTTGAGATGTGTGGTCTGGTTGCTGATGGGATTGTTCACCACACAGCTGTAGGAATCACCCAGACACTTCAGATGTAAAGAAAGGCTTCTGCTGAGATCACACACACTGATGCTGGACAATACACTGTTTCCTTTGTACCAGGAGAGAGTCACATCACTCACATTCACAGCTGAACACACCAATGAACAACTCTGGTGTGATGATGAAGAATAGTTTGAAGAATTTCTGCTGATTACAGGAATGGGTAGACGATCTGGAAAACATTACAGTATAAATTAAATAAATAAAAAATAGCTGTAATATTTGTTAATCAATTCCTAAAAAGGAGTTGATGACAAAATAGTGAAACAATAAAAATGAATATAAGAAAGTGTGCAAATGAATCAAACCATTAAACTCATCTATTATTTCACTATATATATATATATATATATATATATATATATATATATATATATATATACAAATGTTAAAAGTTGAATATATGTCCAGCAGTAATTCTCTACTCACCATATACAGTAATACTGAACATGTTTAATTGAGTCCCATCGTTCTTGCTGGTTACTTTAAAGAGTCCAGAGTCGGTGGTTCTGGTGTTGTTGATGGTCAGAGATCCAGTCTTCTCATCCAGCTTCAGTCTGTCTCTGAATCTCTCATTAATACTACCATGAATTAAAGTGATCTGATTCTCCTCTCCTCTCTTCATTGCAGCTATGAGCACGTCATCAAGTCCGAACTTCAGCATTATCTGATCAACTCTCTGTATTCTAGTAAGATCAATATTTAGAGTGACTCGATCTCCCTCCATCACAGACACATACTCAGTACCAAACACACCTGAAAAACAGACAGAAACAGAAACCAAATGAAAGTCAGCTCTGTTCATCTTCACAAAGTCTCTGTTCGGCTGTTTTCTGTTCATGCAAGTATAGAAGTCTCCAGCCTGACTGTCTCTACAGTAACTCAGACAGTTTACAAAAGTAGATTTGATCCTATTATTTTCATACATATGTACATGTTTTTGACAGCTAAAATGTTTAAAAGTAAAGAGCATGCCAACCACCTCTTAACCAATGAATGACCAAGTTCTCTTCTTTTTTTTTTAGTTTATAGGCCTACTACTGATCTGTCCAAAAAAGATCCGAGACAAATAGCATATTTTAGTGAGAGAAGCACATTGTGTCTCAGATAACCATGTAGCTACTCGAGGAAACTTATACAGTTCAGAGATGGATTTGATGTGATTAAAAAATGATTGAACACGTTAAATAAAACTCGAATGTGTCGAATGTGAAAAAAAAAAAAAAGGCAGACCTCTATCATCCAAATATTGATTAATTTGCAGAATATTTATCAATGTATATGACACTGACATTAACATTAATGTAAATCATCCTATGTGTTTAATAAACAGTAGGCTACTAGCCTATAATAAAACTAAATAACTGAAGCAATAAAAGCGCTTATAACTTACCGATCAGACTCCACCAGCACAAACAGAAGACAATCGCGTGAAACATTTTCTTCTGCAGTTCGCCGACTAATTCTTCTTGCAGTTTAAACTTGCTTCTTCCAGTTCTTGCAAGGCAACAAACACAACAGGAATGTTACAGAAATAGGGGCCCTTACAATCTTGAAAACTCTGATGCACATTTCGTAATTAAACTATAGATAACATTATGCTGAGTTCGACACCTGTGTGTAGTAGTAAGACCGGCAACACACTGGCCGCGTGGCGTGTCCGGTTTTTTTTTCCCCCGGCTCCCATGTTAACAGATTAGAGCTTCACTGACTGCGTGACACGCACGTCTCAACGCGTGCATGCTAGAAATAGAACCGACGCCTATTTTTCACGCGACGTGCAAGCGTGTTGGAAGCGTTTCCAGGCAAAATAGAATAGGAAAATATGTTTATATGCCATGTTGGCACGAATACATATTAATAAATTACATTTTGATGTTTTTTTTTTTTAAGGCTCTAGGTTTTTACATAAATGCAGATATAAATGTAATTTCAAAAAATATTATCGATTTTCAAATATTGCACCTGTCAATACAGAACGAAATATATAGCCTATTTTGCCGTCAATACTGCCGACTTTGTCTTTGCTGCTATATTTGTTTAAAGGTCCCATGACATGGATTATTTGATTATTTTATAATGTTTCCTGGGGTGCCCTTATAATGTTAGTATGTTTTTAAGATAAAAAAAATCATTTAGAAATAAAAGGCAAAAAATTAAATAATTTAGAAATAAATTTGTCTCAGATAGTAGTATAAACATTAGGCTAAGGCGGCTCTGGACATGCGCATGTCCAGAGCCACCTTAACCTAATGTTAGGTCCCGGGGCTGAGAGGTTTTGTAGGCCCCCCATCCCCTCGATTTATAGAGTCTCATTTAAAAAAAGTGTAATATCTAGGTAATCTACATCACAAAATGCATTAGTTTCTTTCGAGACCTACAACAGTGAGTTTTTTTTATATTGTTTTTAATTTTAATATTGTTATTAACATATCACTGAGCCCACTTGAGCATAAACACAAGACACTTACACACAAAGCAACTAAATTTCAACTTTTAAATTTCATACATTGCACGAGTGCCCACTACTGGCGGAAACTGCAATGGGCTGAATTGGTAACGCCCTAAGCCCTTGATCACTTGGAATTAGCTATGGTGTTGATTTATTATTTACATTTTTTTCCTTTAAGTATTTGTTTAATGCAGCATCCAAATGTTTATATGTGTGTTTGGGTTGTATAAAATTAAAAATATATATAATTAATATATCATACGATGAGTCTGTTGTGGTGGTGATTAGACGATATCTGTGGTGACGTCACAATCGTACTGCATTGTGGGACATATAGGTGCCTGAAGTGTACATTTGAAGTAGACTCGGGCTGCGTTCCAGTCCAAAATTGTAATGCCCTTCACTTGCTAACTTCCCTCCGTCTCGTTCACTCGGATGTACGTCATTGCGAGTGCTCACTACTGGCGGAAACTGCAATGGGCTGAATTGGAACGTCCTAAGCCCTTGATCACTTGGAATCAGCTATGTAGTTGATTTATTATTTACATTTGTTTTCCCTTTAAGAATTTGTTTAATGCAGCATCCAAATGTATACATGGTTTTTGGGTTGTTTTCAATTAAACAAATTAGAATTAATATATCATAGAATTGTTTGTTGTGGTGGTGATTAGACGAGATCTGTGGTGACGTCACAATCGTACTGCATTGTGGGACATATAGGTGCCTGAAGTGTACATATGAAGTAGACTCGCTCCCTCGGTCCAAATCGAGGGAACGAGGGTCTGTCCATCTAAACTTCCCTCGTCCACTTCACGAAGTGGAACGCACTTCAAAATGGCGGCGGGGATTCCCCCGAGGGGAAGTGCTTAATTTCGCGAGTGCGTGTCTAAAAGTGGACTGGAACGCAGCATCGCTCCCTCTGTCAAAATCGAGGGAAGGAGGGTCTGTCCATAAACTTCCCTTGTCCACTTCACGAAGTGGAACGCACTTCAAAATGATGGCAGGGATTCCCCCGAGGGGAAGTGCTTAGGGAAGTTCGCAAATGCGTGTCCGGTGCGTGTCCACTACAGCGGCAAAACTCCGCTCAGTGCCGCTGGCAACGCTGTAACGTCTCCGCTTTGGGGTGTGTCTGTTGCGAGTGTGTTTAATCTAAGTTTTTTTCAACACACGGACAGTATAATCATCAGCGATGCACGCGATTACATTTAGAAATAGACAAGCATATCCTTTCAATTTTATAAACTTTTATAAACCCAGCCAATATAATCACAATGAACACATCCAAAATAAAATCTTTAACATATATAACTGCAAAGCGTCTAATTTGTAAACAAAATGATTTACGCACTAAATCCAGCATAAACTCCGGCACAATATGCATATTTTTTAACTCTCAAAACAGACGTCACATCCCGGCCCTCACAGGAATTGGCTGCCGACCGCATTTTTCGCTTGATATTTGCATAAAGTCGAGAACTGCCCAACCTTTTGACGCTCTCGGTCGCTCTCAGCGCTTTCTCCGGTCCGCTGTCAATCCCAAAATGCAATGCGAGAGCGTGAAGCTCGACTTCCTTAGGAATGAATTGAAAACGCTCGCTCGGCTCCGCTCGCACCGTGCCAGTGGACACGCGAGTGATTTCAATGTTGTCAATGCAAAGACGCGTTACACGCGTAAAAAATTCCTGCAGCGCGAATGAGGCGTAGAGCGCCAGACGCTCAATTCGCGCTATTCGAAGCGAATTGAGGCGTATTCGCGTCTACCGCGTTAAGCGCGTTAAGCGCGAATGATTTTATTAGTGCTTTTTGTGCATTCACGCGTTTGACGCAAATTCGCGTCTGCCGCCCGAGTTGAAAAATCGGAACTTCTGCGTCAATTCGCGCCGCGTTAACCAATCAGGAGCCTGCTTGCTGCTATCACGTGGTGAAGTGACAGTTTATAATGTTATTTTATGTTTGGCCTCAATAAATTATTTTGTAATATGACTGGAACGCAGCACAGAGCGAGAGAGCGAAAGCAGTACGCCCATCAAAGCGCTGTGCTCGCTGCAGTCACAGGACTTTGTTTGTTCCCTGCATTTCGAAGATGATTGTTTTATAAACAAGGCCCAGTTTGACGCCGGATTTTGCAGATCTAATGCTTAAACGGACAGTATGGAATTTTTCACCACTAGGGGTCGCTAACCTATTTACAATAACAAAGGCGTAGATTGATGACGCAACATTTGCTAAGAATTATGGATCTTGTCGTCAACGTCAAGCCGACCGATCTAATAATGTTTATGGATGACTGAATACATCGATGTTTTTATCATGACTGTGATATGAAGCAGTTCGGGATTGCTAAGAGACTGTTATCAGCTCCACACGCGACGCGAGTCGCGCAGGGAATATGGACATTTCATTCTACCGAACTACACGCAGAATTACTACTCACAGGTCAGTTTATTAGACAAATTAAACTTGTGAGGTAATGCAGCGTTGTTTCACTTGGTCTAACATTACACTATCACACTAAACTGCATTTGAATGTGTTTAAATGTATGTGTTAGTTTGTCTGTATGAGACAGCAGTAAGCTAGATCAACATTAGAATAACATACAGATCATATTCTAACATTTTATCATTGTTGAACTATATAACATTGATTAGTTTTATGTAAATGTGCTCACCTGTTTAATAAAGTACATGTAGGAGCGGTCGAAGTCTCGGACGTGAAGCTCTCGTTTATATACTGTCTATGGGAGCTCTCGGCATCTCGAAAACACCGCGCTGATATTGATTCTCGTTTTAGTTCTCCTTTTTTAATCCAAAGTCTGCTTGCCATGGTCCATAATGTTTGAACGAAACAACAACAACGTGCAAATAGACATTGCGAACTACAAAGTTGTCTGCGTCAGTCGCTTTGGTTACTATGAGAGGGCTCTGGTTCATAGCTCTGGTTGCTATGGCAGTACGAGCGGAAACCATGGACAACGCGGATATGACGCCATTGACGGCGACAAAACGGAAATAAAGAAACGGGACGTTTCTCGAATTAAATTACAAATTTCTCCTGGTTTGAAAGTTGTTGGAAACAGTCGGGATAATGTAAGTAAGTACACAACTAAAAAATATATATAACATAGATATAGTGATTTTTGCTATTTTTAAAGCAAAAAAGTTACATATTGTGCCTTTAAGGATGGAGCAGTCCCAACGATAAAAGTTCACGGTCGTGGGTTGGAACCGCAGGCGGTGAGTAAAACCAGAGACAATTTATATAAGAGACATGCCACTTCCTCAATCCTCAATACAATTATATAAGGAAAACCCGTAACGGCAAAGATGGCGGTTGTATGCACATGTCCCGCCCCTCCCGCTGGAAAGCCAATCATCTGTTTTTAACAGTCAAGCCGGGAAACATTTAAGCATATCGTCTGGTTCCACTGACGCATGCGCACAGTTGAGGTTTTGCGACAGCAACCAAGGTAGTTAAAGCATTTTATATCGACCACAAATATGTTACCTTACATTCTAAGAAAAAAAAAAAAAAAATGTCTTATTTGATCGGTGAGTAATGAAGATGAACTGCTGCGCTTGTGACAGGGCGCATATTTAACTGAAAGAACAAGCAGAGAGAGAGAGCCCCGGTCGCGCGCACTCTCTCTCTCTCTCTCTTCGGAGCCAGGCGAAAGTGTAAACAAGACTTCACCGTCTCCAAATTAAAAGCTGTCTTGCTCTCTCTCCCGCACGCATATTAATCAAAATAAAACTACATGATGGTAAAAGGTCGGAAGAACAATGTTTCATGTGGAGCATTCCGAGATTTTTTTTTTCTGAATTACCGCTGGGTGTGAATTGTGCTAAAATACATTGCCTTATCTTCTCTGAAATGCGTTCCGCACATTCAGCTGACATATAATTACTCTCTAAATAAACGAAAAAATCTATCCAGTGATGTAATGTTTTCTGTGTTGACACCTTGTGGGATGTCCATGTCCTAACTGCTGGGATAATCACACAACCGTATGACACGTCCAATTCGCGAACTAATGACTCCTTTGAACCGATTCATTTTAATGAATAGTTAAAACAACTGATCTATACAATACATTGTTATTACTGATAAAGTGCAAACCTGCTTATATTTAAATAATGGAGAACAATATTGACATTGAATATTGCACAACACCGGCATTCTGGATAGAGACGTAAATGAAGTTGGTGTCGTGAACCCTTGCGCATGCATAGTAAAAGTATAACCTGTGGGGAAAAAGGCGTTTTAAACCTTATTTTGGGGCAAAGTCATCAAACTTTTTCAGCGATTTTTATCATATTTTACTGCTGTTTCTATACATGCAGTTTTTATGTCCCGGTGACCAGTGAAAGTGCAGTTCTGACTCTCTGCCCATTCATTTAGATAGGAGCCTGGTCTTGTTAGTCCGAAATAGCTGCCCGGAGGCGTTGCCAAGATGGTGGCCGAGTGGCACGACTTGCCTAAAAGGACTTTGGTAAAACTGCTTCAAATGTCTGTGTGTTGTTAGCTATCGGCGAAGCACCACCCACACGGCACGCCTCCAGCCGCTCGTTTTTTTCCGGAAAGACTCGGTACAGCCTATCTTTCTTTTATTAATATAATAAAACTAAAGACTTTTTGGAGATATGAAGGATGCAATACTACTAGGTACTCAAGATTAACATGAGATTGACTGAAACTGAGTGTTTCACCCCCCCTTTAATCCCTGAACACTGCTTTGTGGTAATATAAAAACACTCTCCCAACAGCATACTGTTTCTTTTGAGCCTAATTCCTAGTCAAATTAAAATAATATAGTTGTATCACTTGTGATGGTGTTTTGTAAAGATGTGGCCAGACGAGCAGTCTACCAATAACATTAGAGCGACAGCACTACCAACGCCCACAAGCGATTTCAAAGTATACAGACTAGCGACATACAGCAACAAAATCTGACAAGTTAAAAAACAATATGACCTTTTCAGCTCATCATGAACCTGAACATGGGAGGCCCCTGGGCTTCAGTAAGCCTGTGCATTAATGCAGCCTTGGGCGTGTCTGCTGTGAGACTTCAGTGTAAACGCCCACTGCTGTGATTGGCTGACATGCTTGCATATAAAATAGCTAGCATTACATGTGTAACTCTCTCGAATACTATTACAGCTATTATATGTTTTTACTATTACAGCTATCGAGATTAACGAATTGCGAGAAGTTTTTTAAGTATTTAGATCTATTCCCATCACATAAAAGGTTGCAGTGATGATCATTGCAGTAGTATGTTCCTGCACAACCAGAGGCTGCAGTTTCAGGACCCCAGTTCCAGGACCCTAGTTTTTTGTGACAGCGCCACCAACCGAACTGGATCATCAAAAACACTAATTTAATGGCTCGTTTCCACTGAGCGGTACGGTACGGTACAGTACGCAATTATTTCCGTTTCCACTGTCAAAAGTTGTGAATGGTACCAAAATGCCGAACCGTACTGTACCACTTTTTCGGTACCCTTCTGTTGGGGTACCTAGCACAATGGTACGGTACTAAAGGGTGGACCTAGACTCACTGCAGAACGTTGATTGGTTGACAGAGTATCGTCACTTGCGCGTGCTACAAGGGGAATGACAACATAAGAAGTGCCATTTTTTAATATACAGTTGAAATATAATAATACTGTTACTGTGTCATGAAATGAGTTTTCAGGCAAGAATGTAGTTGTTTAAAGCTCAAATCTGTGGTTTATTTATAAAGATTTATGAAAATTTTATCACCGGGCGCTCGACGCTCATGTACCCCGCCTAAAACAGCCTTTCCTCAGCTAGTCGTTATGACGTTTGTCGCTGACTCTGACGTCTCTGTAGCGGTTAAACATGAGATATAATTCGTCTTGTGTATATCTAACGGACGATATTTGGTCTTGTGAATCTATCATTTGTTCCCTGGCCAATCGTTTTGGCTGAGGACTAAGTGAAGTTTCATAACTTTATTTAAGCTATTTGGTTAGACTAGAGCGCTGACTTTGTATGTTTGACTGAATTGTTTGCTTTATTTCTTATTGTATAGCTTCTTGTACTTTTTACTTATACTTTTATAATGGCTATTATTGATAAAACTGAAATTTAACAAAAAGATACTGGGTTGAGTTTTGTCATTTTTTATTTTATTACAGTGAAGATGATCACTGTAATGTTTTTACTGCAACATCTGTTGTTTAGTACAAATGCACATATTGGTTGCTCGAGCACCTGCCCTTTTGCCCCTTGCTGACCAAAGTGCCCTTTTGTCAAGGCAAAATTTCCTCTCCTTTTTTTTGTAATTAAAGGCCCTTTTGTGGATACCTGCCCAATCTAACTATTAGTAAAATTAATGAATAATAATTTAGCCGTAAATAAAATGACCCACATGATGACCTTTCACCTGACGAACTCAACCGGGACGATTCCTCACGCTGCACGTGTATTTTATTTAATTTTTTTCGTGTGGCTACGCGCACTACCAGAGGATATCTTCAACTACTGCTGGTAAGTGGTGTTTCATTCTCAGCGAAGTGCGTTTGGTGTTTGTTTACTTATTATTATTATTTTACAAGAACGACGTGAAGAGAGCATGCAGAAATGTTGTTTATATTGCTGTGTGTAGGCTGTAGAAGTAACGTTAGCTTGCTGTTTGAGGGAGAAAAGTTTCACGGGCGTCGAGGGGTCTGGTCTTTTTATGTTATTTGACTAAAAACTATTATTTATACTTTAAACTATTATTATTATTACAGTATTTATTTAAAAAACGTAGAGTGCCTTAAATTATCACAACACTGGTAAGGCTTACCAGTATCTTATGTTTTGTGTGCAGCAGCCTCTGTGAACATCTCCCCTAGCAGCCTGGGCAGAATCTGCAGCTTTACAGCAGGTCAGTGAGCTAGTGAGCCAGTTCCAAACACTATCAGCAATCTTTACATCTTGTCATGGTCACATAAAAATAGTTTAATCAGCTAATATACTGTATCTCCTATATGTTTGTTTTAATGTCTACAGTCTCAGATCAGCTCCAGAAGTATCAGCAGCAGCAGCAGTAACAACAACAACAACAACAGCAAAGGCAGCAAACTCACTTAAGGAATTTAGTAAGAATTTACCAGAACAGGTATCACATTAATGTTAAAAATATTGTAAAGTATTAATTGCTGTATTTTTTTCTGTTTGCTTTGTTTTTATTTTCATTTTATAAATGTAACTCTTGTATTTTTGTAAATCAGTTTATGCCATGAAAATAGCCACAGATGCTGACATGGCATTAAATAAAACTATACTGTACTGTACTGTACGAAACATGGGCCACGTTGATTTTGTCCTACACAGTTTACTATAACAGCTGTTCTTTATTATTCTGTATAACAGAGAAGGAAAAGCCATCAGGTTGGGACAACTTAAGATACTTCAGTTTCTAATCCCAGAGTTATTAATAGGTGCACATTTCTTTTTTTTCTTTTTTTTTACTTTTAAACTTAAAATTTGTCTTTTCTGTTCTGTTTCTTTTTCAAAACTGCATCAATGCATTTGCTGCCGTATTGATACAAAATCATCCATATTGATATATTGCTGTATTGATATTTTGAGCACAGCCCTATTTAAAGCCTTGTTCCATGTGCCCCCTTTTATACTTTGAGCACCTGCCCCTCCAGAGGTCTCTGTACGGCCCTGGGCTTAGGCTTGTTTGAGATGCTCCTATTGCCTCGCCTTAAATGTATGCGAGAGTAGGCGGCTGCAGTGAGGGGAGGAGTGAAAAAAGTGCAGGCAAGCCGGACAGTTCTCTCTTCTCGCAGTGGATCTGACACCTGTGAGATCAGAGATGGATATCGTGGGATTCACGCTCGTGCACAGTGTTGCTAATAAACTGGATGTAATTTAAGTTCTGTTGCTTTTATTTGAAAATAAATATAATGAACAAGACACCCAAAGTAGCCTACTTATTTAATTCCATTCAAAATACACATTTATCAATCATGTTTTTTTTTATATATAACCCATAGAGATGATCGCACTGTGAGATAGTTTGGGAATATTCACACATAACATATATACATAAAACATGATATTAGAGTTTTAAAATCAAACATTTTAAAAGAGAACAATACATCACGGTTGTTTAAACCAATGAGCATTAAGCTGTGTTGTCAGCAAGTCGTTTCCCATCGTGCTTTTGATCAGCGCAGTCGGTGGAGAGCAACTGCGCCCGACTGCAGAATTCGACACGTACGCCTTGCGCTCGCGAGATTTTTGACATACGTCAGCATGACATCAGAGCAAGGCGGACCGCTCTAGGACACATTTCTAACCGGCATGCATCTCGCGCTGATCACCGGTGATCGGTTCTGCGCAGATTTTGCTCATCTCAAACAAGCCTGTAGTTGTTCCCGAGATTGTATCTGGGTGTTGCAAGTGTTCTTGAAATAAAACCCGACCTTAAATCTTCATGAGAAAACACGTGTGGACCTCGTGTGCAACATTTACCCCGCTGTTTGAGCAAAGTTGTTAGATCAGTAAAGAATTGTCTGAAAGTAGTCCCAGGAAAAGGCAATGGGACGTTTTCTATGTTTTTCAATAATAAATAATACATCTCACCTTATTACAAATTTGTGTATTTCTTTTTTAATTTATAATTACCATCAAAC
The DNA here is from genome assembly GCA_021554675.1 of Leuciscus idus. Classification (NCBI taxonomy): domain Eukaryota; kingdom Metazoa; phylum Chordata; class Actinopteri; order Cypriniformes; family Leuciscidae; genus Leuciscus; species Leuciscus idus. The sequence continues at coordinate 18,076,637 of CM038625.1, read as the reverse complement.
AAACAATAAAATGACTAAATATTAAAAGATAAGATTAAAAAATGACCAATGATATTTTATTGGATTTTTTTTTTTGTATATTTAACTTTTGTTCTGCATATACTTTATCTGAAAACATTCAATCTCAAAATCACAGATTTTAAAGTGACGTTGCTTTGATGTTGAAAAATATAAGGGAAAAAAACTAAAATATATCCTTGCCATTGACACCTCTTTGCTCACTCGGGATTTAATGCAGAATTCTTGTAATTTAATGCAGCATTCTTGAACTGATCTGAATTGTAGAAAGTTTTACACAAATAAAAGGTTGTAAAGACAATTAAAACAAGTCAAGAAAACATGAAATGTTCGTTTAACATGTGGAAATATGCCACACCCACTCGCCAAAATTTAAATGAATGACATTTCAAAAAACTTTTAATGTTGGAATTCTGTGCACTCCCCTTATGGTCCGGGTCAAATTGACCCGCATTGGATTCAATACAATTCCTCAAAAATCACACTATGAAAAACAACAAAGATTCAGGTACAAACTGTAAACTTTTAATATCAACATTTGTCAAATATTCCAAAAAATATATATCTGAAGATATGATTTAATGAAAATGTTGTTTAACCATTTTTTAAAACTGTTTTGTTTTGACAAAATTTGAATATACATTATATTTATATATATTTAGATATACATTTTTTTTACTTTTTTTTTTTTTTTTTTTTTTGCTTAGAACATCATAACTGAACAATTAATCAATTAATCTGAGCTCATTTTTCCTGCTGTATGTCGAAGTCTCAAGATATTTCAGATATCTTGAATATATAAATGGGAGCTTATTTTACTATCTGTGTCTGTCAAAGATTTTCATTTGTAATTTGCAATTAATTCTGAACACCATGATTTAGCTTTTTCAAGTGTGTTTGGTTTGGGTTAGAGCACTTTTAGATACACTTACACTTTAGAACTGGAATTGATGCCCTGACATACATAAAATAAATGTTTTTATTTTGTGTCTGTACAGTTGCTTTTGAATAGCTGCCAGTTGCTTTGTGAACATCACAATTGTAATAGTAATTTTGTTTGTATATGTCCAAAAAAAAAAAAAAAAAAAACACCAGCATGTTGAAACTTTGCATGCATGTTCATGATGATAAATGCGAAAAAGTCACAAAATATAAAAATTTAAAAAAAGATTTAATATTATTTCAGGTAGCTTGAAAAAATAAATGATAGGTCATTTTTACCATCTGTGGCTGACAAAATCTTTTTCTGTATTGAAATAAGTGTGGAAAACCAAATTTTTAGCTTCATAAGTATAACCAAGAAATGTTATTATTTTGGGTCCGTACAGTTGCCTTAGAGCGTTAAAATATGCGGGTCAAATTGACCCGCGGAACATCACGAAAGTAACAGTAATTTTGTTTGTATATGTCAAAAAACACCAGCATGTTTAAACTTTGCATGCATGTTCATGATGATAAATGAGAAAAAGTCACAAAATATCAAGAAAAAAAAACATAGGTTAACCAGTATTTCCAACAACTATAAAATCTAAACGGGTCACCCGCAACATAACACAAGGGTTAAACTGCATTTATAATGCCAAAGAGCAAGTGCTGAGCAGGAAATGGATATGTGGGTGACGTGACATGGCAGTTTTGCTGTCGTCAGTGTCAAACATGTATGAATACAAAATATATTTGCCAAAAACCTTCTCAATATTGTGCAGAACATTATGCTTTATGTGAACATATTCAACATTTTCAACCAAACATAACAAAACTCATATGGTGTGACTGTCTGCCACTTGTTTCTCAAAGTGAGAACTTGAATAAAACAAAAAAAAACTAAATGCAAAAATTCTCAAAAAAATACAGAAAAATAATACAGATGTCTATTTGTGAGCCTACTCTTTTCAAAGTCCAAGCATAATGTTTTGAGTCAGTTCTAATCAAAAAGAGTTTGTCACACAAATCAAAATCATATGGTGTGACACTATTTTGGGATATTTGAACGGGCAACTGTTTTGACACCCTTGGGAAGGAGAGGACCTTCTTCAGCAATGTTGTACAGAACTAGCAGTGTATTGCTACTGTTCAACCTGAGGTTGAGTCATCATTTTTATTTATACAATAAATCAGATCTTGTTGGCACTCTGACAAAAGTCCCACTTCCAGATGTCTTTTGGTGTGACACATTTTTTTTATAAAAATGCAAAAGAAATGTTATTTTGTCATAATTATATGTAAATCTATGCTGCTTTGTTATAGCTAGCATGTTGTTAGTATGCTAATGTGTAGCTACAAGACTCAAGGTTGTGCTAAGTGCAGAAAACATCATATGGTGTGACACTTTATCAGATTTGATTGTCACACCATATGATATGAATTGTAATTCCCTGCATATATAACAATAAATAACAAAGTCCAATGTATGTTTTGTCCTTTTAAACATTTATTTGGGTCCATCATCACATAAAAGCTGTAATTATCCACATATGGTTCATATAATATAAAAAAAATAAAATAATGTTTTATTGTTAAATAAATGCTTCCAGCATTTAAGAGTGGTTAAATATTTCCTGCCATATGAGTGATCAGTACTCACCAATAAGTAGGATAATACATGGTTTGCATTGACACATGGCGACATTATCATATGGTGTGACACTATATCATTTGGTGTGACATTCCAGATTGTGAAAATAACATGCCTTTATTAATGATAAAACCTGAAAATGTTCATGGAATACATAGAAAATAGTATCAGCAAGAGTCACAAATATTTTTATAATTTTCTAGCAAGGTTTGTCACAATAAATAGAAAATATGTTGAAAGACCAACGGCATAGGTCTCACATTGAGCAATGTTTTAGAAAATAATACACAAATTTAATTAATTTTCACAAAACTATAATGGATCACAGTTTAGTTATGATAAATGACTTTGATAAAGTGAGTAACTTAAGAAAGGTATAATCCATTTTCAGTTTATATACAATTATTTTCATGTCACACCATATGACGATTGTACGCACTAATACAACAAATTGTCACATTAATTCTGATTCCAATTGAAAATTTTGAAACAACATATGTTTCTATAAAGATGAGAGTTAGTAGAACAAAAGTCAACCATTTTTATGCCTGTTATTTGAATTTTTTGAAAAAACACTTTTTATGGTACATATGTCACTGTGGAGCTGCAGTGATTACAGAACAGGCAATCTCTGAATGGATCCAATTGATCAAGAACATCGCCCCCTAGAATCTTGATGATAGAATATCTGATTAATTAGTTATTTAACTGACTGATGATGCATTTTCTCTTCTCCTCCGTTTAATCCTCCTGGATCTGATGTCATAAACCAGCACAGCAACAGTAGCTACGCCCACCAGAGCAGAGAGAGCCAATCGAATCACAGCTTCAGTAAAACCACAAAAGCAGATGGAGTCTGAGAGAAAAAAATGAACAACTGAATTAGGATTTCTCACAGTCTTTTAAACAGACTATGTTAGTGGTTTTGGGCTTACTCAACTGGCCAATGTTTTGCAACAATAATTAGTGTGGGTCACTGGGTAGTGTTATGTAGACACAGGAGAGGAAGATGGGTGGTGAATAGTGAGTTTATTTAACAATAGAGCAGTGATGAGGTGAGCAGGTGAGGGAGAGTAAATGAAGATCTTGGTGGAGACACAGTGGGAAGGGAGATCGCTGGAGACAGGGGAACAGTCCACAAGGTCGGACAAAGAGCTGGGGTGAGGTGAGTGCATAGGCTTGTTTGAGATGAGCAAAATCTGCGCAGAACCGATCACCGGTGATCAGAGCGAGATGCATGCCGGTTAGAAATGTGTCCTAGAGCGGTCCGCCTTGCTCTGATGTCATGCTGACGTATGTCAAAAATCTCGCGAGCGCAAGGCGTACGTGTCGGATTCTGCAGTCGGGCGCAGTTGCTCTCCACCGACTGCGCTGATCAAAAGGACGATGGGAAACGACATGCTGACGACACAGCTTAATGCTCATTGGTTTAAACAACTGTGATGTATTGTTCTCTTTTAAAATGTTTGAATTTAAAACTCTGATATCGTGTTTTTATGTGTATAAATTATGTGTGAGTATTCCCAAACTCTCTGAAAGTGATCTCTATGGGTTATTTGATTGTTGTCATATTTATATATAAAATATATATATAGCCTATAAAACATGTCTGTAATTAAAGTAAAAATTATTGATAAACACGTCATTGGGGTAGCCTATGTAATTAAATAACAAGTACTTCGGGTGTCTTGTTCATGATATTTATTTTCATATAAAAGCAACAGCACTTAAATTACATCAAGTTTATTAGCAACACTGTCCCCCTCACTGCAGCCGCCTACTCTCGACTACATTTCAGGGGAGGCAAGGCGCATCTCAAACAAGCCTTATATATAGTGGTAGTGAAGAGAGTGATGATGACGTGCAGGTGTGTGTGATTGAAGATGACGTGCAGGTGGGGACCAGGAGGGAAGCTAGGAAATGAAGTGCATAGGATGGTGGCTAGGTGCAAATGTGACAGGTACACTGTTAGACTTTTCAAGTTTTTTTTACAGTAACTTACTGGCAACACTGTTGCCAGTAAGTTACTGTAATTAAGATTTACAGTAACTAACCGTATTTCAGTATACAGTGCATTACTGTAAAAAACAAAAGCTAATCAGTATACTACTGTAATTATTTTTATTTGTACTAAATATAAATTAGATTTCATAATTTTGATATAGAATTATTTAAATTTTTATCCTACATAAGTACTACTGACATTCAAATCAATTAGACAAAATTATTACAAAATACTTTTTTTTTTTTTTTAAACATTTCATATACATCACAAAATAAACAGTCTGCAATGCTGGGAATGATGTGTTACATTTTTACTCATTAATGGGTGAGTTTAGGGTTTTGTGTTAATTTTAACTCATTCATTGTGTTAATGATTTTAACAAAGTAAATATGTCAGAAAGGTTAGCACAAAGATGTGTAAACGTGTTAAATTAACACATTATGTGCTGTCCTTCACTGCACACATTGTTAAAAAAGTACATAAAATCCTAAACAAAATGTTAGCATTTGACAAAATGATTGTAGAGGCATTGGTTGTTTAGCTAATGAAATATCAACCATTACATTCATAAAATTGCAGAATATAAATACATTAAGCAGTCAAAAAGGAAATGTCAAACAGGCAAAACACAGTTCTTTTCACAATACATGACACATAACCCCACCTTCAAAATAATTTCACTTATTTCCCAAAAATGGTTGGATTCATGTACACTGGTGGCCAAAAGAAGTATTTAAGTGTCTTTTAAATGTTTTTGAAATATGTCTCTTTCATTGTGCTCAAGAAAAATGTCTTATTATTATCAATGTCTGACTGTCTACTCCTCCATCTTTTCCACAGCACAGGAGTAAAAGTCATTGTTATGGAAAAATGTATCTTTTCTTTGTATTTTATTTTCAATGATTTAACAAATGAAATGCCATACATTTATTTGGCTGTATTTTGAGTTTCTTTTATGATATTGGTACAGCTGCAAGGGTGTGTGTGTGACTTCAGAGGTGAGAAGATTAGGGGGTTAGGGGAGCCACAGGGGTTCCTCTGTTTCTTTTGTTTAGTGGGGGCTGTAAGAGATATCTCTCTCTCTCTGTCTCTCTGTCTCTCTCTCTCTCTCTCTGTGTATAGTGATGCGCCGTTATATTTCTGACGTACGGTACTCCGAGTCCAAGTGCTCGCGCTATTTCTGACGAGGTAGCCTACAAACAGGTTTGCATTTTGCATTAATTGGCCAGTCGCTTCAATTTGTCCAATATAGACAGCCTCTGACTGTTATAGCGTTGTAGACACGCGGTGTAAGGCAAAAATTAGGAAATAAAAAGCACGATGGAATGGTGCCAGTCAGAGAGGCCGTTATGTCAAATAGCCTACAGTAGTATACTGCAAATAAAAAAAATACAGTAAGTCTCTGTATTTGGTGTTTGACGTCACAGAAAATTCCCATGATGCAACGGGAATCACAGTTATTTACTGTAAAGAGAAATAGTAATACTGGGTGATTTAAAGTAAATAACTGTAGAAATTACAGAAAAGTCTAACAGTGTAGGTAGTTTAATACAGTATTTTGCAGAAGCTTTTATCCAAAAAGGCAGTAACAATGTACAAATATCATATTGTTAGCATATATTCATTAATGTCTATGCCATTAGCACCATCAAACAGAATTGCAAAAACAATTCTGAAATGTATATAAATATGTTTCTCCCAGTCTTAGGGGGAGCTGTGTTGTATGAGTGTTTCATTCACTGTGTGAGTGTCAGTGTCAGTGAGCACTTCTTTACATGGGTGGAGCTGTTGCTTAGTCAGTTATCGCTGTTCTCTGATATATCTATTTAATTATATTGGCCATCCATGCTAGTTGAAGAAATATATTGCTATTAAGATGTTTCTGGATATGTGTGATTATCTTTGATGAATGGTTTTATATTCGTATTATTTGGTATTTTGTAAATTCCATGTGGTGGGGTATATTTTTTGTATATTGTATTGTGTTTGAGGTTTATCTGGGTATTTTGGGGTTTTATTCTTTGTATTTTGGATCCATCTGACATTTAACTTCATTTTTTGTCATATGCTGCAAGTTATTTTTCCAGTGTTTTCTTAAGTTTGAGAACCCTGTGATTTAATGTTAATTTAACTGCAGCCACATCTACAGTATATTATTTTGTTTTATAATTTTGTACACATTGCTATTTTGATGCTGATTGGTTACTATAGAGTAAACTAATGACAAATGTTTTTGAAACAAAAAAAACATGTTGAATTGCTCTAATTGAAAAAAAAAAAATAGGCATTGCATTAACCGTGTTTGCATTTTAATGCATTGTATTTTTAGGGCTTGCATTTGTATGGGCAAAAATTCACCATGGTTGAATATTTAAGCTGTGAATATTTCAATTCAAAACATTTCACACATATTTTCATTATTAAAAAATCCAATAAATAATTAATATTCACCTTTCAGATTTCACTTCCAAAATGTTCATTCTGTTTAAAATACAACCTATAAAATACATACACAAATTCAGTGTGGTTCAAATTCGACATTTGACATCCAGGATGTCAGCCCATACAAATGCAAGCCCTAAAAATACAAAGCATTAAAATGCAAGCACGGTTAATACAATACCTATTTTTTCAATTAGTGCAATTCAACAATTTTTTTGGTTTGTTTCAAAACATGATAGGAAAAGCCCCACCCCGCACTTTGATGGGATTGGTTATACGTTTGTGATGTAGGAAAAGGGATGGTTTCAAACTGCATTATTGAGACTGTCTTTGGTAAACTGCAGTTTTAAGGATAAAATACTCAGCAATGCTGTTGACTGATGAATTTGTACATGGTTTGTCTTAAAGCATATTTAATACAACACATGGACATAAAAAATATTTTCACTACAGGGGGTCCTTAACATCCAAAAACATGCATTTTTACATATAAAATAATTTTAATTTGCAAGGCATCTTGGTGTTTCAATCACATGAAATGACCGATGCAACAGGTATTTGGCTGACTTGACACGACCCTGTATGTTGCTTTGCATAAAATAAAATGATTTACAGCGCAAAGATGATGTTATAGATGAAGTCAAATGGATGCAAACCTTTATTTCACCAAATTAATTTGGTGGTGCTTGAGAACTGCTCTCCTGACAAGGATGCAGTAGTAGTAGTAGTACTAGTAGTAATGCTGTTTCATTGTTGTTATGTCAGATGGTAGGAGAGGAGTGTATTGTTTCAAATGAGATTGACCCAGCCACAATCTCAACGACTGGGTAACACAACATACCCAACCATGAAAAAATAACCTAAAAAAATTACCTAACAGGCTCAACCCATCATTTTGGTAGAAAAAAAAAGTAACATTACTGCAGGCATACCTGCACATGTGTGACAGAGTGTGTTGATGTCCAGATGTGTGGTCTGGTTGCTGATGGGATTGTTCAGCACACAGCTGTAGGTGTTGTTATCCTGATATTCCACCTCCAGAGGTAGAGAGAGACTGATGCTGAGATCACACACACTGATGCTGGACAATACACTGATTCCTTTGTACCAGGAGAGAGTCACATCACTCACATTCAACACTGAACACAGCAGTGAACATGATGATGATGATGAAGAACATTGTGAAGAGTTACTGATGATGACAGGAACAGTCAGATGAGCTAGAAAATATTACAGAAAAAATCTAATTCAGCAAATAAGAGAGCTGTGATATTTATCTGTTAATTCATAATTATTTAAAATGGAGTTCATGATAAAATGTAGTAATGTTTAATATATCAAACTATCATAATCAATATGTGACCCGATCTGGCGAAATGAGTCGGAAGTCGCAACGTTCCATTTTAAGATATGGGCCGTTTATGTGGAAAAACAATGAAATAATAGATTTATTTATTTATTATTATTATCGCTAAATTTCAAAGAACAGACATTCAAAAATAATCTCCTAAAGTTTCGTAGTCCAGATAATTGAGAAAAGGTATTTAAATTACTATTAAAGTTCACAAAGCTTTACTAAATTCGCTGGAAATGAATATTGCTTTTCTCAACTCCTCTCGTCACCTCAGAGCATTTCCCGGGAATCCCCTCAAACGTCTCTGCTTTCCAAATATGGTGTTACACGTTGTATAGAACCAATCATAAAGCTTAGAAATGTACACAAACGCTGATCATTTGTCAATGGGAAGCCCCGTTTCGACTGACCGGCACGCGATTGGTCCAGCCATCCTCCTCAGACTCGTAGCGCTATGTGTAAACAAGCTAGCAGATCTCCTCAGAAAGATTAAATATTATTAATTTGAGAAATGTCGCTGTCAAAAGAGAGCAAAATCGCCAAAAAGTCGCCAAAAACGTTGAACTCACTGGAGGCTTCTAACCTAAGCTCTGCTGCTGGTCATCAAGAGTGGCTAAAGCTAGTCAGTGATTGTTTTGGATCTGGAGACGTGTCATCCTCTGATGACAGCGACAGCCCTGTGGTATTTATTGTGTATGGATGTGAATGAGTGCAATTATTCTGTGAGTGTATTTATCTGCAAGGAGAATCCATTACAATGTGTTTGATTTATTTAAACCCAATATTTAACTGTTGGTATCTCCGTTATGAATATGTTACACTATTATTGTCATCTAGCCTACACAAAGATATGATTGCATAGGCTAACATTATTTGTTCTCTGTTTCCTTCTCTCTCTCTCTCTCTCTCTCTCTCTCTCTCTCTCTCTCTCTCTCTCTCTCTCTCTCTCTCTCACACACACACACACACACACACACACACACACACACACACACACACACACACACACACACACACACACACACCCCCTCTCTCAAGCAAAACTGTAGCACCTCTGTTCAATCTTTCTGATTTTAGTAAATGTTTGTAAAAGTGCCTTTTAAATTATTTATTCAAATACATTTTTTTAAATAATTTGAGCTTCAGCCTGGCATAATAGCATATATTAATGTCTTTGGTCAAATTAAGCTGTACAATAAATAGTTCATCCCTTTAAATGCAATGGATTTTGAAAGATCAACAAAAAACGGGCAAAAAACTTTAAAAGCGATTTTCTCAGGTTTTCAATTGGAAAAAGAGGGCAGACGACCATAATTCAAATGTGTATATCTTTACAACCATTCAAGGTATGACTTTGACTAGGATATCAGTTGAAAGCTTATGGTCTCCTCTTTCCATTAATACCAAAATCTCAATTTTGAAGTTTGGGTCACTGTGACTCATTTTGCTGGATCAGGTCACATATATCAAAATTGTATAATATTTAGAATAATTATGACTTAGGGTTATGAGGTTAGGGTTAGGGTTAGCATAAGGTTAGTATATGTCCAGGTCCAGCAGCAGTAATTCTCTACTCACCATATACAGTAATATTGAACATGTTTAATTGAGTCCCATCGTTCTTGCTGGTTACTTTATAAGATCCAGAGTCTGTGGTTCTGGTGTTTGTGATGGTCAGAGATCCAGTCTTCTCATCCAGCTTCAGTCTGTCTCTGAATCTCTCATTAATACTACCATGAATTAAAGTGATCTGATTCTCCTCTCCTCTCTTCATTGCAGCTATGAGCACGTCATCAAGTCCGAACTTCAGCATTATCTGATCATCTCTCTGTATTCTAGTAAGATCAATATTTAGAGTGACTGGATCTCCCTCCATCACAGACAAACACTCAGTACCAAACACACCTGAAAACAGACAGAAACAGAAACCAAATGAAAGTCAGCTCTGTTCATCTTCACAAAGTCTCTGTTCGGCTGTTTTCTGTTCATGGTACAGAAGTCTCCAGCCTGACTGTCTCTACAGTAACAAAAGTATTGATGCTATTTTAAATTAGGCTATCTGCAACCACCATTTAACCCATGAACTTTGTAGATGTTTCTTGTGTAATTGTTCTAATATTTTTTTCCACAATTATTTTCAATAACAGCACCGCAGACTAAAAACCGCGTTTTGCAAGGTGCTGAACATTTATTTCACACTAAGCGCTAGCCGTTTTTTTTTCTTGCACCGCCGAATCGCTCTCTAGCGCCCGCAGCTGGCTAAAAACGCTTTACTGGACACACGGTCCTGATCTGTCCAAACGTGATCCCAGAGAAATTACTTATTTTAGTGAAAACAAGAAGCACTCACTGTCTCAGATAGGCTAACCGTAATTCAGCTCTGCTCACGGAAACCCACAACATTTCAGAGATGTTTTTGAATAGGCTATAAACAATCAAATATGTGCAAACAAAAAAATCGCAGACATCACATCTGCCAATTATTTATTTATTTGCCATGGTTATGACACTGACATTAACATTAATGTAATCATGCGTGTAATAATCAGTAGGCTACCATAATTAAAAATTAAGCAATAAAAACGATTAACTTAGCCTACCGATCAGACTCCACGAACACAAACAGAAGACAATCGCGTGAAACATTTTCTTCAGCAGTTGTTCTACTAGTCTTCAGTTCTGACAAGACGACAACAAAGCAATAGAAATGTTACAATAATGCGTTTCGTCACAAAACAAATAGATGACACGAAGCAGAGCGCTATCTCTCTGTAGGGTAGGGGAGAACCGGGGCGAAAGTAACAAAGTGATTTTCTCAGTGCCCTGACTATATTAGCATTTCAAGCTATGACAGCACGTTCAGTACACAACCCTTGACTGAGCTGCCAAATATCACGTGATTTCGTCATCGTGTCCCGTGGTTAGGTCCGGAAAAATGTTTTCGAGTACGATAAGTAAATTCAATGGCGCCACCTGGCCAGTATAAATTTTAGTAGCATCAGTTATGCATTTCATCCCTAATGCACAGCCAGGCAGGCAAGCCGCTCTAGACCTTCGATCGCACACAGTAGCCAGTACTCCCCCGCCCCTCCGTCCATGCCGCTGTTGCGCGCTCAGACAGCAACAGCTCAGCGCGTGCCCGTCGGTCAACAATTTCAAAAGAAGTTAAGAAAGAAGACGAAGAAGACTACCGCGTCAGTTTGGGTGACAAAGTCATCTGAAGTCATTCCATAGCTTAATGTGACGGACAAAAGTCTATTTACATCATTAAAGTTTACGGAAACTCGTTTTCCCTCCTCTGTGGCTGTCAATCATTCTCCATTCAGTATTCAAACAGCGCGCGCGCCTCTTCCGGTTGGATGCACGGTAAAACTCTCTCCAATATGATATATTCACATTATAGTCAAGTCAAGTATATTTGTATAGCGCTTTTCACAATACAGATTGTATCAAAGCAGCTTCACATTATTAAAATAAAACAACAAAGTTTGTTTCAAGAGGAATTTATTGTAATGCATTATCTGTAGATAAAAGGCTGTGGCTTTGCATAAACTTTATTTTGTTGGAGTTTGTTGCTGTTTTTAAACGACTCACTACCGTGTGCTTGTTAGATCACACACATCACAAGGACTGTGAATCGGAATCAAACGCACAATAACTGGAATTTAAAACTGTGAAACAAATTATCAATAAACTGTTGGACAGATAGACACTAATTGTGCGCTCGACATTTCTTCGCTTTGTGCCGTGAACTTTTAAATGCGCACTTGTTCAGCGCAGCGCTGCACACTGAGACTCCATGTTGCTTTGAGCACATCATTCTGCACCTGCATACGCGCTTTGTGCGCTCTGTTTTGAAGCGTTTCATATTATCATGGTTTTGCGCACTGAAAGATTATTAAAAGCCTATATTTTTTATACCTAGCCTGCTCAATACATTTAAAATAAGCATAATTTAATTGTATATTATTTCTTTGTAGTGTAGGCTATATAAATATATACACTTCTGAATTCTTGACATTAATAAATATAATATATTTGTATCTGCCAGTATCTGCTTTTCCCCAGTAACTGTTTTGTTTGCAATAAATGTACACCTTATGCCAAATATAATTGCAAAATACAACAGAATTGTTGTGCAACTCAAAATGTTAACTGTACTGTTATTAGTCTATGCACATTATATCATTAGTAACATTAAATATAACACAATAAACCATCATATAGTATATCAGTAGGAGTTTCCTTAAGTCTTTCTAAAAGTGTACTACAGGCCGGTTTACTACAACAGTAGAAAAAAAATCTGAAATTATGGTTTATAGTTTTGGTGTGCCACCCCAAGATTTTAAGTGGCCCCATCTGGCCACCCCTATGAAACATTTCTGGAGGCGCCACTGAGTATGCCTAAATTACTGAAGCGGTACTTTTTTCTAATTACAAGTTGTGTTTTTCGGTGTCACACAGTAATGCTCAATCTATGCTGTATCACACCCTGAAGGTTGCCTTGTCAGAATTTTTCAGTATAAAAGTAAATCGGGTTTAAATGTCAGGAGTTCCTGTCGGGACGAAAGTAACAATTACTTTTGTCCCGCTATAGTGAAAAATTACATGTTGAGAATTTATATTATGCTGATTTAATTTAATTTTCATATTTTTCATGTTGAAAAAACATTTAATAAAATAGATTGACAAAAATATTCTAAACAATTCAAGTTTGTACTGTTGGGTTACTTTTGAAACATTGATGAAGCAGAGAATTTAAAATGAAAATGTAAATTAAAAACGTTTTGCAAAGATAAAGGCCAAAATATGTTTGCAGTTACATGTTAACAAGGTCATAGCCTACTCATGTATATTTAGGCTAATAAAAAAAACAAGAGTGACAAAAAATCTAGCTTGTATATTGTTGTTACCTTTGACCCACCTGTGTGTTACTTTCGTCCCAACTGACGGGGTCGAAAGTAACATGAGAAGTATTTTTTTTTATTTTTTATTTAGAATACCACCTGGTATTGACAGACCACACTTGTGAGTGTCTGACCACAACAAAAATATATCTCCGTCTAAAACATTATCTTTTCAAATCTTTTCAAAATATGTTTTTTCTGAAAAATGGTACTTTCGCCCCTGCTCTCCGCTACTGTCTGTCTGAGGTAGGCTATTGTGAAACTATAAACCGCGCTCCATGGGGCGCCTCCCTTCAGCGGTGAGGAGGCATTCAAGTTTATTTAATCGATATGCACAAGATGTCATTGACGGTTTGTATACATTGAAATGTTTTTTGTGATGCTCAGCATTCTACAGCAAATACATACAGACAAATACAAAGAGTAAATAAAAAAAAATAATCCACAAGTAACCTCTATACTACAGTTAAGTTATTGAATATTTTTCATACAAATCATAAAAATTCTACATTTACAATTGTATGTACAATTTAAAATATAGGTTATATTTTACCAAAATAAGTGTTGTAGTATAACCTTCAGGACAGCAGTGATGTGTGAACTAAATTTGGCAACAATACAGTGAATTACGGTGAAGTTATTGAATATTTTTCATAAAAATCATAAAAAAAATCATACATTTACAATATATACAACTTAAAATATATATTTTTCCCAAAATAAGTGTTGTAGTATAACCATCAGGACAGCAGTGATGTGTGAACTGAATTTGCCAACAATACAGTGAATTACAGTGCAGTTATTGAATATTTTTCATAAATAATAATCATAAAAAATATGCAAAAATATATTTATACAAAATAAGTGTTGTAGTAGAACCATCAGGACAGCAGTGATGCCGCGCTTCGCGTTCATATAGGCTCTTGTCTGTAGGCTAGGCTATAGGCTATAGTTTTCCTCCCATAGAGCTTATTATAAAGAAAAAGCTTAAGGTTAATGCAGTAAGACGGTGATATTTAAACTCAGTAGCCAATACACCTTATTGAACATGCAACGCGCTATTGCACGTTAAGCGTTTTATAATGGTTTTCTATGGGTGTTGTTCATAATCTGATGCGATCTGTTTGCCTATATAAAGTATGCTTTATTAATAAGGTAGGCCTATATTGTGTACTAAATTTGGTGCTTCAATATCACTCACATTAAGCGTCTTAAATGGGGAAGAACGCTTTATTACGGGTCCGTGTACGTTTTGATAGTTTGTTTTCCAATTTGAAATGAAATAAGCAGAAACGAGAAAAACGGCCCCTTTATTCGTTTTTTCGTTTTTTTAAAAAAACGAAAAAACGAGATTTCGGCTTGAGTTTTCGTTTTTTAGTTCACAGGCAAAAAACGAATAAATGACTTCAAAATTCGTTTTCCACATATGGGCGGCCTGACACGCCCCCTTCCGCCGATTGGTCAAGCAAATCTGAGCATGTGACGTCATCAGTTGTCGCTCAGGGGTGCGTTTCCCGAAAGCATCGTTGGCCAACTATGGTCGCAAGTTCATCGCAATGTCCATTGAACTCTATTGGTAACGACGGAACTTGCGACCATAGTTGGCCAACGATGCTTTCGGGAAACGCACCCCTGGTCAGGTCTGCTCAACAAGATTATCAAACACATTTTAATTCAGATTCTATATATACGGAAATTATAAGAAAATTATACAGCCAGGACTGGACTTCCGTTTGGGTTCCACCAGTAGGTGATCCTGCCTTTACACGTATATACATACACACACACACACACACACACACACACACACACACACACACACACACACACACACACACACACACACATATATATACGGCGTGGAGCCCATGAAGAAATATGGTTGGGGATAAAAGTTCACACAAACAAAACCAAAAAACTGTGGTGTTTTGCCTATAGGCATACATATTACGTGTGTTTGTTTTTATTTATGCTGTATTATAAAATACCCATATTATAACAAAAAAATAAAATATATTTGGAAATTGCCCTTTAAAACGAAGGCTCAGTTTGTGGTTCACAATGATTTGATTAAAACCAACAAAAACAATAAAACAAAGACAAAGTCACTTATATTAAACTTTTTTTTATTTATGTTTTTGCTTCAGTAAAAATGTATTTCACCATCATTGGTACCCACCCTCAGCCGATTGGCATTACAGTATTTGCAATCACCATCCCGTGGCAAAACGGAGCGTCTAACAGAAAAGTTCTGACTGCTGACTGAACATTGGTCAGTGAGCGTCTCCCGCTCGGCGCTGTCAGCAGATTTAACTCCGCACAGCTAAATAAAACAGGCTGGTGACAGACTAATAATTAATATTTCTGATGTAAATATTTCTGTGAAACGTGTAAAGTTGCACAGAAGAAAGCCCAATAGGACCTGCCCTGTACAGTTTAAGAATCTGTAGCCATAGTAGAGGACTATTATTTTGTTGAACAGAACTGAGCGACAACTGATGACGTCACATGCTCAGACTTGCTTGACCAATCGGCGGAAGGGGGCGTGTCAGGCCGCCCACATGTGGAAAACGAATTTTGAAGAATTGTTCGTTTTTTGCCTGCGAACTAAAAAACGAAAAATCAAGCCGAAATCTCGTTTTTCGTTTTTTAAAAACGAATAAAGGGGTGACCTCCGTTTTTGGTTTATAAACGAAAAACGAATTGACTGAAGCTCAAAGACTCTCTTCATTCTTTGTTCAAAAAGGAATAACGATAAAATGATCGCCAAAAACGAAAAACGGGCCGTTTTTAATTGTTTTTTCGTTTTTTGATTCTGACACCAAAAACGGTTATTTGGTTTTTCGTTTTGAAACCAAAAACAGAAAAACGGTATTTTCGTTTTATAATTACAAACGAATTACGGATTATCCAGGGTCCGTGTAAATCCGTGTATCATTCGTTCAGTCGTTTTTTGAATTAACATTGAAAGTAGAAACATTTGAAAACGGTTCCTTTTTCGTTTTTTCATTTTTTCCAAAAAACGAAAAACAAGTATTCAGCTGGATTTTTCGTTTTTCGTTCTCAGTTAGAAAAATTAATAAACAGCTTGAATATTCGATTTCTACACGTGGGCGGGAATTAAACACCCCTTTCCTCTGATTTGTCAGCCGAAGATCAAACTGTTCCGTCATCAGCAGGGATGTAGTGGAGGCTAAACGCACGTAAACGCCGTTTACGCACCTCCCAAAATTTGGAAATAGCGTTTGCCCACCTCCAAAGTGCGTTTATCCACCTCTACATTGCGTTTATCCACCTCTAAATTTCACGTTATTTGAGCGGACTTTGCTTTTCCAGTGCGTGATCGCCGATCGGCACATGATTCGAGCATTTGGGCCGTTAACTACAGAGCAGAACGCGCAGCGCGCAAACACGGAGCAGAGAGCGCAGCGCGCCGACACACACACACACACACACACACACACACACACGGAACAAAGAGAACGGCGCACACACGTAGCAGAAAACACACGCTCGTGAAGTTATTAAACAAGCTGCGCGAGAATGAAACTTGATCGCAGCCGCAACAGGAAATCATTAAAACGATGCAAAAAAAAGTTTGTTATTTTTTATTCATTAGGCCTACAGGCAGCTGGTTTAATGTAGGGAGCATGTCAAAACCCAACTAGGCTACAAGAGATTCAGAGGGAATCAAGCCTGCACCAGGTTAAAGACTTTTCCCGAAACACTGATCCACATTTTTCTGATAGACCAAACAACTAATCAATTAATCGAGGACATATTCAACAGATTAATCAACTATGAAAATAATCCAAAATCCCTATCATTATGCACAAGTGCATTGCATTGGAAGCCCTGGATATAAGCCTCCCTCTCGATCTCTCTTAAATATTTTTGTTCTCTGTTTTGTCATTTAGTAAACTTGATAGATTTCAACCATATTATTCCTTTTTGAGTCTCTTTAACAAGAACTTAGATTAATGTATGAATTGAATAGTGATTGTGTGACCTATGAGGGAACAACCAGTGATACCCTTGGTAGTACCATCAAATGATAGCCTATAGCGATGTCATCAGGATACACATACACCGGTAGGCAGTGGCCCACCTTACCGGGTGATCAAGTTGTGGTCCACCAGAATTTATAGTTTACCCACCTCTTTTTTTACCACTACACCACTGGTCATCAGTTCTGCACAGCAGAATAAGAGTCCTCCGTTGTGCGGATTCTTAACGCATTTATTGCAACTACATTTAATCTTTTTCTCATCAAACAACCAGACTAACGAATGTCTCGACACAACCCGTACTGGGGAATAGACTAGATGGGGCTTTCTTCTGTGTAGACCAGGAGTTCTCAAGTGCCAGGGGGTCCGTGAAATAATTTGCTATTTTCCGGATTGTAAAGTCAAGTCACGGGTTTTTTTTTTTTAACATGAAGCACGCTGTGATTAATCTTAATGTAAAGATTAAAAATATATAGGCGCGCCAAGACATAGAATATATTGGCTGCAGGCTATTTTGGTTGATTTTTGGTGTGCGCCAGAAAGAATATAATAATCATTTATAATAATAATTATTCTTATATAATAATTTCAAAGGCATGATATGTTGTAGTCATTTTGAAAGTACACAAATAGACATATAAATGTTACTGTTTCGAATGAGAGTATTAAACGACAGTAGCTATTAAATCCCCTGTTGAGCAACACATCCAAGTGATGTCGGGTTTCGCAGCCTGTTCGTTATTAAAATAAAACACAGTCAACCAAACATATAAAACGTTATTCTGCTTAATTGGTCTGTTGACATTCCAAACTAATTTCCCTTGCTGTGGAGATGCATACGTGTATACAGTGGCGGTTCTACATTGAATTACACCCTGGGCGAGACCCCTTTCGAGCGCCCCCCCCCCCCCCCCCCGGCGCCCCCCAAATATAATTTTTGTTACCCCATTGGCAGAAAATGTTTTGCTTGTTTTAAGCAAAAACTCAATTTTTATTTATTTCCCCAGAAAACAAGACTTAATATCTTATGTAATTTTACTACTTTAGTAAAATAACGTTATGCATCTTTATTTAAGAAATGTTTGATATTTGGACTGGAAACAAGACAAAAATACTAAGTAAGAAAAGCATTTTTGCAGTGTAATAACTGAACTTGCAACAGTTTTGTTGCAAAGAACAATATTATGGTGAAATTAGATCTCGTGTTTGAGTTAAAAACGAATTATTGTTAAGCATAGCAAGAATCATAGAAAAAAGGCTAACAAATAAGAGTTATACCCACCAATTAATATTGCCCCTTCATTCATGACATGGATACCGTAATCATACAGAGAAAACATAATTGGGCACCTGATGGCTTTGACCTTTCTTGTCCATCTCTTATTTGGCCCTCGACATCGACAATCAACAGATCCCCTGATCTCCCCATAATTGTCACTCACGCTCACGAGTCACGACCAGAAGTCAAGACTAAACCAATTCACCTTGGTGGTGGTGACCAAGTAATCGTTTTGTATTACCTATTTTTATTAGCCATTCAGACCATTCAGAAAAAAGAAATGTGCAGGAAATACAGAGGCCCGTATTTATAATATTATGAATGAAATGTGCGTTATCTGGAAGAAAGTCGAGGTGTGACTGATAACTTCGATAACTATATGGATCCCCACCCTTGTCCGTTCCATTTGGGAGAGACCCAGAGGTGAACTGTCATCCGCGCCCGCGCCTCCGCGCCCCCTCCCCTTTCCCCTTCTCAAAACATCTTCTGTGCACGGCATCTTCTCAGCAAGCAGGGGCGCCAATTTGGCAATTCCCCACACAATGAAATGATGGAAAACCACTTCGCGGCGCAGATTTTTTTTTTTTTTTTTTTTTCTGCTCGTGCCGGCGGTGCCGCCCCCCCCAAAATGCCGCCCCGGGCGATTGCCCGGTTCGCCCGTGCCTAAAACCGCTACTGGGTGCCTGGGCCGTAAAACTGCTGTCTGCAGCCTCACCCTACTCACCATAATTGGCTTTGGGAAACGCACCCCTGAGCAGTAGGACAATGATAGTTAACGGATGTTATGACATGTTATGGCATGATATCCCCGGCCACTGCAATTATGATGATGTTTCCAAATTGCAGGATGTTGAGGGATGAAAATCAAGGAAGATTGATGAATCTAACCTAAACTGTGAGGTTTGCACAGAAGGTAAATTTGTTCAGAGTACAAACAGCTAACCTGACACACAAGCTAAGGCGGCACTTCTAGCTGGTCCTCAAAACACATCTAGCTGGTCCTATTGACGGATGTGGATTGTGGATTTTGTTGTTTTAAAAAAATGCAATTAGCTTTAAATAATGTTGGGAAATGGTCTTATAAATGGGGATTTAAATTCTCTGCAGAGAAACATTTATTTTCTTTACAAATAAAAAAGGTAAACAGCTATGTTGTGGCAGTTTTTCACTAAACAATCATCTTTGGCATAAGAGATAGTCTGGAATCAAATAATCATTTCAAAAGTAATTTATTCTTGCAAGAAGGCCCAGTTGCCACACAGAAGTCACAAGTACAGTCTGTGGAACAAGTGCGACCAGGAGAGAGGGGCAGGCCAGTCTTTATACTGTGTTATTGTTATCTTCCAAGGTTCTTTAAACTCCATAGATGGATAAGACACCACCAGTGATCCTATTATACTGAACTTTAGTTTAGCTTAACTTACAGCCTGCAAGTCCTAAATTGGACAGCCCTTTGACCTTAGGGGTCAGGGCTTCAGCCTTCAAAGCTCTCCCCCTCTTTCTCCTGCTTCGCAGGCGTTTCACATCAATCATTATATCACATGGTCAGCAGCACACATAGAAGTCAGTCCTGTGTATGTTAATGAAAATCAAAGTAAGTAATGAAAATCAAAAATCTCCCATTACAGCTATAAATCTCAAATTAAATAATAAGGAATTAGAACAAGTTACAGTGATAAGATTTCTTGGAATGTGGTTTGATATGAAAATTGATATAAATAAAATGGAAGATAAATGTAAATAAGATGGAAGATAAATATAAGAAGATTTTAAATGTAATTAGGTGTGTATCAGGTCGTGCTTATGGGGCTGATAGAATAGCACTGAAAACCATTTATTAGAGCAATATTAGACTATGGATGTATGGTTTATGGATCAGAATTAAAATCACAATTAGGAAAATTAGAGGGATTTCAGTCACAAGCATTAAGAATATGTTGTGGAGCTTATCCTTCTTCTCCAGGTCCAGCATTACAGATGGGAGAGATGCCAATCCACTTAAGAAGGAAGCACCTGATACTGACAAACTGGGCAGATTTAAAAGGTCAGAGGGATAATCATCCTGCAAAAAAGGTCCTAGAGACATGTTGGGAATATGGGAAATTATTATTAAGGATTTAGTGCAGGATATTAAATTAAATGAGTATAATGTTATGGTAATATTACCACCAATATGGATCTTACCAACCAAACATTGATTTATTTATATTGGAAGCAAGACAAGATAATGGTCAAAATGCACTAGAGGCAGGGATAGCAATAGAGTTTATGGATTAAGAATGCATATTAAATGCATGTTTTTATAGATGCATCTATACACTCTCAGAAGGGCCGGCCCGCGGCATAGGCGGCTATTCTAGCGCAAATCCTAGGGGCGCCACTCATCCATAGGGGCGCCAGAATGAGTGAATGAGTGATTTTTTTTATTTTTTACATTTTTTTTAATTTTTTATAATACTATTTTAAAACCATTAATTCGAAATACTACCAAATAAAGCAAAAAAAAAAAAAGTCCGGCACATCAATCTTCCCCCGCCCAGCGAGTGCTTGAAGTGCGTCAGAAACAGAGCGCGCGCGCGATCAGTTGTTGGTAATTTGTTGTGTAGCGTGCGCGACGCCGCATCCAATGTAGACAGCATTGCTTTTGTTTGAGGGCGCTTAACACACTCAGGCTCGTAGAAACGGGCCTGACAGCTCGCGCCAGTTCTAGACACGGTGAAAGTTTCCTGATTGTGACGGATGGCCGAATTTACATGACACATTATAAGTGAGCATTGTCTGCGATAGTAGATACAGTGCCAAAAAGAAGAGGATAAAAGGGGATAAAGACAGAGGTAAAGTGATAGTGAATGAACAGTTTATCTAATTGCATAGGAGTAAGATACTATAATTTCATGGCAGTTATTTTTACCTTAAACTTAATGTTAGCAGTTCTCCAGAGGCCCCAGACCAGGGGCGTAGCCATCATTTCAAAAGTGAGGGGGACAGAATGTCAAGTGTAATACCAGTTTTTTTCAGACTTTTGTTGACAGGTTTTTGCTTAATTGGCTTAATATGCTATTTATTTTTAAAGCAATAAAACAGAAAGAAAGAACGATGTTCATTACTTTATATTGCACATGCAGGGTTTTTTCCTGGCTCAAAACTAGGCGGAAGTGGTAAAATCCTGATCATGCATTTTAATAATAAGATAATGAAATTTGTATTTTTCATAGACCATCATATAGCTGTTTGTGGGTGGAGCTCGGTACCCCTAGGGGGGTCGGGGGGCATGCCCCCCTGGAAGAAAATGTGTACATTTTAAAGATAAATGCATTAATCTGGTGCACTTTGAGTCACCCGAATCTGCTGTTAAAAATAAATAATCCACCCGCCAACCGCCCAAACCTATGATATTTGATCATCACATTACAATTATTCAAACTACAATTATTACATCACTGTTGGAAAACATTTTTATCAGAATAAGTTTTTTACCTTTATAAAGGGCATTTTTTCCTTAATTTTATTAAATGTAGCCTATGCTCCATCTTTCATTTCAAATTGAAACTTTGTTACCGTCAGTGTATTATTATCAACTATAGGCTATCAATCGCCACTTAACATTAAATTAAATTAAATCAGAATCATCCTTGCATTATCTGTGATTCCCTATTTATTATTAATATTATTTATTATCTATCTATCTATCTATCTATCTATCTATCTATCTATCTATCTATCTGCCTGTCTGTCTTACTAAACTAAAACTTTCCGATTGAAAACCTTCAAACTTCAAGCTTTTAAAACTACTTCAAACTTTCTGGTTAGGCTTTTTCAAGAGAACTTAAAGTTTGTCATCATGTACACATGTTACAACGCTGCCTGATTCAAGCAGGCTGTTAATGCATGAAAATACAAATTCAGCATTAGGCTAACAATCACCATGTTTATTCTAATTTGAAGGGCTTTGATAACATCTGTGAAAATAAAAGACATTACGAATAAAAAAAGATTGAAAATAAACGCACGTTTGTGCGGGTAGTGAATATTTTCAATTTACAACGAAACTTGTTAATTATTCAACAAGAGAAATAGGCAGAGTTATTCATCATTGTGCAACACAATTCAGATACCACATGACAACTTACTTACAGCGCTTGACTTTTTCGTGAAAAAGGATCGAGTTAAGACTGAAGAGTTTGTTGTCGTTTTGAACTCACTGCAACCTCTATGAAAAAAAATGGATTGGGCGCGGGTGCGAGCATGGGCGTGTAGTGATGCACGAGTGACTGATTACCATGGAAACGTGAAAGTCACGTATGTAGATAGACTTGACTCTTTGGATTTTAAATCTCGATGTAGGCTATACACACCCGCGAAAACCGGGTGTGGTGGACACACTTGCCCTATGAAAAAGTGCGGGGGACGAATTTACATTTTATAAAAAGTGGGGGGGACACGTCCCCCGCGTCCCCCGCGTAATCTACGCCCATGCCCCAGACTGTGTGATTTTGTAACAATCATGTCAGTTTTAAGACGCATTTTTTATTATCACTTTTTTAGGGGTTCAAGCATGAAATGCTGAAACCCTATTGTAATTGTAAGGATTCGTAAAACGCATCGTGCAGGACAAACCGTAAGGCCTAGAGACGTGAAACCTGGCCAGATGGTAGGCCTCAATTTGGGGACAACCTATCAGAGTATGACCCCAACTGGCCCCTAGGTGGCGCTACAGCAACCAAAAGTACTAAATCGCTCACAACTCTTAGACCGTTTGTCCCAGGATCAAGTGTCTCATATCGTTGGAATCCTTGGCTCAAGGCGGACAAAATGGCTATCTCCGATTTGGATGTAGGCAGGGAAAATTTTCTGCTATGTCGGATTTTGTCCAAAACCTACTTTTGCGAACTAGTCCCTGGTTTTTGGCCCGATCGGAACCAAACCAGTCTAGGACAATTCTCTGGACTCTCTAGATCAATAATTATCGAAAAAAAAGTTGAACTTTTGCATTTGGCTGGCTGTAACAGGGTCATTTAGAAAAGGGGCGTGGCAAAATACACTAAAAAGCCTATAAATCCCAAATGAAAACTCAGAACTTCACAAAAATTGATGAGCATATGTGTCAGAACATGGTGAGGAAGCATGCAGAGTTTCATGGAGATCGGACCATAGGTGGCGCTATAACTGGCAAAAAGCCTTCATTCTTATTAGGGGTTCAAGCATGAAATGCTGAAACCCTATTGTAATTGTAAGGATTCGTAAAACGCATCGTGCAGGACAAACCGTAAGGCCTAGAGACGTGAAACCTGGCCAGATGGTAGGCCTCAATTTGGGGACAACCTATCAGAGTATGACCCCAACTGGCCCCTAGGTGGCGCTACAGCAACCAAAAGTACTAAATCGCTCACAACTCTTAGACCGTTTGTCCCAGGATCAAGTGTCTCATATCGTTGGAATCCTTGGCTCAAGGCGGACAAAATGGCTATCTCCGATTTGGATGTAGGCAGGGAAAATTTTCTGCTATGTCGGATTTTGTCCAAAACCTACTTTTGCGAACTAGTCCCTGGTTTTTGGCCCGATCGGAACCAAACCAGTCTAGGACAATTCTCTGGACTCTCTAGATCAATAATTATCGAAAAAAAAGTTGAACTTTTGCATTTGGCTGGCTGTAACAGGGTCATTTAGAAAAGGGGCGTGGCAAAATACACTAAAAAGCCTATAAATCCCAAATGAAAACTCAGAACTTCACAAAAATTGATGAGCATATGTGTCAGAACATGGTGAGGAAGCATGCAGAGTTTCATGGAGATCGGACCATAGGTGGCGCTATAACTGGCAAAAAGCCTTCATTCTTATTAGGGGTTCAAGCATGAAATGCTGAAACCCTATTGTAATTGTAAGGATTCGTAAAACGCATCGTGCAGGACAAACCGTAAGGCCTAGAGACGTGAAACCTGGCCAGATGGTAGGCCTCAATTTGGGGACAACCTATCAGAGTATGACCCCAACTGGCCCCTAGGTGGCGCTACAGCAACCAAAAGTACTAAATCGCTCACAACTCTTAGACCGTTTGTCCCAGGATCAAGTGTCTCATATCGTTGGAATCCTTGGCTCAAGGCGGACAAAATGGCTATCTCCGATTTGGATGTAGGCAGGGAAAATTTTCTGCTATGTCGGATTTTGTCCAAAACCTACTTTTGCGAACTAGTCCCTGGTTTTTGGCCCGATCGGAACCAAACCAGTCTAGGACAATTCTCTGGACTCTCTAGATCAATAATTATCGAAAAAAAAGTTGAACTTTTGCATTTGGCTGGCTGTAACAGGGTCATTTAGAAAAGGGGCGTGGCAAAATACACTAAAAAGCCTATAAATCCCAAATGAAAACTCAGAACTTCACAAAAATTGATGAGCATATGTGTCAGAACATGGTGAGGAAGCATGCAGAGTTTCATGGAGATCGGACCATAGGTGGCGCTATAACTGGCAAAAAGCCTTCATTCTTATTAGGGGTTCAAGCATGAAATGCTGAAACCCTATTGTAATTGTAAGGATTCGTAAAACGCATCGTGCAGGACAAACCGTAAGGCCTAGAGACGTGAAACCTGGCCAGATGGTAGGCCTCAATTTGGGGACAACCTATCAGAGTATGACCCCAACTGGCCCCTAGGTGGCGCTACAGCAACCAAAAGTACTAAATCGCTCACAACTCTTAGACCGTTTGTCCCAGGATCAAGTGTCTCATATCGTTGGAATCCTTGGCTCAAGGCGGACAAAATGGCTATCTCCGATTTGCTCGCCCTTCAGGCGCCAATTTCGAGTAAATTGCATTTTTTTGAAAAACCTATTTTTGCGAACTTCTCCTTGGTTTTTTGCCCGATCGGAACCAAACCACTGCAAGAATATTCTCTAGAGTCTGACAATCAATAATCATCCAAAAAATAAAAAATTTCAATTAACGGTCGATAAGGGGAACCAAAATCTTTGATGGCACCAGGGCCACTTTTACTAAAACGGTTATAAATTGTGAACGGAAAGAGATTTTTTTGCTAAACTTGGGACACATCTTCCTGAGCTCAATCTGAGATCACTTGAAAAAAATCGCAACAATTGGCCAGTAGGTGGCACTATAAAACGGTTATAACTTGTGAACGGAAAGAGATATTTTCGCAAAACTTGGGACACATGTTCATGAGCTCCTTCTGAGGTCACGTGAAAAAAAATCATGACAATTGGCCACTTGGTGGCGCTATAAAATGGTTATAACTTGTGAACGGAATGAGATATTTTCACTAAACTTGGGACACATGTTCATAAACTCAATCTGAGTTGACATGAAAAAAATCGTGACAACTGGCCACTTGGTGGCGCCATAACAGTGAAAAAATTCATGAAAATAGCTATAAGCGCTTCCAACCGTTAGTCTACTGAAAATTGGCACGCAGTGTCTTTGTCCAGGGTGCCATGATAGTCTATGAGAACATTGGTGTATCTAAAAAAACTCAGTATACGTCATTGGCACAAAGCCTTGAAGGAGCCTTAGAAGTTTCAAGGAAGCCCGTGTTTTTTTCACAGGAGTGACTTCCTAAGAATCCTTGCCGAGTCCAACAATACCAAACATGCCAGGTTTCGCCTTATGGTTTTTGTAAGTGTCATTTAGAGCTTTAAAAAATTGTGGTTATCTTCAAAGCCGTTAGTCCGATCTAGACAACAACAAAAAAACAAAGGAAATTTGAAAACATAGGTAAATAGCTAAACAATAACGCCAAAATGTTAAAATTATGATAGGAACTGACAAAAAAATGTATTAAATCCAATCAATTTCTCCCATGGATCATTTTGATGCTATCACATGTTTGAAACGAACAATGATGGATTGTGATGAAATTTATTTTGAATTGGGACTGGCGAATCCCCGTCCATACTGTCAATGACCGGTCGCAAAGACCCGCCCACTTTAGTTACTGTTGCTATGTCTGACAAGCGACGCCACTCTCACACCACACCAAGTTCTCACGCAGTGAAAAATACATTGCGGATCAGAAAAAAGACTGTGCGGTGACAGACAAGTACTTTTGATATGAAACAAAGTCTCACCTTTCAAATGTAGTCATTTTTAGAGACATTTAAACAATAAATACCGTTTTGTGACTCTTTAATGTGTCTGACAGAACCGATCATCTCTTCCTTCTAGTTAATTTATAGCATTAAAATAAACATGAATGAACATAAAAGGAATGTTGTTTTAAAGTGCTAAGACATCAGTAAACTTTGTTTTTCAAATTTAAATCCTCCTATGTTAATCTACTAACTGTCCTGACTGCTTTGTTGGACAAAATGGCGGATTATGATTAGTCAGATTGCCTGTCAATCAAACTCCCTGCGAAGGGTCAATTGAGAATGCCTGTGCGCACAATCCTGATCTAATCGACAACTTTGCAGTTGCACATAGGAAAGCCCGGAAAATCCCGCTATAATGTAAGAGAGCATCTTTTTCATGTATTTGGACTTAGGCCTAACAAAGTGCGCTGTCCCCATTGTTTTTTTTGTTGTTTTTTTGTTTTGTTTTTGACGAGCATAGGCTACTCCTGATTTTGTTAGTCATCTCATCTCTTATATTCTATGTATGATCATATCCTGCCCTATTCATGATAGCCTACTCGCGGACATTGCGTCATCAATGTCATCAATTGCGTCATCAAGGGGCCCGCCTTGATAATCCTACTTAAGGGCCCGGTGTTGGCTCATTACGCCACTGAATATAATTGTCTAAACTCCTTATCAAAATTAAATATTTACAACAAATCTGACACGTATATATGGGCACACTTTGAGTACTACTAATAAAAGTGGTGGAGAGCAGGCAAGGCTATAAGAAGACTAGGCAAAAGGTGCTATAACTGTAAAAACGCTTTAAAACCATATATTTCCTATGGTAAACTGCCTGTATTGGCTGTAAATTGACTTTTTCATCTATGATGGCAGTTGTTAAATGCTTGCTAAATAAAACTTAATGTCTTTTGATGCTTGTGTGCTTAAAGGCCTTAAAGGCCTTAACTGCTTGAACCCCGATAAATGCTGCTTGCAGCTTTAATTTATTAATGTTTTACTCTACAGTTGTGCAGTTTTGGGGGGGATACAGTACAGGCCAAAAGTTTGGAAACATTACAATTTTTAATGTTTTTGAAATAAGTATCTTCTGCTCATCAAGCCTGCATTTATTTGATCAAAAATACAGAAAAAAATGCAATATTGTGATATATTATTACAATTTAAAATAATTGGTTTTCAATTTATTATACTTTAAATTATCATTTATTTCTGTGATGCCAAGCTGAATTTTCAGGATCATTACTCCAGTCTTCAGAGTCACATGTGACATCCAGTCTATCACATGATCCTTTAGAAATCATTCTAATATTCTGATTTATTATGAGTGTTGGAAACAGTTCTGCTGCCTATATTTGATGAATAAAAGGTTAAAAAGAACTGCATTTATTAAAAAAAAAAAAAAAAAAAAAAAAATATATATATATATATATTCTAATAATATAAATCTTCTTTACTATCACTTTTTATCAATTTAACACATCCTTGCTGAATAAAAGTATTGATTTATTTCCAAAAAAAGAAAGAAAAAAATTACTGACCCCAAATTACTGACCAGTAGTGTATTCGTGAGCTTAGAATTATAAGGTTCTATCTCCACTTTTGGTCGAAATGGAGTTTTTGACATAATCTGATCCATTAGGTGTTTATTAATGCCTGTGTGGTGTTATTTTTGTAAAAAAATATTTTGTTAGTAGTTATTAATAAAATAAAAAGGTTCCATCTCTCCATTGCCAGCTGGGATGTAAAAACTTTGATGCTCAATATCTCAGAACTACCCTAAACGGAGAACCTTATAATTCTAAGCTCACGTATTGTTGTTACAAAAGATTTCTATTTTTATACTTTTTATTCATCAAAGTATCCTAAAAAAGTATCACAGGTTATGAAAAAATATTAAGCAGCAGAACTGTTTCCAACTTTGATAATGAATCATCATATTATAATGATTTCTAAAGGACTGGAGTAATGATCCTGAAAATTCAGCTTTGCATCACAGAAATAAATGATAATTTAAAGTATAATAAATTGAAAACCAATTATTTTAAATTGTAATAATATATCACAATATTGCATTTTTTTTCTCTGTATTTTTGATCAAATAAATGCAGGCTTGATGAGCAGAAGAAACTTCTTTCAAAAACATAAAAAAATAGTAATGTTTCCAAACTTTTGGCCTGTACTGTATATGGCATTTTTAAAATGTATTTGCCAAAATTAGTAATGATATTTATTTTCAGGTTTATTAAAAGTTCACATTAAATCTGTATTGTAAAACGCGCTATAAAAGATAATGGGGACTTGACTTGAATGCTAGATGTAATGCTCTTGGTATTTGTGTTTAGGCTGTAATGTGTGTGTGTGTGTGTATATATATATATATATATATATATATATATATATATATATATATATATATATATATATATATTATATATATATAGGCTAAATAATCATGAACACAGTGACGGGGTGAAATGGGCTGTGATGCATGGGGCA
This sequence comes from Leuciscus idus, assembly GCA_021554675.1. Lineage (NCBI taxonomy): Eukaryota > Metazoa > Chordata > Actinopteri > Cypriniformes > Leuciscidae > Leuciscus > Leuciscus idus. The sequence continues at coordinate 18,047,463 of CM038625.1, read as the reverse complement.
CCAGGTAAAATCTTGCCTAGGGCAGCAAATTGGTCAGGGCCGGCCCTGAAAAAGCTGTCACTGTGGCGGTACCTTTTCAAAAGGTACACCTTTGTACCTAAAGAGTGCATATAAGTCCCTCAAAGGTACATATTGGTACCAAATGTGTACATATTAGTACCTAAATGGTACTAGAACCCTTTTGAATGGCACTGTCCCAGTGACAGCTTTTGTACCTTTTTTTCTGAGAGTGTAGATTCAGAGAAAGGTCTGAAGCATTCATCATTCCAAGATTGAAAGAGGCTATCAGATCAAGTTTCAGTGTTTACAGGAGAATGAGCAATTTTCCTAGCATTGAACAAAATAAAAGATATGGGGTGAAACAAAATTATAATATATTCAGATTCAAGGCAAGCTCAACCCTGTTAAGTCTGGAAGCTCAACAATCTGAAACTAGACAAGATATATTGATGGAGATTCTTCAGTTATTATAATGCAGCAGAAAATAACAGTCTGATCAATAGTTAAAAAAGAAGTTGTATTTTGTATTTTGTATTTTAACTCAGACTGGGACATGCAGGACTTAATTCAACAATATAATAGGAAAACATCTTACATGATTATGTGATTGGTGTGGAGTCAGAGAAACAGTGGAACATGGCTATAAATGAAGTGGAAATAAACAAGATGAATTACAGAAGAAAAGAGAACAGCAATTAATTTTAAAGGAGCTTTTGAACACAGTAAGAGGTGATAGGCCATTAATACAATTTCTGAATAGAACTCGATAAATTGAAATAATATAGTTAGATCAGGAAAGAGAGGGAAATCGTTTCTGATCCATAACCCACAGTAGATGGCGGTAATTCTCTTTTTAATAATGCAAGCCGCATAAATAGAAGAAGAAGAAGAAGAGGGGCGGCAGGGTGCTAGATTCCTGTTTTCTCCATTACTGACGGTGCTTTCCGCCATCAAGTCTTCTGCTCTTCGCTACAGTCTTTGAGGACATAACGTACAACTGCTTATTTTTTCACAGCATATAAATCAATAAAATTAAACGTATTAGTGAATTACAGTTGGTAATAAAAGTATCTCTGTTGTTTTGCTTTAGTACGTTTCGTTTTGGTTAACAATCGTGGCCTCGCCTGGGCGCGGTTCAGAAACGACAAACTATTAGACACAATCTTTTAAGAAGATTTAGAACTTCATTGGAATCAACAGCAATATGAAGACTATTTCCCAAAATATCATATTGTTATTGGTCGTGTGCGGTAAGTGTACTATATTTGTTACTTTACTTTCGGTTTTATATTGTAACCGGAAACAGCCGATTGCTGATATTCTAACGCACTGAAGAGGCGAGCAGGACAACGAACACACGGTCTACAACCAAAACAACGACACCATAATGATAGGGGACAGATATTTCTGCATGTGTAAATATATTTCGCTTCTAAACTATTGTAATAATTCATTATTTTCTGAACAACTCTCATGTCCTATGTTGCCTCTTTGAGATAAATTGCTTATTTAGTGGTTTAAAAAAAAGCTTTGTATAAAACGGTGAATATAAAAGTGTATAAGAAGCGAATAAATGTGAGGTAGTACTGCGGTAAAGTTAGTTTAACGTAACGACATTAGGTTTTATACCATTAAACTCTTCGCATTTCATGTTTTCTGTCCAAACCAACTCAGATATGCATAAACAAATGTCCTTTGCATTGCACAAGGCTTAATTTCAACAAATAAAATATGTATTAATTAGCCCTATAAATCAATTAAATAATTATCTATGTGACATTATGATATCAAACTAATAGTAAAATATTCAGAAAAATACTCTGTTTTTGGAATTAGCTTTACACATATTTTATAATAATTTTTGAAATGTAATTGTATGCAATACTGTAAATCCATTAAACTCAACACCGTTTGGCCTAAAGGTATCAAATAACCATTAAATTACTCAGAATATTATTCTATATGATGCACAAGGCTTGTTTTCAAGATTTTTTATCTAGTATTTTTTATAATGTTTATTTTTCAGATTAAAATGAAAGAAAAAAATGAATAAGCAAGAAAAGTGTTAAGGATTCAAACATGTTAAAATAAAACACCTGTATTGATCATGAGGAAAGCTTTTAAGACTTGGATATCTTTTTTTGTGAATAACGCAATAATTATTTTGTACATTCCAACTTTTTCAGTTTTAGACTGTTTTCTTTCTGTTTCACTATTTTGCATTTTTGACAGTCACGCACAATTATCTTTAAAGTACTGTTTCTTCTGAAAATTATTTTTTTTTTAAACTTGATTTAAATGTGTTGAATAATGTATGTTTTTATATGTTATGCATCAAAAGTGTACTCCCTAAAACAAGCCATGTGCATCATAGAGCATATTATTGTGAGTAATTTACAGTTGGTTTGATGCCTTTAGGCTAAATGGTGTTGTAGTTTAATGGATTTAAATGGGTTTAGTACTGTATATATAAAAAACAAAACAAATTAATAATCTGAAAAACAAGCCTTGTGCATCATAGAGAATAATATTGTGAGTAATGTACAGTTGGTTTGATGTCAATTAGACATAAGTTATTAGACAGGACTCAGATAAACCAAAATTGCCATCAGTGTTATGCAGGTTTAATCTCTGAGAAACTGTTTGTGTTTGTTCTGCAGGAGTGTTTGGTGCTGATGCAGTGAAGTCATTGTCAGTGATGGAGGGAGATTATGTCACTCTAAACCCTGATCTCACTGAAATGAACAAATATTGGCAGATACTTTGGAGGTTTGGGGAAGAACTCATAGCTGAGATCGATGAAGATAAGAGGAGCTCATATAAAAATGGTACTGATGGGAGTTTCAGAGACAGACTGCAGCTGGACAGTAAAACTGGGTCTCTGACCATCACAAACATGAGAATGAAACACTCTGGACTTTATAAACTAGAGGCCTACATCAAAAGCAGTGGGAAGACAGACAAGTATGAATTCAGTGTTGCTGTTTATGGTGAGCATATTTTTTGAGTAATTACGTTTTTTTTCAATGTTGTTTTTGTTTGTCAAATGAACCTGAACTAAACTGAAATTCAAAGTGCAGCCAGCTAATATACTGTATTCATCAGTCTTACATAATTGTAGTTTCTCAATATCACAGTCATGCTTTTGTTCTGAACATCATCACAGCTGTGATTGAGTTGCAGGTGATCTTCAAAACAGCAGCATGATGGCGAGTGTGATATTGATTTTATATATTTTTTTAACAGTTCTAGAAAGAAAGTCGTGTCAAGTCACTCTATTTTGTTTAGGTTGTTCCACCAGTATTACAAATCCAAAGGAGTTTTAGCAGTTGTGTAGAACTAACAATATGTTTAATCTGTGTGTCTGTGAATCTGTTTCTTGCAGAGTCTCCAGCTGTTATTGATGCTGGTGAAGCTGAAATGAAGACTGTGTCAGTGATGAAGGGAGATTCTGTTCCTCTTCAGACTGATGATACTGAACTACATGGAGATGAACTGATAGTGTGGAGGTTTGGAGATGAAGGAAAACTCATAGCTAAATGTGATATAGAGGCCAAAAGCTCACCACTATATAATACTGATGAGAGATTCAGAGACAGACTGAAGCTGGATGAGAAGACTGGATCTCTGACCATCACAAACACCAGAACCACAGACACTGCACTTTATAGAGTGAAGATCAGCAGCAGCAAACAGACCTCATACAAGAAATTCACTGTTATTGTCAGTGGTGAGTAACTCAAGACGTTTGAAGTTATGATTGTTATGATCAGCTGTCTGTAAATAATTCAGGTAATGTGACTTCAAAGGGCTCATATTAGGGGTGTGCAGCGGAGCCAATATCTATAACTTACCATCTCAAAATTATTTGTATCTGTATTCAGATCAAACCAGAAGTGGGTTGGATTTTAACCAGAAGTTTGTAAATTACACGAGAAGCTCAGTTTATTCTGTTCCCTTCATAGTTTTCATTTGACAAGTATGCCTTGTATAACTCATAAAATATTAATATCTGCTATAATTATTGTAACGAAGTTCAGATGTTATGGGAAGAAGGAGGCGGGAACCGGCGAACATTCCAAAAATTTTAATAAATAAATAAACAAATACAAAAATGAAAGTATAAGCACAAGACAGGAACAAAACATGACATAAAACTCAGGCCTGTCCTCTCTCGTTCTTCACTGTCGTCGCTCCTCCTTTATGCTTCCGCTCCTCCGTGAGAGATACGAGACCGGTGCGTCTCGCAGGTGTCGCTCATCAGAGTAATCACGCCACCCGCCTCGTGCCGCTCTCTCACGGCCCTCGTCCTCATCCTACTCGCCACAATTATAATAAATTATAATAATTTATTGAAATATCTTATGATTAAAACAATGACAATACATGTTAAATAAAATATAACTTTTTTTAAGAGGAACTTTGTGTATAGAGTTATGTCAGGACAATCATCCACATCATCAAATAAGAGTCGTTTGACTCTAAAACAACTGACTGGAGATCATGGAAGTTGAAAGGTAAAATATAAAGTGGTTAAAAATTGCTAAATCAACTTTTACTATGCATACAAATGCAAATTCTGAACAAATTATAATTAATTCACAAATGTTTGCCGGCTCCAGGAGAGAGTGAGACAAACATATGTATCTCATGGATGGGCAGATTCAGTCCTGCAGAGTTCAGCTCCAACCCTGATCAAACACCTGAACCAGCTGATCAAGCTCTTCAGGAATAAAGATACTGGCAAGTGATCAGGGTTGCTGCTAAACTCTGCGGGAAAGTGGACCGCCCATCCATTACTTATATCGTACAAGGTTTAAAACATTTAAATAGACATATCAAAAATGTGTTTGACTTAGTTGATATTACTCTTAACAAAGCTCTGTTTTCGGAGAGATGTGCAGAGATGACAATGTGGCTATTTGATTTGTGATCGTGCTTTGCTCATTTCATTCATAGAGTTTAAACTAATTCACTTCAAACACTCATTATTGCATAGTGATTTTAGAGGTTTATATATAATGTGCTATGGTCCTCTGGCTCAGCTGTTATTCACACTGTAAAAAAAAAAAAACGGTAAAATGATTGGCAGCTACAGCTGCTAAACCTAAAATTAAAGTAAAATTTCCTGGTTTAAATAAGGTGGAAAAAAATTACGTTTACAGAAATGTTCATTAAACATTTTACAGAAAAACACTGTTATATTACATATATTTCCTGAATTATGACGATCAAACACCTTGACTATATATTTTTTTTAAACAGTCAAATTACTGGCAGACAAAAAAAAAACGTAAAATTGAAGTAAAATATCATAATTTGAATAAAATGCAAAAACTTTTTCAGAAATTTTCAGTAAATGATGTACAGAAAAACTCTTATTTTACAGGTCTTTACTGAATTATTATTATTGTCAAACAATTTCACTGCAAAATGTAAATATCTTACTGTTAACCATTGGCTAGCTATAACACAGGAACTAATGTAACTACAGACATCACTGCGTTAGTGACTAGACAGCTACTGCCTTTAAATAAAGCAACATTAAGTATATTGCTGTAACTGTGTGTTTCTAAAGCGCATTTGCTATGGCAAAAATGCAATATTAAATATGATCCGACAATGTTGGCTACATATTGGTACTACCCAGAGTCAAATCTCTGATTAAATTATTTAATATTATTATGTTATTTATTAAATTCTTAAACAATTTAGTATTAAACTGTTTATTGTAGCCCTACAATAAATACTGCATAAAATCCTGCAGTCATTATACAGTAAATGGTTTGACAGGATCATGACATGTAGACACACAGACACCATCAATCAGCATATGTATCTCAACTATGGCTACAATTGTTGATTTTTGACGATTGAGGATTTTTGTTGGTTGTCACCATTGTTGAGATTCATACACTGTTTCTTGATGCCTCTGTGCGTCTAAAAGACACAGCTCCAAACATTTTCTGAATAATGACTTTCAAAAAAGTCAGAATATCTGTCGTAACACTGATGTCATAATATCATAAAACTGCTGAAAAAATCTGAAATTAACAGCTGATTTATTCAGATATTTCACTCAGTGAATCAGACCTCTACATGATGAATATATCAGATTCAGCCCCGATAAATAACCAACACCTTCTGATCAGATTTTCTCTTGCACGTTTTCTATAATAAACACGTCTTATAAACACACAGTTGAGCAGCCAGCGGAAAACTATAAAGATTAAAAAGTCAAAACAGTAAAGCAAACACTGAATACATTTTCTATAAAAATTGAGAATTACTGGAGTTTGTCATTAATGGCATAATACATAATCATTTTTTTTACAGTGCTGCAAACACGAGGAGTAGCCTAACCGTGTCTGACAAATATTTTTCATATTATTTGGTAGAATTTGTCATTTGTTTTGAAGCCATTACTGGGCCTTTCTGAATAAGGTATTCGGCTTCAGGCACATCCCAACTCCCAAGCTATATATCTCGATTATAGAGACCAAAATTCTCACGATTCTCAAAATGTTCACGGTTTTGTTAAAATGAGATGAAAATGTTCAAAAAGCACTGATAAACACACGGAAAACATTTGAACATGTTTTATTTTTAAAAATCAACAAACTACAAATAAAATTAGCAGCTCTATGCACTTTTTTTAAGCAGAAACATTAAATTATATGACCGTCGTCAATAGCAACGCATTATAACAGCGCACATCTCTTGTATCACCGCGAATACGCTCTCTCGTTTCATGCAAATGCAACTTATCGTCTTGCTTCTCAGTTTTTGATTGTATTGAAATTGAAATCAGAGGACTTTAGTATTAATACTACTATAATATTGTTGTAATGATCATCTTGTCTGGACGATTGTTTTGTACAATGCAACAACATACAATGGATAGGACAGAACAAGAAAGACTTAATCTTTCATTGCGCAAAAGTATTACAAGCCTAAAATTTCATATCACGGTTATAGTGATCACAAATATCACGATTCTCAATATTATCACGGTTTTGTTCAAATGAGATGAAAATGTTCAAAAAGAAATGATGCGTTTAACAATTTTAAATTTCAGTTACAGTGCGCGTGAAGAACAATATATAGTGCGCTCTACTCCATTGTTGTGATCTAACAGACAACCAGGAGGAGATAGCATGATTTAGAAAGAGAAATAAAGAGAAATAAAGTCCAGCAAGATAAAGTGCTTTTATGCTAATTCATAGACCTTTATCTACAAAAAAAAGTATAAAAATGGGAACATTGAGCTTGTATTCTCAATTCCAAAACTTAGATTTCACGAGGGCAAAAAAGAGCGCATGAGGGTGCATTTTTATATTATAATATATCTGCAATTTCTTTGCACTGTCACTGAGAAGCTGCAGCCGTGACGGGAGGATTTTTGGGGGATGAATCTGCCGAGCACCGTCTGCCATGTCTTCTCTTACAGTAATAGCCTAATAATAATAATAAAAAAAGTTGCATGCTGCGGCTGTGTCACACTGATGCTGACTGGACAGGATTTACCACGAGTTTTCAAAATCGTGATAATTGAATACGGTTTTAATGATGATTACATTTTAAACGATAATACTAACCGTCAGGACATTTTATCATGTTTTTTTTCGGTTATATTTACTCAGGTTAGTGCTGATGTTTATAGTGTTTGTAAGGCTACGTTCAGACTCTCAGTCCCAAATCTGATTTTCGTGTATAGCCGATGGAATTAGCTAATCAGAATTAGCTAATGTGAACAACAAAAAATCACATGAAATGTGATTTTAAAGGACAATTTTTTAGGTTTTTGTGTTAGCACCCCCCCACCTTAACAATGGCTGCATAGGTGCACTGGAATAATCCTTCCTAAAACGCATTAAACTTTCGTTTACAAAGACGTGAAACTCACAGAGTGGTCAGGGGTGTTCACTGATATGCTCACCACAAAAATCGCTGCAAAAGATGCTTTCCAACAGGTTTTATCGTAGTTTTTGTCCAACTCCATTGACTTGTATAGGACGTGCTGTGAGACCGCAGCACCTTTACGGTATTACTCCGCCGCTTCTTCTTCTGCTTCTTCTGTGTATTCAGTGAAATGCCAGTGGTTTGCTTGCAATTGGCAAAGGTGCATTATCGCCACCAACTGGGCTGGAGAGTCTATTATTCAAGCTCTCAACGGAAGAATGTACGGGTGTGAGGCGTTTGGAAAAATAGGTCCACAGTTTTACAACGAATGGTAAAACACCTGTTGGAAAGCATCTTTTGCAGCGATTTTTGTGTGAGCATATCAGTGAACACCCCTGACCACTCGGTGAGTTTCACGTCTTTGTAAACGAACGATTTGTCCAGTGCACCTATGCAACCATTGTATAGGTGGGGGCTGCTACCACAAAAACCTAAAATTCTCGGGAGAGCAGCATTTGTCCAAATTTCAATCTTAACCATTGTATTTCATCAGAAACTATCTGAAAACAGGGCTTTAAGTGTAAAATACCGAACTTGTCCTTTAACAAATCCGTTTCAAGCTACACTCATATCCGCTTCAAGCTACACTACACGCATTTCTGGAAATCTGTTTCAGTCTGACTGCTCTGATCGGATTTCGCGTGGTTTATGTAAATGTCAGACGTTGTTATAGGAAACATGCTGAAAGTCGCTTCAGAAACAATGCAATCATTACAGCATCAGATCTTCACTCAGGTTATATAGTGCTGATGTTTATAGTGTGTGTTATAGATCACATTCACACTAATGTCTGTCTTTATCATTACAGTATCAGATCTACACTCAGGTTATATAGTGCTGATGTTTATAGTGTGTGTTATAGATCAGACACACTCACACTAATGTCTGTCTTTATCATTACAGTATCAGATCTACACTCAGGTTATATAGTGCTGATGTTTATAGTGTGTGTTATAGATCAGACACATTCACACTAATGACTGTCTTTATCATTACAGTATCAGATCTACACTCAGGTTATATAGTGCTGATGTTTATAGTGTGTGTTATAGATCAGACACATTCACACTAATGACTGTCTTTATCATTACAGTATCAGATCTTCACTCAGGTTATATAGTGCTGATGTTTATAGTGTGTGTTATAGATCAGACACACTCACACTAATGTCTGTCTTTATCATTACAGTATCAGATCTTCACTCAGGTTATATAGTGCTGATGTTTATAGTGTGTGTTATAGATCAGACACATTCACACTAATGACTGTCTTTATCATTACAGTATCAGATCTTCACTCAGGTTATATAGTGCTGATGTTTATAGTGTGTGTTATAGATCAGACACATTCACACTAATGTCTGTCTTTATCATTACAGTATCAGATCTTCACTCAGGTTATATAGTGCTGATGTTTATAGTGTGTGTTATAGATCAGACACATTCACACTAATGACTATCTTTCTGTCACTGTTCCAGCTCCAGGTCTATCTCCTGGTGCTGTAGCAGGAATAGTTGGTGTTCTGCTGCTGCTGGCGGCGGTGGCGGCTGCTGTGATTTACAATCGCTACAGAAGGTCTGAACTAGAAAAACAAATAGGTAAGTACTATCTAAAGACAAAAATGATGAGCTTTATTGCAGTAGTGTAGGGATGAAAATAGTCATATTTTTCATATTAAATATTTAAACTTACCACAAGTTAATTTACTACAATAATTAATGATATTTTATTAATATACTGTATAACTAGGATGCACAGTCATTTGTTGTCAAATAGTTACAAACCCATAGACAGTCTATGTTGCAATGAAACATTGAAAATACAATGTAAAAAATAATTTTAATTATGAGCACTATGTCATATAATACTCTAATAATACTCGTTTTTCTTCATGTACAGCCCTAAATTCCAGCTGTTCTAGAGTCTGTGGATATTCAGGGTATAGACCTTAGTCAGGTTAGACACTATTGAATTAAACACAGATGAAAACCAGGCTGTGAGTGATAGACTTTACAGTCTTTACATTATGTTGGCATGTTGTTAAACAACAGTAAAATCCATTGAAAGCACTGTACTTCTATCCCTCACAGCCTCCTCGTTTTCATTAATAAAAAAAAATATATATAAACATGGCGCTACCCTGACTAATGTCAATACCGTATCTTCATGCATATAGAAACATGCTTTGATTAAATATTGGAATATGATACACTGCATTGTTTGGCCTTTCTGGTTATTGTGGCATTGGTGACCATTGGTTATAAACTTTCAAAGTATATTTTGGTTATTGGTTATAGACTTACACAGTATATATAATTCAGTTTAAATTTTCACCTTGCAGATAACACAAATGTAACAAGACTAATATTTACTATTAATAACCCCCCCCCCCCCCCCCCCCAAAAAAAAATCTAAATGCAAATGGCCAGACTTGTTATATTTCACTGTATGTTGTTTTCAGAGTTATATCTCTGAAATATTTATTTTTTATTGTTATATCAGGATGAATAGAACCTCTAGTATTGTCTGCAGAGCAGTGCCACTTAATGGTTATGATCTTCCACTGTGTTGCAGAATAAGCTGCAGTAGGCATCTAGTTAGGATATAAAAATATATAAAACTATAAATGTAAAAAAAAAAAAAACATTCAGTATATTGTTTGTTATTATAGTTTACACATATTAAATAAACCCACTGATCACAGTTGGATCTTGTTACTAAAATATTTAACCTGTCTGTTAACTGTTTCTGTATGTTCTGTAGGTTCAATTAAACCTGAGCCTGTTTATTGTGTGGAGGGAGATTGTGCTGTCCTACAGTCTTATCATGAAATAAAGAAAGGTGTTCAGATGCTGTGGAGGCTTGTCTCCGTTAAAGAGTCTGCTGTAGCTTCAGTGAGTGAAAATGACAAGAAGACCTATTGGTATGATGTGAGATTCAGAGGCAGACTGCAGCTGGATCCTCAGACTGGATCTCTGATCATCAGAAACCTCCAAAAAACAGACGCTGGAGTTTATTTTCTAGAGATCAAAAGCAAAGGAGGGACCACATACAGAAAATATGAAGTGATTCTCACTGGTGAGTAGATTTAAATGTTTATCAATGTAATAATTGTTTTATTTAGATTTACAGTGATTACTTTAGTGTAGTATAATATAATTATTATTCATGGATAACATAACTGTCATTTACAGAGAAGCAGAGAATGTCCTGAAATTCTGTTTCTGTGGGTTGATTTCATCTGGTTTTAGTAGTTTAGGTTAGGGTTTCATTAATATATGTTTTAATGGTTATGTTTTACCAGTTCACAACAATCAGATTAATATCAAACACCTCAGATTATTAATAATAAATATTATTATTAATATTATTATTACTTTCTTACGTAGCGTCTTTAATTGTAAATTATAATAAAAAATCTTAAAGTAAAAAAAGGGAAACTATGGAGAATGTACATTTGGGTATGCCTTAAATAACGAGCAGAGGTTAGAGATGAGCTCTGGAACTGGGTAGAGATTAGGATAGTAATGTAAACAGTTTATTTTTCCTGTTGTGACTTATGTAACAGCTGGGGATAACTCGTGTCTTTTCTTGTCAGACAACTCAGGACAGCATTACAGTGAGCCTTGTCTTTTATTTTTAGCACAACAATGCAATGTTAATAATTTCAAAACAGCAAAAACAGATTATCAGTATATAATAATTATAATACATCCACACACAACAAAGCTTGAGGTTTTACTTAAGGTTCATTGCTTTCTTTTATCCTTAAAAACAACTAATGGAGTGAAAAATCCAAAAAAATACCATAATTATTTATGCAGTGTTTTTCAATTTTTTGTAGTGCTTCCAATCTTTGAAACTTTTCTTTTTTCTGACTGATGTAAGAAACAAACAAATCGTGTATACTGGTATTTAGAAAACAAAACAGTTTTCCACATGATTTGTGTGCTGTATTTCAAGCCTTTCGTTTGCTTTAAAAACTGACCCAATTTTAGCTGTTCACTCAATATCTTCTCCACATTCCATCCTGGGCCACACTTGAGTCTGTTATACTTAAGCTAACAATGTCTGTTAGTTTACGTAAGTGTCACACTTGACACTATATAAGGAGAAGGCAGTAAAGAAGCACATGTGACGAAGGAAGTTTCTCTCGCCCTCTTTATAATACCTTCCCGCCTTCATACAGGGTGTGAAGCGCTCTTTTAGATCCACCGGTTTAGTAGATACATGTTTTTTTTTCATCTTCATGACCAGTCATTCTCCAAATTTTGACTCCAAGATTCACATAGTGCACAACAACATTCAAAGCCCCCGTAACTTTTTTACCGGGTGTTCATGACTTACTAAATAAGTATATTTAAAAATATATTTCCCTCAAAGTACACCTTGGCATAAATAGAAACATGTATATTATTCATTAAAAAATGTCCATGTGGGTTTTACAATTTTATTCAATTTAACTCTTTCAGCACCAGTGTTTTTTAATGATGATTTTCACAATTTTCATGGCCCTGAGAATAATTTGTTGTATGATTATCTGAACATACAATGTCAAAATAAAGAACAGACCCCCTGCTTTTTTAGCTTCAACACTTTAATGTGGGTACGTTTCATCAAAAACATTTTTTATCAAAAGCTGGTAAAATCGTGTTGTTTTTTTTCCAAAGACTACATCTAGATCAGATTCAGAACGATGATCAAAAGATTTGGCGCTGATAGCCTTGTGGGCAGCGCAACACGCCGACATCTAGTTCTGCTTCGGGCGACCCATTGTGGAAGTCTGTCCTATGTCTTAAAAATGCCAAAGCACAGTCAGTGCCCTTTGCACTTTTGGCATTTGGTATGAAGATGTTAGCCCTACTGTTATCTATAAGCTAGTGTGCTTCAAAACAATTTGAAAATTTGCATTTAGAAGATATAAGCATTCAAAACTTAGTTTCTCACTTCCGCCAATATGGATCACTGATTTTGATGACATCACTCTGCACTGCAACTTCTTATCAGATTTTCTGTCCAATCAAATGCTCTCTAAAATCTGGAACTCTGCCCCCTACAGTATAAATAGACGCTGAAGCTGTGGCTGAAATCAGTCACTTGTTCACACGTTTACTATTTTCTACATGGTGAATGACGTGTAGTGCACTATATAGGGCATAGGGAATGATGTAAATATGCTTTCCATCGGGGCAAATGAAGTCTGGTTTCATGTTAGTATCATGCAAACCTCCGCAGCTCCGGTCCAGAGACACAAAGCACTAGGGGGTGTAACGATATTACAATATTCAAACCAAACCGAAAAACCGCGATACAACAGCCACGGTTCGAACCGCGATACTCTCATGTCGAACCGACCGCGCAACCTGCTGCCCAACTCTCACTGCACTTTGTGTCACAGAACTATTTTTTTCTTCCTTGAAATTTGATTAAATAGTAATTAATGAGTAGCCTACACTTTTAACAACTAATAAGAGCTGTAGTTTTACTAAATATTATTATAATATTATTTACAAAATAAAGTGCATGTCACGTGACTTGGGGGATCACGGGAGTTTACATACGCACTTCAGGATGACAACTCCGCGGCATATTGAGATTGAAGACCCTGCGGTCACAACCATAGACAGTATAAGAAGTGGACAGAGCCATCTCATTGGAACTCAATTGAGACAAGTGAAGCCCATTTTTAGCGATTTTTTTTTTTAGGACTTCCGTTCCTGACGCGCAGACTCAAACCGACTCAAACTGAGCTTGACGACGTAGATGTGACGTGAGCAACCCGTCTGTCTTCTAGTGGCTGTGGCATGAGAAATCTGAATAATTCCCTTCCGAAACTTGCAGAGACGGAGTGTGTGAGTAGGAGCTGTCCATGAGCTTGGAGCAGGAGAAACGTTTGCTAGGTATTCTGATTAATTACTTTGTAATTTTGCCTCCACGTCTCCCCGATTGCCCGCGAGCTTCTCCTCCTGTCCATACGGTAATCTCTCTACTGTGCGACAGAGAGTCGCGTGGTTATGACGCAATCATTAGCCTATTTTTACAAAAACTGCTTCTACGGGGCCATAACGTAAGATACAAGGTAATGGAGCATTTTATACATTGTCGTGTTTCTTTAGAAATAAATAATGGACAAATGGAGTCTTAAAACGCCTCAGATGTAAAGTTATTCGCTGTCAAAGTGACGCCAAAATGAATGGGAGTCAATGGAATGCTAACAGCAGGTGAAGTTCTGCTACAAGATGGTGGCACGCGGCCGGCTTCAACTTCCGGTAGACTTCAACTTCCGGTAGACTTCCTTCCCGCTTGTGTCACAACCACTGACTGATACAGCAGCAACAGCAGCAGTGCTGATCACGACACTTGAGAATGATCACCGACACCTGTCATCATCCAATATGGTGACATATAACAGCTTTTTTTAATCACCGTTTTGAGACAAATCATTGTTTGATTTGCGAACATAATCCTCTGCCGTCTGGTCACTTCCGTTTCTTGCCGGACTCGTCTCGCGCTAACAGTAATTCCTCTTCACTGTCCCCGTTTTGATTTCGGCGAATGCAAACAATTGTTTTATTGTTCATGAGTCCAACATCCAGCCACGCAAGATAACATGTAATCTACCTGAGGGAATAATATGCTCACAAAACATTTCTGATTATTATTAATGTTTAAAACTGTTTTGTTTTTTTCCCCCAGGATTCTTTGATGAATGTAAAGATCATAAGATATTTATTTGAAATAGAAAGCTTGTGTAACACTATAAATGTACTGTCACTTTTGATTAATGTAATGCATCCTTGCTGAATAAAAAAATCTTACTAACCTCAAGCTTTTGAACTGTAGGCCTATGTATAATGTTAAAAAAGCTTTCTATTTCAGATAAATGCAGTTATTTTGAATGGTGGTTTGTTTGTAATGTGACTTTTTTTTTTTTTTTATGACATTAAAATTATTTTTATAATTAAATTGTACATAAATAGGTTAAGCAATACAAATGTGTTTGTCTGATAACCATTTAAACATATACTTAACTACAGTCTGCAGACACTGAAATTATGTACATTGTGTGATACAGTAAATATTTTGAGTGTCCCTTATTTTCCTATAAAGAACCACGATTGTCCCGCATTTTACTTTTCTGAAGTTGGCAACCATACTCAGGTGTGCAGTTTATTTCTGACTAGTCAGTGGGGGCATTTATTTCATTTTAGTTAACTCAGGTGTGCTAACTGCTCTAAAGAAAACGTGAAGCCAATGTATAAAATTAATAAAGATAAAGTTAATAAGTTAAATTATTGTTGTTGTTTTTATTAAGTTAAAAGTGAATCTAGTGTTATTATTGCTGGTGCCCTGCCATGAACCCTGCCCCGACAGCAAACAGAACCGAACCGAACCGAACCGTGGCTCCAAAACCGTGATATGAACCGAACCGTGGCATTGGTGTATCGTTACACCCCTACAAAGCACATAGATTATATGATCGCGTCGGCGCAGAGCAGAAAACGTATCAAACCCTTATGAATTCTGCACAGAATGCTATATTTTAAAGCGATATGTTGGAGATTAGGAATAAACTGTGGCTTTACTGAGCTCAACGGCTCTGACTGAGATGTGATATAAAGGCTATTTTAAAAAGGGGAGGAGCTGTTCGATGTGTCCTGCCCTGTTTTCCTTTTTCGGTGGAAATTATGTCAACACATTGAATAATGCTGCACTTTTCAGGGTACTTCAGTGGGCCTTTCACACACACTAAACCAACACTGTCTTCTATACCGCCTCAGAGCGGTCTTTGAGGCTAAGCATATCCCATGATGCATCATGTTCGGGAACTTGCATGCCCCGAAATCGTGAGATGTCGAGGAAAACATTCCACTAAGTTAGATGAATTAGATATTACAAATAATTCGGTAGTTAAACGTAAAGTTTTGTACGTTTTATTGGTGCAAAGATGAATGTGTATTTTGTACAACATTGGCAACTGCTTATTATCACTTAATAGATTTATCACGTAATAGAACATCACAATTTGTATTATGTGTCTTCTGTTACATAGGGACTACTGAACAAACTTCAAAAATAAGTTTTCAAATGCAAAGTATTGAAAATTAAAATGTGTAAATAAAGCTCTGTAAATACTCATTTTTACAACCCTCAAGTGTGTCTCATTTGGTAATAAAAAGTTCTACACACACTTGCAGTCTTCACCCCATTTGAACACTTGGGCCAAATACAGGAAATAAGTCATGTTAGTAGACAAGTGGTCAAGTGCATAGACTGCAAGTGTGGGTATTTGGACAGGCCCTATTGCTTGTTTCTTCTTCTCCTGTGTTTGGAGGTGTGTAATGGCGCGCCCTACCACATTCTGGCAGTAACCGGTTTAAAGGCACTGGATTGAGATTTATTTTTTATCTTTTGATTATGTAATAGAAGAAAATCTTGTTTGATGATGCCTCACATAGGCCTCCCAGTTAAAAAGATCTGACCACTAGTTGATTTCATCTGTTTACTGAATGTGTTATTAAAGTTTCCTTTCAGTTCCTTCATGACGTCTGTTTTGGTTCTCAACACAGGTGAAGTGGAGACAGGTGAAGTGGAGACGGTGTCAGTGAAGGAGGGAGATGATGTCACTCTAGAGTTTTCAGGAGAGTGTGTTAATTATACAAACTGGGAGTTTGAAGTGGATAATGGAGAAAGAATAGCTACATTAATAATAAACGATTCAAAGGACAATAAACCTAAGTATCCTGATGGGAGTGCTGGTGGGAGATTCAGAGACAGACTGGAGCTGGACACACAGACTGGATCTCTGACCATCAAGAACATCAGACCTGAACACACTGGACTTTATAGAGTAATAACAGGTCCCGGATATGTCTGCAAGAAATCGTTCAATGTTGTTTTTGATGGTGAGTATTGAAAGTCTTTTTAGTGTTATAATCGTCTGTCATAATGTTGAATTTTTCTGGCAAACAGTGTGACATATTAATATGAGACATGGTGAAAAGTATATACTGGGCCATTTTCACAATAACATGAGTATTTTGCTTTCTTTTAAAGTACTCACATCACAATGAATCATATTTTCTGTTTTTATTTATTTATTTTTACTATATACACATTCTATAATTTACAATTCTCAAATCATCCTCCATTTATTGATGCTAAAGTGCTTTCTGAATTGTTGAAAAATCGAAATAGCCAGATAATCCTAGGTTATGTTTTATTTTTCTCACTTCACATTCTGTTCACACTCTTTTATACTGCACATCTGTAATCATCCAGATTTTTTTGTTTGTTTGTTTTGCATATTTATGAAGTCAGTAACATGCCATGAAAATGAAAATGACTCTCCGTATTAAGAATCAAGTGTATCTAAACTTCTGGAGTGATTTTGTCTAAATGTAAACATCTGTTATGTGAAATAGATTAATCAGGGTAGTAGTATTATAGAAAACATGACATTTTTATGATCACTCTTATTTTGGTAAAACAAGAATATCAAGCAGAGTCTGCAAGGTGTGTGTAAACTTTTGACCACAACTGTATATATGAGTACTTTTAAATATTATCTGAATATAACCAAGTATGTCAACTTTGGATTCCAATTGGCAAATAATATAAACATATTCTCCAAAGCAAATGGTTTAATCCTAGAGCAGAGATCTGGGCCTCATTTATAAAACGTGTGTATGCACAGATTTGAACTTGGTGTGTGTGTATGCTAAAAACCATGGCAATGTTCATATTTATAAAAACGCTCTTTGACATGGAAAAGTGTTTAGAGCCACTTCAGGTTCTGAGCAGACGTACACACTTTTCCTTGTGTCAGAGTGTCGGACTGTCGGAGAACTGCAGGTGTTTGATTAGATTAGATTAGATTAGATTCAACTTTATTGTCATTACACAAGTACAGGTACAAGGCAACGAAATGCAGTTTAGGTCTAACCAGAAGTGCAATAGCAGCAAGTGCAGGATATACAGTGGTTCCATAAGTGCAGAACATGGATATGTACTGAATAAATATAGAGTTGAATACTATTATAAACAAAAATTTACAGATAGATTGTCCTATGAATATAATATACAGATAACTATTACTGTGAACAGAGTTTACAGCTAGATATGTACTGAATATAATAATATACAGATGGCTATTACTATAAACAGAATGTTTACAGATAGATATGTACTGAATATAATATACAGATGGCTGTTACTATAAACAGAATTTTACAGATAGATATGTACTATGAATATATATACAGATGGCTGTTACTATAAACAGAATGTGAGCATAATATACAGATGGCTATTACTATAAACAGAATTTAACAAATAGATATATGTATAAGTTAGGCTAATGAGCAGTATAACAATGGATTTAAAGTAGTGCAAATAAAGTTGGACAGAAGCTATCCGAGTGAAAGTGCAGTGGAAAGTATTTGCATATTACAGTTAAGGTACGATATTGCAATGTATATATAAACAGTCGGTACTGTAAATAAACAGTCGGCAGTGCAAATTGAGCATATTCCAGTCAAGGTAGTAGTGCAAGATGCATATGTAAACAGTTGTTACTGTAATAACAGTCAGCAGTGCAAATGAACATTATAGTATTGCAAATAACAAAATGGAGGCAGGTGTGAGGAGGGAGAGGAGAGTCAATCAGTATATGAGGGGAGTGGGATCAATGAGGGTTAGAGTTTAATAAAGAGACAGCTCTGGGGAAAAAACTGTTCTTTAGTCTGCTGGTCCTGGTCCGGAGGCACCTGAAACGCCTGCCGGAGGGCAGGAGAGAAAACAGTCTGTGGGCTGGGTGAGAGGAGTCCTTAAGGATGCTGCGAGCTCGATGCATACAGCGTTTCCTCTGGATGTGCTCGATGGCAGGTAGTGGAGTCCCAGTGATGCGCTGGGCGGTTTTCACCACCCGCTGCAGTGCCTTGCGCTCTGCAACAGAACAGCTCCCATACCACACTGTAGCACAGTTGGTCAGGATGCTTTCTATTGCACAGCGATAGAAGTTCACCAGGATAGTGGAGGAAAGCTGATTCTTCCTCAGTGTCCTCAGGAAGAAAAGGCGCTGGTGAGCCTTCTTGACCAGGCTGGAGGTGTTGGTTGTCCAGGTCATGTCCGCCGAGATGTGGATCCCCAGGAACTTGAAACTGGAGACACGCTCAACAGCCATTCCATTGATGTGGATGGTGTCGTGTGTGCCTCTTGACACTTTCCTGAAGTCCACGATGAGCTCCTTCGTTTTGGTGGTGTTGAGGAGCTGGTTATTTTCGGTGCACCATGTGGCCAGGTGCTTGATCTCCTCCCTATAGGCAGTCTCATCGTTGTTGCTGATGAGACCAATCACCGTAGTGTCGTCCGCAAACTTGACGATGGAATTAGATCCATACACAGGCTTGCAGTCGGAGGTGAAGAGGGAGTAGAGGAACGGGCTTAGCACACAGCCCTGTGGTACACCAGTGTTGAGTGTGATGGATGTGGAGCAGTTGGAGCCTGATCGAACATTCTGGGGTCTGTTGGTCAAGAAGTCCAAAATCCAGTTGCACATGGAGGTGTTGAAGCCCAGGTCTCCAAGTTTGGCTATTAACTTAGTTGGGATGACAGTGTTGAATGCTGAGCTGAAGTCAACAAACAGCATGCGTGCATAAGTGTTCTTATTGTCCAGATGTGTGAGCACAGAGTGCAGTGCCATGGAGACTGCATCCTCTGTGCTCCTATTGCTACGGTAGGCAAACTGGTGTGAGTCCAATGTGGATGGTAGAGAGTCTTTTAGGTGTGCCAGGACCAGCCGCTCAAAGCACTTCATTACGATGGGTGTGAGTGCTACAGGGCGGTAGTCATTAAGGCACTTCGGGCTGGAGTGTTTTGGCACTGGCACAATGGAAGTGCATTTAAAGCATGTTGGTACAGCTGCTTGGGCAAGAGAAAGGTTGAAAATGTCTGTAAAAACCCCAGCGAGCTGCTCCGCACATGCCCTGAGTACGCGTCCAGGGATGTTGTCTGGTCCAGCAGCCTTGTGCGCGCTGATCCTGCTCAGTGCATTGCAGACATCTGTGGAGGAGAGTGTGATCGGTGGGTGGTCAGCTGAGGATTTGAGCTTGGTGGCAGTTTCTCTGTTGTCTCTTTCAAAGCGAGCATAAAAGTCATTTAGCTCGTTCAGGAAGTTGACATCAGTGGCTGCGGGGGTGGAGTGAGAGGGTTTGTAGTCACTGATGGCCTGAATGCCCTGCCACATGCGCCGAGGGTCAGCGTTGGAAAAGTGTCCCTCTATCTTAAGCTTGTAGCAGTGCTTGGCCTCTTTGATGCCCCTTTTCAGATTTGCTCTGGATGTACTATAGGCTTGTGCATCTCCTGATCTGAAGGCAGTATTGCGTGTCTTCAATAGGAGTCGCACTTCCCTGTTCATCCATGGCTTCTGATTTGGGTATGTGGTGATCTGCTTCTGGGTTGTAACACTGTCAATGGTGGTATTAATATAATCCAGTACAGAGGAGGTGTAGCAGTCAATGTCCGTGTGAGAGCCACTGGTGGCTTGAGAAGCAAACATACTCCAGTCTGTGTGTAGAAACCTTTCCTGGAGTGAGAAATCTGCCCCCGCAGGCCACACCTTGATGGTCTTCACTGATGGCTTCACGCGATTGATCAGAGGTGCATATTTGGGGGTGAGGAACCCCAATACTGGTCTGCATTATAAAGTAAAGCATTTGGACGTTGACTGGTGCTCTTATGCATGTTAATGACATTAATTAGCCATCGTTTACAAGGCGGAGATCTGAAACCATTCAGCTGTGCACAAGATCATTTGCGATTTATAGATTTCAAATCTGAAGAGGCGTATGTGTGTTTTCTGTGCATTTGTTGATTCTCACACACACTCACATTTCATAAGCATTTTATATAGTGACTGTTCTTGAAAATCTGTGCAGAACTAAATGAAGTGATTAAGTTAAGTTTTGTCCTTTATCACTCTCTCATCTCTCTTTTCTTACAGATCCCACTGAGACCTCAGGGAATGAACCAGTGACTACAGGTTTTATGGGTCGAATCCAGAGGTTTTGTGGACTGGCAAGAATTGATGGCAAGTGTTATCTTATGCTCTCACAAGAACAAAAAAATGCTAATGTTCATTGTACTATGAAAATATACTGTAACTGTAAGGATTATAAATGTTCATGAGCCATTCCTTTGCTATAGTAAGATTTGTAAATTCACCACTAGATCAAATCTGTCCTGAAGGGCCATCACATATTCCTCATCTAACACATGATTCAACTCGAATCATTAGTAGAGACTGCAAGTGTGTCATTTATTAAGTCAAGTCAGGTGTATTTGTGTAGTCCTTTCTATTATGTATCCTTATATTTCAAAGGATATATAATCCTTTCAATTACTATATTATCAATACAAAGCAATATTCAGTAAACTGACCTGATGTTCACCTGCAGAATCATTCGATTTTATGTCTATGTCCACATTTCAACATTCCATTTGTAGTTTTCTCTAGGACTTGAGATGCAACTTTATTATTAGAGCCCTTTAAAGGGTTAGTTCACCCAAAAATGAAAATTCTGTCAGTAATTACTCACCCTAATGTTGTTCCAACCCTGTAAGACTTTCGTTCATCTTCGGAACACAAATTAAGATATTTTTGATTACATCTGAGTGCTGGATCACTCCTCCATAGGCTTATGGACACTTTAACTTGCTGGCCCAGAAAATGTATTAAAGACATCGTTAACAGTGTTGGGTAAGTTACTTTAAAAAAGTAATTAGTTATAGTTACTAGTTACTTCTCACAAAAAGTAACTGCGTTAGTAACTGAATTACATCATTACAAAAGTAACTAATTACTAGGGAAAGTAACTATTGCATTACTTAAAAAAAAAATCAATATGAAATGTTAAATGAATGAAATGGACACTAAATAGAACATCTTATTATTATTAAACATTGTACACTAATCTACACTATTTTAATGTTGCTGTGGGACAATGTGAGAGACACAGATTAACTTAAATATTAAAATATTATCATTACTATAGTGGAACAACAAAATAATAGATGGTTTAGAACTTTTAATATTTATTGCACAGACCACAAGTGGCCAACAAATAAGTCTAAAAATAAATCATGCTTCTTAAGAAATGTACCAAAAATAAATAAATAGTAGCCTTATAAAAATTTTCATACACATACACTAGTGCATATAATTAAAATGATAAAACTCACACACCTTTACAACTGGTAGACATTCATAGCCTACTTGAAGTATTTTCTTCCTCACAATAGTAAGTTTAACAAAAAGTGCTCTCAATATAATACTGAACAATGTATCAACATAAATAATAATAATACGATATAATCTTTTGTGGGTTTATTTTTATAACCTACAGAGAACGTCATCATCAGAGGTTATTTATTTTAGCCAAATTCTAGTCATGTTTGCCGCACGTGTTCACAACCGTCAAACAAATATGTTTGAACGTTCCCTGCAGGTTATTTTTGGAGTTTATGTTATATAAACTAATTAAAACATTGCATATGATACCAATATGCTACATTATTCTAATGCTGAAATGTGTAATTTATTTATAAATAAAGTATTTATGCTCGGACACATTCGGTCTCTCTCGCGCACTGTCGAGCGCGTTCTCGGACACATTCGGTCTCTGCAGCGCACTGTCATTGTCAAACGCGTTCTCGGACACACTCGGTCTCTCTCGCGCACTGTCGAGCGCGTTCTCGGACACATTCGGTCTCTGCAGCGCACTGTCATTGTCAAACGCGTTCTCGGACACACTCGGTCTCTCTCGCGCACTGTCGAGCGCGCTCGCGGCATTCGCCTCGCTTTTGTCCAGTCCGGCGCCTCATAAACACTCACACACCAGAGAAAAAACTTTGCAGCTCCTATGGCTGAGGGAGAGCCTACTCGGATGAAAACCGCTTCAGTGAGCTCAACTGTAGTAACGCCGCATTTTTATTGACAGTAACGGTAACGGCGTTGTAATAGAGGAAGCAGTAATTAGTTTGATTACTCGTTACTGAAAAAAATAACGCCGTTAGTAACGCCGTTTATTTATAACGCCGTTATTCCCATCACTGATCGTTAATATAGCCCAAGTGACTCCAGTGGCTCGTCTGTGTTGCACGTCACCACGCATCACACACATGACCAGCGTCGCCCAATAGTGAGCCTATGTGGTGACGTGCAACACAGACGCGCTGCGCATAAACACTACTTGAAAAGACTCGAGGCCCAGAGAGAAGGAAATGAAAAGTGGAATAAAGTCGTTATTTTTGTTTGTTTTTGCGCACAAAAAGTATTCTCTTCGCTTTATAAACTTAATATTGAGCCACTGGAGTCACTTATTATATTAACTATATTATATATATAGGCTATATTAACGATGTCTTTAATACATTTTCTGGGCTAATATATCTTAAAAATATCTTAATTTGTGTTCCAAAGATGAACGAAAGTCTTACGGGGTTGGAACAACATGAGGGTGAGTCATTACTGACAGAATTTTCATTTTTGGGTGAACTAACCCTTTAAGAACCAACTTTCTACCAGTGCAAATGATTGTAGAAAGTGAAATTAGACTTATTAGTCTCATAAGAATTATTAGTCAAGACTTAATGAACTCTGTTGAATGTTTTATTTGTTTAATCTCTAACGGTTCCTGTTTGTATTTTTAGGGGTGTTTGGAGATGAAGAAGATGAAATGAAGACTCTGTCAGTGAGGAAGGGACATGATATCAAACTAAACACTGATACTGAAATACAGACAGATGATGAGATAATCTTGAGGTTTGGAACAGCTTTTAGAAAAAGACGCCCATATGTTACCATAGCTAGATACAGTAAATCGGGCGATGACTTTAAATCTGCGGAGAGGAGATTTAAAGACAGACTGAAGCTGGATCTCACTGGACCTCTCACCATCACCATCACAAACTTCAAAATCACAGACTGTGGAGATTATTATGTACAGATTACCAACAAGAAAAAGAAGAGCTTCAAGTCTTCCACATTCATCGTTGTTCCTGGTGGTGAGTACCTCAAGTCTTTAACAATCTTTAGTTTAGCCATCAGAGAGAGATAGAGAGAGTGAGAGGGTATCATTTTACCTGTGTCTATTCAGCTCTCAGCAATGAGAGAAACTTTTATTTCCAGACCCAGAGGGATCCATAATTCAATACAAAACACATACATATTAAAAAACACATACACAAAAACACATACATAGTAAAACACACAGTGTTCAGTGTCTGACATACAGACATGTACCCCAATGGTTCCACAGTCTGGACGACAATCTTACAGAACTTCGTCTAGGGTTAGTTAACACAGCAATTAGGTCATTTTTTGACTCAGACACCCTACCCATAAATCTAAACATTAAGTTACGCAAGACTGCAGCACAGGTAGGTACCCCGGCACTAACAAACATATGGCTTGCACTGGAGTCTCGTGGAACTCTTAGCAGCAGCCTCATGCTGTCATTATAAGCTACTGTGAGCTTTCTAATGCTATCTTGCTTGTAACGGCACCACAGATAGGCAGTGTACAACGGTGTACAGTATGTTCTAAAGAGTGAAATCTTCACAGGGACAGAGCACATACTAAACTTACGACACAACATGTTCGCCTGCACATACAGCTTACGACGCTGCCTATAAATATCCTTGTCATCAGACAGGTCATTTGCAATAATATGTCCAAGATATGTAATATCTGTGCATACATCAAGTACAGTACCAGATAGATAAAAATCAGGGAAATGTGAATATTTATCTTCTCTACTTCTTATAGTCATAATTTTACTCTTTTTTGGATTATACTTTATATCAAAATCTACTCCATACTGTGTGCATAGTCTCAAAAGCTGTTGTATACCAGCACTACATGGGCTAAAAATGACCAAGTCATCAGCGTACATAAGATGATTAATTAGTGAGTCACCAACCCTACAGCCTGTACCACAAACATTTAAAATCATAGACAAATCATTCATATACACATTAAAAAGAAAAGGAGACAAAATTCCACCCTGTCGAACCCCATTGGTCACTTTAAAAGGAGCCGTTGTTACACTCCCCCATTTAACTCTCATTGTCTGATGAGAATACCAATAGACCAAGATTCTAATCAAATAGCCTGGAACCCCACTTTTAATCAATTTTAAAAACAATTTTTGATGATTAACACGGTCAAATGCTTTAGAGGCATCAATGAAGCACAAGAACATTGTGGAATTTTGTTTATTATATCTATCTAAAATTTCCTTTAGTGCAAAAATACATAAATCAGTACCATGCTTTCGTTTAAAACCAAATTGATTATCCGTAGACAGGACGTACCTCTCAAGTCTACACAAAATAACTGTCTCCAACACTTTTGACATAACACTGGCCAACGCTATTGGCCTATAGTTATCTGAGCTATTCAGCTTCCCCACTTTATCCTTAATAACAGGTACCAGCTCAACAGACAGCATAGAATCAGGTAACTCTCCATGAAAAAAAAACCCTGTGTAGCACATAGCCACCAAAGGACACAGTTTCTTACTGGCAAGTTTAAGATGTTCAGCTGTAATATGGTCCGGACCACATGCCTTATTATCTCTTAGCTTCAATATTGCTTCATGGATTTCAGAAGAAGTAATAACAACATCATCATTATACTCCACATTATCCACCACAGACAGATTACTTTTTACACAGTTTAGTAGTTCACAATAATGTTTCCGCCATAACTGTGAAATTTCATCAGGACCACTCACACCATCTATATTAGACGGAAGAGATATTTTGCAATTATTAATAGTTTTAATTTCTTTCCAGAAATCATTAACATTATTATTTTGCAGCTTCCGTGCCAGTGAATCAGACCTCATAATGTTTTCATTTCTTTTAATATAGCGAAGTGCACATTTAAATCTGGCATTAGTGCTTTTTTTTGTTTCAAACAAGGGGCCATGCCTACTTTTGCCTGACTCAGCCCATTTTTTAAAAGCATTACGAGCCTCTACATGAAGCTCTTCTATGTGTTCCTTCCACCCTGGCTTAACAATGCACAAATTTTTCCTAGGTTTATATAGAGGCCTACTCGAAATACTGAGAGAATCCACAATAGCTTCATACAGGGAACATAAAGCCTTACAGTGTTGCACATTCTTACAATTCATATCCCGACATAATAAGGCATCATTTGGGACCTCAATATTGGCCAGCAAAGCATCTGAATGATCAACATACCTATTAAGATTTTGCTTAGAAATTTTTTACCAATTTATTTTCTCTACATCAATGCCATTGTCCACAGGCAACAACACCGGTATAGTGCCCGTGTTCAACACCATAAAAAAGGGTATATGGTCCGTAATAGCCAGATCATACTCAATCTTCATTATCTCAATGGAGTCATGGGCATCCACTGTACAAAGGCAGTGATCTAGCCAGGAAGTAGAGTGCCAGGCCTCACTGATATAAGTATAACTATCATTTGGCAATAGTACCTTACTAGATAAAATTAATCCACTGTCTGTACAAAACTGCAATAAAAGATTACCAAATGAAGATTTTGCATCAGAAATGTCAGCATTCATGTCACCTAAAACATATATGCAGGTGGATGAATTATCCTGAATAAAAGACATGATAAATGCCAATCTACTGAGGTACTCATCCTCATTATATATGCACTCATATGGCGTATAAACATTCAAAATTATTATCTTCATGTCATTACAACACAGCTCAATACCAATGGCCCAATCAACTCCCAATCTTATAACATTGACCAACTGATCATATTTTTTATTCCACAACGTAGCAACCCCCCCAGGAATTCTCCCCCGGACAACTTTAGCACTTAAGTCTGTTGTTGATTCACCCGCTCCATGAAAGTTTCTATGCAGGGAATTTAATCCATCCAGTTCTTGTTTAGCAAGGAACGTCTCCTGGACACACAAAATGTCACATCTCTCCATCAATTTGTCCACAACGACACGGCGTGATTTATCAGCATCACTGTGGCCAACACGCAATCCACGCGCATTATAAGACGCGACACAAATGTTCATATGAATTAATTACATAGCAGCAACTGCAGACTGACTCCCGTGTGGAGCTACAAGTGTACCAAGACAGTTCAGTTCACCACCCCGCTCATTGCCCAAGACTTTGGAGCCACGGGCCTCATAATAGCGGCGAACATAAGTCCCGTCGGGCCAGAGTTTTGGATTGTATATATCAGCAACATTGTTACATTCAGCAGTAATGTGAAATGAGCCATACCTGCTATGGGCCGTCTCAATCTTCCGACACGTCACTATTCCATTCTCCAGTTTCTCAGATAAATATCCACGTAGCGTGTCTGCATCCAGCGTGGGAGAAAATCTAGTGGCAAACACATTCACCAACTTTGTTTTCACCACTCCAATGTTGCTCTCAGTACCGGTTCCAATTATTCCCACATTCCTCTGCCCACGTTTAAGGTGACTTTGCTTGTTGTGGGATTTCCGTGGCACAGTTCCTTTAAGGGACCCCGACTTTTTGCGACCTTCTTTCACAACAACGCTCCACTGTGAGGACTGTATTTGTGATCGTGGCGATGTTACTGCTACATCCAGGAGCTCCTGCTGTTGAGCGGAACCCTCCAGTCCCTTCACCCCCCCACATGAGCTACTGGCGATCTCAGCATCCAGACCCAGGTGACAAGACTTCCCTGCGGGAGACGTTGTTAACTCCTCCTGTCGATCAGGGCCTGCACGCCCCGACATCCCTTCACGTGCGATGCCATCAGCCCCTATATCATAACCCGATGTGCAGTGCGTTTCCACCGCTGTCACTCGGCGATCCATGGTCGCAACAATTGTCCCCAAGTTTTCACCCACTTCTGCCTGTATTTGCAATGCCCTCCTCAGGCCAGAAACTTCTTGGTTCAGTTGCTCCATTCGGCTAAGCAACGCCGAGGCATCCATATGGCCAAATCCCACAGGTGGCAGTTCATCCAAATAATGTGAAACAAACCGCGGAATATTCTCACCACACTCATTTAAAACCTTCAAACAGGCCTTGATATTATTCACGTCCTTCTGTGGGCCTTTGTGTCCGATACAGCGTAGCGTGGTATCCGGGCATACATCAAACAAAAGCCGCTTGGACTCCTCTATCCACTCAGATGAAAAGTTATTAGTTGCTAGCAAAACAATCTCATCATGGCTTAACGTCTTCATTTTAACCACGATGAAATTTAACAGTTCATCTTCCACTATCACCTTCCCATTATCCGTTTTATAAATTGCAGGTTTTATACGGGGGCAAGCCGAGCCTCCACCAGCGGCTCTCATCAACACTGCCGCCATTAGTGAAATCAATGGTTGACGGCACATTATATTAAAGCTAATGAAGATTAATTTAACATACATTTACACAATCTGAGGAATGCTACATTTCAAAATCAATAATAGAGCACTATAGTTAAAGAAAATCCTCAAAGCACTGAAACTCCAATCAAAAAAGTTGATATTTGCTACCAACACACCTCTCTCCATAGCATTGCAATCTCTTCTTTAACTGTTTTGTTAACTGTCTCATTTTTATTGGAGGTTATATAACTGCATAATGTCAACACAGGAGCAGATGTGATGGATCTGAGTATAAGAAAATATTAAATAAGACCAGCAAAGGTTTGAATAGGGGTCAAATCTCAATCTTAGCTTAATCTGTTTAGTAACAGCGACTTTTAATCTGCGTCTGACTAAATGTTGTTTGTTTTCTAAATGTGTTAGGTGATGTTGTGAAGTTAGTGTCAGTGATGAAGGGAAAGCCTATCAATCTAAATACTAACATTACCAATTTACAAAAAGAGGATCAGATGCTTTGGACATTTGGACCCCATGGCTTGATTAACACCAACACCTCTACATTATTAAATGGAAAGGTTGTGCGAAGAACCAAAAATGTGAATTCAGTCGTTATTTTTATTTTTTTATTTTTCACCCTCAAATCATTCAAAACATTGACCTGTATTATATGGACAAAAACACTTAGACTTTTTCAAAATATATATATTTTTTTAAATATCAAAAAGCAGTTTTTTGTCTTTATGAAGTTTTGAGTCTTTCTCCATTTCAAACTGATAGAACATTATCTAAATGATCTTTATGTAGTAATTTCAAACTCAGATGTTCACATACACACACTAATGCAACATTTCTTTGTGTTTCTCTGTTTCTATGTGCTGCTGTCACTAATGAAGAGAGGACCATATCAGTGGAAGAGGGAGAATCAGTCACTCTAGAGACTGAAACTGAAATACAGAAAGGTGATCAGATACAGTGGAGGTTTGGATATCAAGACATTCTCATAGCTGAAATCAGAGGAGGGACCGGAGAGACACATGATGATGATGTGAGATTCAGAGGCAGACTGAAGCTGGATGAGAAGACTGGATCACTGACCATCACAAACACCAGAACCACAGACACTGGAGATTATAAACTACAGATCAAATCCATCAGTGGGGTTTCAGACAAGACATTCAGTGTTACTGTCAGTGGTGAGTATCTTTAGTCAATGTAATAATGATCACAGTTCTTCCTCATACATTCAGCATTTTTCTCTTTCTGCAGTAAATTCAGCTGAAACTTTATAACATACAGACATTCAAACACAAGGAATTAAATAATTTCAGTGTTAAAAAAAATGTAAGATTATAGTTTCACAATTCCCCATTGAACTAGATTGTGAAACATATACATTTTATATTTGAAAATCAACAAATAAAATGATCAACTCTATATGCACTTTTAAGCCTTAACATTAAAGCTGCAGTATTTAACTTTTTTGTGTTCAAAATTTACAAAATATATACAGTATATGAGCAAGTACATCATGAATCTATTTTCCAAACCGTGTTTTTGTCTTATCCTGAATCACTACGGTCCACCTATAATAAGTGTTTATATTCAGACTATTTTAGACTGTTTCGGGTCGTACTGCTGTGGAGTAGCCCAGTGTCTGCGTGATTCGTCATAGACATAAACTGAGAGAAGTAGTTCCGACTACAATGTTCTTCCGCAAGACGCATGCAGTTCTATTTATTAACCACTAGAGTGCCAAAAGTTATGTACTGCAGCTTTCACTGCCACACGTGATTTATGTTGCGTCTGCATCTTAAATTGAATGTAATAAATAGCAGAATAAAAAATAATAAGATGTTGAATGAGACGTTCACAATTGCGGTCAAAAAAGAGCGCATTGGAAATGAATGGGAGATGAATTTTATCTAGTACAAAAACTTTTTGGTACTGCAGCCAAACGAAATCTTACTGAAAGCTATTTTTTATATATCAAGTTCAAACTTGTTTAGATTTATGACTTTGATTTTCTTGCAGTTTTAGAATAAAATCAGATTTTGAAAAGATATATTTCATATAAAAATTTTCATAAAAATACACGTAAAATTCTGTTACCGGTACTTTAAGGTCAATTTTTCAAACTTTTTTTTTACTTCAGCAATAATCTGCCAAATGTCATCTTTGAAAAGAGATCAAACTTAAGTCTGTGCTAAAGCATTCGAGATTTACGACAGTTTAAAGGAGTCGTTCACTTTAAAATGAAAATTAGGCCATGATTTATTCATCAAGCCATCCTAGGTGTATATGACTTTCTTCTTTCAGACGAATACAATCAGAGTTATATTAATAAACACCCTGACGCTTCCGAGCTTTATAATGGCAGTGGATTGCAACCATCAATTTAAAGTTTAAAAGAGAGCATCTATCCATGATAGAAGTGCTCCACACGGGTCTCTGGGGGGTTAATAAAGGCAACTGATGCGAAGCAATGCGTTTGTAAAATATCCATATTTAAAGCTTTTTAAAGTAAAATAACTAGCTTCTGGCCAATTGAAAGTTAAGTTGCGTAAGTTGTACTTTAGACACAAGCATGTTCGTTTGGCCGAAAGCTAGAATTTTACTTTGTAACGTGTTAAATATGAATATTTTTCTTACAAAAACTTGTAGTTCTGCTTCAGAAGGCCTTCAGGTGAGTAAATCATGGACTAATTTTCTTTTTAAGAGTGAACTACTCCTTTAAGTTGGAAATTATGAATTTTCAGGTCTATGCTTGAAAAGTGAATAAATGTATTATAAATACAGTGTAAATATAATTTAGTATAAAAAAATCCCCTAAAAATACAAAATATGAAATAAAAAACATCAAACTAAAATATAGTACATTCATTTAATTGACAAAAAAATAAAAAAAAAAATCAGTCTACAGGTGAAGAGCACCGGAGGGTTAAGCAAAAAAATGATTCTGTTCCTGGAAGATGAAGAAATAACAGATGCAGAAAAACAAGCTTGGAAACTATGTAGAAGAATTGGAGATGAAGGATTAAAACGGCTCAATGCAAGTGAGCTCAGTGATTCAGATAAGAGAAAGCCTGACACCTTGTGGAATTTCTCTGAAGGACAACTAAAGTTAAATGTGAACTTAACAATCCACTGGCTCCATCTCATGCAATATAGACAAAAGCCAAATGAGAGCATCGATGACTTTGTGACTAGAGCCAGAACTTTATCACTGAAATGCCAATTCATTGACATTGAGCTCAATGAATGTTTAGTCGAACTTATCATTGCCAGTACTACTTTCGATGCTTTAAGAAACAGTCTCTATATACAGCTAGGCTAAATGTCCTCTTCAAAAATCTTTCCTGTGAAATCGTCCCCCTGGGAATTATAACTTTCTATCTGCGTTCTGAGCAGTTTTGAGATATTGAGATTTAAAGTTTTTTGCATTCCATTCGACTGTGTAGAAAGAACCTTTTTATTTTTTAATAAAAAGTTCCAAAATGTACACAACTTAAAAAAACAACATCACATAATGTAAAGAAGTGGTCACAGAATAAGAATATGTGAATAACTAAATTTTAACAAAAATGTCAGATAGAACCTTATAATTCCACACACACACACACACACACACACACACACACACACACACACATCCTCATTGAAGCTTTACTGACATGTTCATCTGCTCACTCTCTCTTATAATCTCCTCATTTCTCTGTTTCTATGTGTCCCTGTGACATGAAGAGAAAACACTGACAAAGTATGAAGGAGATTCTGTCAGTCTAGAGACTGAAACTGAAATACACAGAGATGATCTCATAGAGTGGAGATTTGGAAATAACGGACCCCTCATAGCTGAAATCAGAGGAGGAATCATCTCTAAATATGATGAAGTTGGTGATTGGAGATTTCTGGACAGACTGGTGCTGGACAAGACGACTGGATCTCTGACCATCACAAACACTGAAATAAAACATGCTGGAGATTATCATCTAGAGATCACATCCAACAGAGGTGTTTCATACAAGACATTCAGAGTTGTTGTCAGAGGTGAGTATCTCCTCCAGTCAGTGTAATAATGATTACAGTTCTTGCATGGTAATTATTATTATCAGTATAATTTGTGTTTGTCACTTTTTAAGAAATCTAAGATTAAAGTTTAAAAATCCCCTATTGAATTAAATGCAAGTTATCAGTGCTTTCAGTGATGTACATCTCAAAACTAAGCATTTTGTGTACTGAAGGGTTCTGAATTACTGAAGGGTTTTGGGAAAGTGACCCTCTGCTAATGTCCACTGTTGTGTTTTGATAACTATGCTTGACTGCCGCTGTCAAACGAAAGGAGAAGTGATCACACTGAAGGAATTACCTCATGAAATATTTTGTTTTTTTACTAAAACACTTCAGAATGCTTTAGCATTCAGTGTTTTCTAACTATTTTTATAATACCTTATACCCTCTATTAAGATTTTACATTTTAAAAAACTGTCAGCAAGTCATGTTTGTCGGTTAATTTTATTTTCTGTTGACATATGAAGGTAATATAATCAGACCAACAGCACATTTACGAGTGTGATATTGCTTTTCAATATGAAGTATTGTCTGTTTTTGCTCCACCAATGAAAACGAAGCCACAGAAGTTGGGCGTCTCCAAGCAACAGACAGTAGCAGTGTTTCATTCCTGAATGAATCAGTGTCTATGAAGGAATCTACAGAGTTATTTAATTAATGTCTCACTTGTGAAGACAGGCATTTGTTTTGTTTCTGAAGGAATCAGCATTTCAGAGTGTCATTTGACAGTTCTTTATGACCCATTTGACACCTGGTATTAACATCCACTTTAAGTGTTCTGTGCTGAATAAAGGTGGAAACCGATCTAAAACGCTTTGTGATCGATCACTGAAATCCCATATGCCGGCAGTCAAAGCGCATGTGACCACATCGCATTATAATGGAAATGCTGTCCAGCCGAAATGCATCTCCACCCACAGTGAATCTCCGTCAAACACATGATCATTATGGGATGTGGTTTGGGATGTGTTGTGTGAAAGCGCACCAAAGTAATTCAAACTTTCCGTCTCTTTTTAGTGAGCCAGATTTAGCTCATCTTAAAACAGATGGAAATGGGGCCCACGTTCCTCATTCCATATCTGGTGAAAAGCTGTTTTTCACCAGAAAAATAAATGTCGATTTACATTATAAAATGATTTCATTTGAATACTTATTAAAAGTAATTAAAGATGCTTGAAATTACTTGAATGTGAAAAAAGTGAACTGTAAGAGAACCGTACTTAGGATATAAAGTATACTGTCCAGAAGAGGCATCATGAGAAACAGCTTCACATGAATATGTGTAGTATATACTAGATGCAGAACAGAGTACTGCAGTCACTCTGAAGTGTGCAGCATCCACAAACATCACACATTACTATAACATTATTCCAATATTATATCAATTTTAAAAAATGTTCTATTTTAGCTGCTCCATCGCTAGCCAACTTACTGAGGGAGTGTTACGAGTGTGATGGTAGTTTTGAGATGAACCGCCGAATGTCTCAAATAGAGTCCCAAACACTAGATCATACATTAGCAAATCAGTTCATCTGACCAGCACAGAGTGACCATTTAAATAATAAACTTGTGTGTAAAGAAGTCAGGATACGTCACCTGTCGGTTCAGGGTCCTGCTACACACATTACAGTGATACTGAAAGACAGTAATGTGAAGTTTTGAGTCTTTCTTCATTTCAAACTGATAGAACATTATCTGAATGATATGTAGTAATTTCACACTCTGATGTTCACATGCACACACTAATGGACACATTTCTTTGTGTTTCTCTGTTTCTATGTGCTGCTGTCACTAATGAAGTGAGGAAAATATCAGGGAAAGAGGGAGAATCAGTCACTCTATACCCTGATGCTGAAATACAGAAAGATGATGTGATATGGTGGAGGTTTGGAGATCAAAACATTCCCATAGCTGAAATCAGAGGAGGGACCGGAGAGACATTTGATGATAATGAGGATTTGGATGTTGGGAGATTCAGAGGCAGACTGAAGCTGGATGAGAAGACTGGATCTCTGACCATCACAGACATCACAGCTGAACACATTGGAGTTTATAAACTACAGATCAGCAGCAGCAGAGGAAGAACCACAAACAAGACATTTGTTGTTACTGTCCTCTTTGGTAAGTAGTTTGTTTTCAATTTATTTTTTAAATATAGATGAGGTCTTTGTGAAAAGTGATGATCCACTTTGTGTTTTTCCTTTATCAATGAAAATAGTTCCAATTGAGGCCAAAGCATGAAAAAATACATTAAATAATGTATCTGCAATAAATATTGTATATGTTAGAACTTATGAAGTATTAAAGTTATTAGTGCTACATGTTTAATTTGCATGTCACCGGAAATTTATTTTTTACCAGTTATCTTGACTCACGTACTGTACACACACACACACACACACACACACACACACACACACACACACACACACACACACACAAAATGGTGGTGCAGCTATCATTATGAGGACTTTCCATTGGCGTAATGTTTTTTTCTGTCCCCTAAATGTAGCCTAACCCTCACAGAAATATTTCTGCATTTTTACATTTTTTATATTTAAAAATTTAGTAGCCTATGTTTTATTACAATAGTGTTCTCATTATAATGTTATGTAATATGAATGTCCCATTTCTAGTTATTAATGTCGTGCATTGCTGTTTGAGCTGTATGGGCTGAAGCTGATGATGATCAAGAGGTTTTATGGTTTAACTGGTTTCCATGTCACTGTTAACTGGTGATTTCTGGCGCTTAACTCCAGCTGTGAACGATCGCCACAGATTTATCAATTCAGCAAACATGTGCAACATGTCCATAACAAGAAAACTATCTCACTATGTGATTGTTGGTATCATTGTAAAAGTAAAAGTAAGTGATTTCATAATTTGTAACCGCAAAAGTAAGTTTAACAAAAAAAGGTCTTAAAATCCTTGTTTCAGGATTCAAACTCGTCCAAGCAAATCACCATTAAATACTGTTGTGGCAATTTATCTAACCGAGTTACTCGAGATCTGTTTGATATGTTTGGTTTATGGTATTCAGATCATTCACAATTCTTCTGTGTTTGATTATGGCAATGGGCTGGGCTCGTGTTAACTTGTTCCTCACACTCACAAGCTTATGCTAGTCTTAAATAAATATACATTGTATGCTTGAATGGCATTTTCTCGTCAAAATGCTGCTTCCCAAAATATTATAGAACACAAAGTCTCCTTTATGAGTTACTCAGTCATTCAGTGAAGACACCTTGCATTTGTCAGTCATTTTAAGGCAATAAGAATAACATTGTGTGACACTGACATGTCATCTTCACATTTCCTTTGCAACCTTTTAATGCTGAAATTCTCTGTAACATGATAAACATTTTAAATAAAAAATCAGTTTTAATGTTTAGTAATAAATTCTACTTAAAATTGTTCACCACAGAACTCAGTCAAATGAAGAAAAAATAAAGCTGCAAAATGATGTTATTTCACTTGATATTTTATTGCATGGCTGTACATCAACAACAACAGTAACAATAAAAAAAAAAAAAAAAGCTATAGACATGCAGGGAAAAATAAATCCTGATCCATGATCCATGATCTATGATCTAGCATCATCTAGCATCTTCAGCTCAAAATATGAAGACAGAACAGGCTCATAACATGACAGGATATTCATCTCAATCTCTCTCTTTTACAGCTTGTCAAATTCAGCTAAAACACATTTTGTTGTTGACCTGCATCCACACGTATTTCCTTCAGCTTTATTTAGATCAGGACTTTTCAGATCAGTTTTCAGCAAACTGGAACTGAGACAGTAATATGAATTTTCTGTGTGAGAAGACAGTAAATCGTGTCCATCTGAATGATATTTCTGTAGTAGTTTCAAGCTGTGATGTTCACATGCACACTCTTGATCTGATGGACACATTTCTTTGTGTTTCTCTGTTTCTATGTGCTGCTGTCACTAATGAAGGGGTGTACATATCAGTGAAAGAGGGAGAATCAGTCACTCTAAACCCTGAAACTGAAATACAGAAAGATGATCAGATACAGTGGAGGTTTGGAGCTCAAGACACTCTCATAGCTGTAATCAGAGGAGGGACCGGAGAGACACATGATGATGTTCCTGATGGGAGATTCAGAGGCAGACTGACGCTGGATGAGAAGACTGGATCTCTGACCATCGCAAGAATGAGAAACGAACACACTGGAGTTTATAAACTACAGATCATCAGCAGCAGCAGAGGAACCACAAACAAGACCTTCAAAGTTACTTTTTTAGATAGTGAGTATTATCTTTCAGTTTAATATTTTAATGATATTTCACTTACTGCTATTACAACAAATGAAATTAAAACAATGATGAATACAATGACTAAACTATAATATTTTATGTCATTTAATTGGTGTGTTTATTTTCTGAATTATGATTGTAAAACACACAGGTGTTCAGACTGTGGTCCAGAGCCCCTGAGAGACTAACAGGGGGTGCTAGGGACTCCAGGACGATATAAAAGCCTATTCATTTAGTTTAGGAAGCAACATGATGTGTTTATAACATCACTATAATGTTGCTTCCATATATGTATTTTAGAATCATGATGGTATAATTATATATGGGGGTTCTTTTGTTGTTTGAAAGGGGGGTTGGGTGTGAGTGTACGCGCGTGCGCACTCATTGGGATAGTTGTAAATGCGCAAACACAGACAGAAAAGACATGCCATCGTGGAAATAAGATAAATAACATATTACTTAAGGGCTAGTTAGTTAGTTTAATAAAATAACAAATTGTAATCTGGCGCTATAAAGAAAATCAAATCAAATTTTCTTGACCTTCAGGGGTAGGGGGGCGCCCCCCTTATATAATGGTAGAGGAAACACTCCACTAGATATTGCTTTAGACCAGTACAGATGTGAATAGTTGCAGTAAACATTACATTTAGACTGGATCAAGTAAAACGATACGTCAGTATAATCTAGGGATGCACTGAAATTAAAACTCTGGAAGCACTAGGTGGAAAACCGAA
Source organism: Leuciscus idus (assembly GCA_021554675.1). NCBI lineage: Eukaryota > Metazoa > Chordata > Actinopteri > Cypriniformes > Leuciscidae > Leuciscus > Leuciscus idus. The sequence goes on along the minus strand of CM038625.1, from coordinate 18,010,033 downwards.
ACCTAAAATTACTTTTTGTAAAATAATTAATTTCTTATTTTAAATTATTTTGTTTGTATAATTCTATTATTGTAGACTTTTTAATTCAATTCAATTTCTTTTCCTTTATTTTTTTGTGCGGTGTCATATTTCCCTCCTTATTTCTACAAAATGAAAAATGCCATTTTCGGTGGCTGATATTTCTGTTCTTCCTAAGTATAATCAGTTACTGACAGTGAAATATCAGTTTTATCTCTGTCTACATAACTATTTCTGTTTGTTCTCCAGGTACGTACACTTCTGAAACAGTGCTGGAGGGAGAAGATGTCACTCTATTCTCTGATACTCCTATAGTAAAAGATGAGGTAAACTGGTTCTTCAATGACGCAAATCTTGCAATTGGAAAGACTTCATACTTTAATGAGAGATTCAAAGATCGTCTGGAATTACATCATCAAACTGGATCTCTGACCATCAAAAACACCAGAACCAGTGACACAGGTGTTTATCGTCTACAGTTCCTCACACATGGATTAGAAAGGAAATTCATTGTTACTGTCTATGGTGAGTAATTCAAGCCTTTATAATCAAATTATAATCATAGAAGCATAAAATATCACCCTCTTAAATTAACATCTGTTTAGTAGTTAAAATTACAGTTGCATATTAGTGAAAATGTGTGTTGTGGTAATTTGATGGAACTGTTTTAACATTGAGCAGACATGTGGTTTCAGGTTAGTGACATCAGCGATCACAGAAGTAATATGGCCTACAAATATGTTTGATTTGTTATGAGACAAAATAACTGAAAGAGCTGAAAGCCTCATATATTAGCAAATCAGTTCATCTTACCTGCACAGAGTGACCATTTAAATAATTAACGTGTGTAAAGAAGTCAGGATACGTCTCCTGTCGGTTCAGGGTCCTGCTACACACATTACAGTGATACTGAAAGACAGTAATGTGAAGTTTTGTGTCTTTCTTCATTTCAAACTGATGAACATTATCTAAATGATCTTTATGTAGTAATTTCACACTCTGATGTTCACATGCACACACTAATGGACACATTTCTTTGTGTTTCTCTGTTTCTATGTGCTGCTGTCACTAATGAAGAGAGGAAAATATCAGGGAAAGAGGGAGAATCAGTCACTCTAGACCCTGAAACTGAAATACAGAAAGATGATCAGATACTGTGGAGGTTTGGAGATCAAGGCATTCTCATAGCTGAAATCAGAGGAGGGACCGGAGAGATACATGATGATGCTGGTGAGGATTTGGATGATGTGAGATTCAGAGGCAGACTGAAGCTGGATGAGAAGACTGGATCTCTGACCATCACAGACATCACAGCTGAACACACTGGAGATTATAAACTACAGATCCGCAGCAGCAGAGGAACCACAAACAAGACAGTTTTTGTTTCTGTCTCTGGTAAGTAGTTCTCTTTCAATTTATTTTTAAAATAAAGATGAGGTTTTTGTGGACATATCATGTTTTTAGCTTGTTTGCTGTACACCCTGTCACATAGCAGCTTTTAGGCATTGTTTGTTCTGTCTTTTGTTAGAAGCAAGAAATGTCAAGGAGGCAGCTTCACACAATACAAAGTCAAAAGTCAAAGTCAAAAGAGAGGGTTAAACTGTAAAAAATGGGTACGATTTTAAAACATCACAGTTCAATATTTCATGTCCCCATAATTATTTATCTGGTAAAAAAAAAAAAAAAATCTGTGTATTTGTATAGCACATTTAAAAACAACTGGCGTTGACCAAAGTGCTTAACAAGGCCAATAAGGGTAGACAATACAAGCACAAAAACCAGCAAAGATACACATCAAAGAGAAAAAGTCGTTACATCATGGGTATATTAAAAGCTAGTGAAAAGAGATGCGTTTTCAGAGAAATTTTAAAAAGTGTCAGAGTTTGGGCAGATCTGATATTGTGGGGTAGACTATACCATAGCTTAGGCCCATAAGCTGCGAAAGCACGATCACCCCTATTTTTTAGTCTGGTCCTAGGGACAGAAAGTAAGTTCGAGTCCCCCGATCTTAGTGATCTTGACTTAATTTCTGGATGAAGCAATTCAGATAAGTACTGGGGAGCTAAGTTCTGTATAGATTTAAAAACAAAGAGCAAAACTTTAAAATCTATTCGAAATTGAATCGGTAGCCAATGAAGCGAAATCAGAACCGGTGTAATATGTTCAAATTTTCATCAACATGAAATATAAACAATAAGACTTAATTTACTGGTCAGGCATTATTGTTACCTCGTAAGACTGTAAGGAGAAAATTACAATTTGATGGATAATTTAAATATATTCTGTAATCACATTTTGGTAATGTATTAATTGCGCTGTCACATCTGAGTGTGAAACGCTTAGAGATGCACCGATTGATCGGCTGGTGACCGGAATTGGCCGATTTTCACGTGATCGGCCATGACCGGCGACCGGCCGGTCAGTCTGACATATGCCGATTTTATGCCGGTCAAATGCACTCGGGTGCCGCATGATTAACCTTTTGAGAGGTATGGTCTCATATATGGGATTTTTATTTCTGTGCCCCTGAGAGTACGGTGCGGTGCCACATTTAGAATGTTCAGTTACGTCGCATAACTGCCAGATTCAAACTGTGCTTTCGCGCGTTGGCTGGCGCTGAGCCAGAGTCGGACGCGTTCAGCGCTGTCATATATCATAACTAAGCAGTGTTTACTCTATTCTTCTCTCAGTTCACCGGCCACTTTCTTGCATTTATTTCGGGAGAAACTGACGAATTCGCGTGCTTTAAATCCGACTGACAGGACAACATTGCGGCACCCATCTCATGTTATTGATCAAGATTATTTATAAAGGGTTTTAAACGACCAAACACACTCACTTACACGTATTTGAGAATCGGAATATCAGATAGGCTAGTTGATGACATGGTAAGCAAGTTTGTTATATTATAATATTTTGAATAAAAAAGGAAAAGCGAAATAAAAGCGACACATCTATCATACAGTATTATTGTGGCTGCGGTGTATCGCGTGACGCGTCCCCATGGAAACATTAAAGGGAACGTTCACCTTGAAAAAAACTCACTCTGGGAGTGGGGGTGTCGAAGTTAGAATATTTTAAACTTACGCGTGAAAGGGTTAAAGAAAAGATCGAAAATAAATATTTGTGTGTGCTGTAAAGTGGTTAGAAAAAAATTTAATCGGAATCGGCTAAAATCGGTATCGGCAGGTCAAACTCAATGAAAAATCGGAAATCGGAATCGGCCTAGAAAATTGTAATCGGTGCATCTCTAGAAACGCTGCTTGGATAGTTTCAAGATAGTTACAAATAATTAATAATAGCCTACTATAATAATTTAATTGTTCATATATGTGTTTATTCTTGTTAGAAGATTTTGTTTTATTTTACTGATTATGAACACAAATTAATCAAGGGACCTGGATAATGAATAATGGCCCTGTTGAGAACCGTTTGTGCCGCAGTGTGACCAGGAAAGCACACCAACAGCTTCCATTCACAAACAACAGAGTGCGGAAATCTCGCAAAACCTCTCGCATCAAACGTGACTTTAAAGTGAACAAACACGGCGGACGACAATGGTAATAATAGTTTTTGGACTGCTTTTTACAGAAAAGTTGCAGGGGAAAAAGGTTTGGATGAAGTTGCGTTGTGCTTCCGTCAGCTCGCTTTCTGATTGGGTATCATTTTGTTCCACGTCTGCAGTGCGTGCGCGTTTCTCCTCAGGGTTCATCCCACAAAACAGGATTGTAAATATTCAACATGTTGGATATTTACGATTTGAGATCGGTGCGACCCCGACGTTCTTAAGAGCAGATTCAGTCACTCTTAATACACCTCACAACACAGGAAAACCTGATAAGATGATCTGTAGAACCATCAAGATAATCAGGAATTTTCCTAGGATTGTCGGACTCGGAAGGGGAGAATTGGCCACACATCGGCCCGATTATCTTATAGTGTGTTAAGCTTAAGTTTTGAAATCTCTAGATCAGTACATCTCTCTTTTTAATATCTGTAATTGTCTGTGTATTTTCTGGCTGATTCCGCAGGAAACAGAGTGAATGATTCAACGACTGTAGAGATGCCGCCGGTGAATGAAGAGGATCTGGATGCAGGGGATGAACATGAGGGGATGAGTTTACTTGTGATGAGATAAGACACGCCCACCAGTGTCAATCACTCTGACATCATCAACAATTCAGCTCCAGCTGCAACAACAAAAACATATTTCTGCTTATATGAGCCTTAAAGTGAGAAATGAATCTGTTGAGCTGTTAAACTTGTATGTAAAAAGCTTATTTGGTTTTAGATGAACAGGGAAACGTGTTTATCGAACAGTTTCATATATTGTTTTTATAATGTTACACTTCATACCTGTTACTCTATTAACATAATACTAGTCTGACTTTTACAGCTTTGATTTTGTGTGATTGTAAACAGTGAGTTTAAGTAATATGCTTTTTAAGATGTTTTACCACAGCAGTATTTCTCTAACCACTGAATGTGTTTTATGTAAATAACAGCAGAACCAGATTAATGTTGATGTTCAGCATTGATCACAGTGTCTTTAAATCTGAGATCACATGACCTTCTCTTCATGTGTAGAAAATCATTAGTGCATCTTTGACCATTCAGGGTTACTAAACTTCACTGTAAGTGACCCTTTTATTGTAAAAAAAAAAAGTTGACATTCTTGTTAATATTATTTTCATTGAAATTGTAAATGTGTGCCTTATTTTGCTTTAGTAATTATGCTTAAATAAGGGTCTGATCTGAAGTGAATCTGTTCATCTTCCAATCAGATGTGAATGCCAAATTGTAAATGTGATCTGAATTTATTTGTATTCATGATGAAGCACTTAAAATTACTCTTGCACTTGTAGCAAAAAAAAAATAAAAAAAATGGAAAAACGCCTTTGTTCAATCCTAGTACTTAGTTACACTATAACCACATTGTGTTGTGTTGTGTTGTGTGTTGTTTTATTAATGTTGACAAAAGCTTCTGCTTGAGGAATACATGTTCATGTTAAATATAGAAATTCCTCTGATCTTATTACATTTCTGTCCTCTAGCGGAAAAACACTTATTTTGCTTCCTAACAGCCGTTTTAGCATGCAGCATAAAAACAATGTACCTATATTTACAATATTAATAAATAATAAAAAGGTACAATTGTGTGAGATGTGTGTTGCTTCATACCATATAAACTAAAATCTTCAGAGTACATTAAATCTGAACTTAGTTATAACCATAAAATATATATTGTGTAAATCATAATCGCAAACAAAGATGATATGGGACTATAGTTTCAGATGTTGTTCAATTATCTGAACTTGGTAATTGAAGAGTATAATGTTGTTGTTTTTTTCAAATTTGGCATGTTATTAAAAACCGAATAACAGTTCAAGAAAAGTCCAATCTAGCCATGAAAAGACTCTATAGATGCACTTCATATTTTTGAGCGCCAGATGGCAGTAGAAGTGTAAAAAAACAACAAAAAACTTATGAGTAAAGGACCCAAATTTATACGCTTTTGTATTCAAGGCCTCGTTTCTTTTGTAATTTTGTGGCTAAAACACTTATTAATAACCATAGCAACGCTATGTAATGGTAGGTAGGCTATAGTTTATTTCTATAAACTTATTTTGAAGGCAGGTTGTAGTGGTGTGCCATCAGAGCCAGCAGGGCCTTCTCTGCTGGCCCTGTCAAAATAAAATATATATATATTTTCTATAATTAAATTAATGTGTGTCTGAACATGTCTAAATTCAATTTCTGTCTATCAGTACATTACGAATATATTTCCATAAAGAATATGGTTATTTTTTGTGAGTCTGAGCTGGATTTTCCATATGTCATCTAAACGCAGCTCCGTGGACCAGCACTAGTAGTATAGCTAGCCTTCCGTTGAAGCTGCCATTTTCCATTTGATCATAACTTTGACTGACGTTTTATATCAGCCAATCAAATTATGATGCGTATGACAGAACGCCCCAGAGGCCCAGCGATGTGTCGACGGCTAGCCCGCGCTGATGTCATTGACATGGGTGGGCAGATACAATGTTTGTGTACAATAACAATTTTCGGGAAAAATAACATTACGATGTCCAGAAATCAATTTCAATAGTAGGCCTACATTGGGTCATTTTGGGTAGATTTGTCATTCGAGATCTACTAATATTGTTAGTACCGAGAATTTCCACGTAAATGCACTGATATTTATATAACCCTGCAATGGTCTAGTCAGGTAGAACTTTTGCAAAGCGTGTCAGAGGTTCTGGGTTCTAATCCACACTCGTATAGCCAGCTAACAAGGGACGTCCCCCGGACTTTTCGAACGTCCCCTTAGGTCCGCATTTGGTCCGCTTTGTAACGTTCACTGACGGACGTTCTGAGGACGTGCACGGACGTTCGCATTTGGTCCGCTTTGTAACGTTCACTGACGGACGTTCTGAGGACGTGCACTGACGTTCGCATTTGGTCCGCTTTGGAACGTTCACTGACGGACGTTCTGAGGACGTGCACTGACGTTCGCTTTTGGTCCGCTTTGTAACGTTCACTGACGGACGTTCTGAGGACGTGCACGGACGTTCGCATTTGGTCCGCTTTGGAACGTTCACTGACGGACGTTCTGAGGACGTGCACTGACGTTCGCTTTTGGTCCGCTTTGTAACGTTCGCTGACGGACATTCCGATGACGTTCGCATTTGGTCCGCTTTGTAACGTTCGCTGACGGACATTCCGATGACGTCGCATTTGGTCCACTTTGTAACGTTCGCTGACGGACGTTCTGAGGACATTTGTCCGGGCCAGTTTACGAACGTCCCTTTTTCGTCCCTCACCTGCCATTTCCATGACAACACTTGCAAAATCCAGTCACCCATGCGTTTGCTTTTATCATCAGACCTGACACCTTGCAACTCAGACAAAAGAATAATTAAGCTAAAATATAAATGCAAATAAACTATAGTAAACATATTATTTGAATTAATTGTAAAATTAAGTTCATGTTAAAAATGTTAGTGTTTTAATGTTAATGTTAATAACTTAATGCTACTTAGTAACTTCTATCATTAATTAAAGATGTAATGAAATCACGAGTCTGTTTTCAGCGTTAATTTAAACATCAAACACATGATACTTGATTCAATTGAATAAAAGCTACAATTTACATTCATGCATGAAGAAAATAAGGTTGAATCCCAGGACAGAGCTCTAAAAGAATGCATCGACTTCAGAAAACGTGAAGAATGGAAAAGCACATTTCTGGGAAGAAAGTGGAAAATAATACAGGTAAGACAAATAAAATTATCCTAACTGTCCTATATCCTATCCTAAATTATCAAACTGTTGGTCAGGCGAAGGTGACGGGTTTTATTCAAAAGAAGTTATTTTAGGAAAAATATTATTCCACTTATTGCACTTAAGACTGATATACGTACGGAAGAGGATTAGGGCCAGGCAATAATAAAAAAATAAAACCATCTCGACTCTCGAGATTAAAGTCATTATAATGCGAGATTAAACTCGTTAAATTTCGATAAAAAAAGTCGAAATACAATCTTGAGAATAAACTCATTAAATATTGAGAATTAAGTCGTTGTGTTTCGAGAAAAATAAAGTCGAAATACGACTTTATTCTCGAAATGTAATGAGTTTATTCTCAAGATTGTATTTCGACTTTTTTTATCGAAATTTAACGTAAGAGAATTTCCACGTAAATGCACTGATATTTATATAACCCTGCAATGGTCTAGTCAGGTAGAACTTTTGCAAAGCGTGTCAGAGGTTCTGGGTTCTAATCCACACTCGTATAGTTTTTTTATTTAAAAAATAAAATATTTTTTTTTACCGAATATGTTCATCAGTGGTTGTATATCAAGCAGGGAGTTTGTGTGCATTTTGTTTTGTAAGATTTCAACGAATAGAACGTCTCCGCAACGGCGATAGATTGAAGGGCGCATCTGAGTGAAAACTGTGCGCGAGCCACAAGAGAACACTGTATCCGCGCCACTGATAATAACAGCGGCAACGAGCACTCAGCTTGAACAACACATTTCAGCGCTGGAATGCATCTTATTCAACAAACGAAAATTAATGTCTTGCTAGTTAACTGCAGATCGTTACTGAAGTCCCTGACTGAAACCCCATGGTACTGTGTATTACTTTAATACAAAGGTCTGTGTACAAAACGGGATTAAAGCGCTTAAACGTATTTAAAGGGATAGTTCACACCTAAATTAAAATTATTTCCTCATGTGTGGTCTGGTTGCTGATGGGATTGTTAAGCACACAGCTGTAGGTGTTTTTATCCTATTGATTAAATATAAGACATTTCTCAGGCATTAAATGTGGATCTTTTAGAAGAATTTAAGGAGCGCTGGTCTGTTCTTGACTCTGTCTAACCCTGCCATGGTCTTGTCTTGATCTCCATGATCTCAACCCCTCAAAAGTCTTGGTCTTGTCTTGGTTTCAGCACACGGTCTTGGTCTTCACCTGGTCTTAACTAGCCTAACATGAATGCATATTCAAATCAACAGTGGTCAAGTGGGCAAATCCAATTGAATTGTTTTGGTGAACAGAAAGTCAATGAGTTGATTTAAAAATCTGTTTATTTATTTTTTGTGAACTCTCACCTGTGAAAAAACAAAAACAAAACATTTGACCAATAAAAGATTGTACTGTCAACAATTGACCTATTGGCTCAATACAAAGAACAAAATATGCTCAAAATATGTTTCATGCTCAAACTAGTCAAACTGCACCTTTAGTTTATGAGCAGTGGAAAAGAAGCCCTTTATCATTACACACCCTTAGCACATACATTCATTAATAGACACACTCATAAGCACAAACTATTCATCAACAAATAAGATCAAATCATGTTTCTTGCCCTTGTTTCATTTTGACTCACATTTACAGCACATTTAGGCCCAGATAAACTTTCATTCTTCTCGCTGAATGGAAAAACTGCATGCCTGAATAGACAACAATATAATACAAATAATAACATATAAGACATGTATACCTTATAATGTTACAGATATATTTAGCACAGTGGTGTTGGGGAATTTACAGTTAACGACTCAAGGACCAGAATGCAGTCAATTAAAGACAAGAGTCAGAATTATAATAAATTTAAGAAAATTTTACTGAATATAGTTTGCAGCTTCAATAGCAGAAGGAGTTTGTAGGCCGCTCTGGCGTACAGTCTCAGAACAACATCAGTTATACTCTTACACATGTCACTAACTACGTCATCATGTCAGGTTGAATGAATCTGATTGGCTAAGAAAAGATAAACAGTTCATTTCCACAAATGGACTGATAGGCAGAAGCATCTCTTCATTAATGATACGGCTGACACCCTGAGGTCACAGAACTGCTTTATCTAGGCGCCAGCTTGTCCTTTCATCTTGTGTTCACCTCACCAATAGTGCCAGTTGTCCACCAATACTGATCTGTAACAAATAACACTGGCACACACACACAGCTTCATCATGGTTGAAATTGGTCGAGCTTGAACTATAATAGTTTCCAAAAACATCCAGATAACATGTTCTTTCTCTCAATGAGAGGTGCAGACAACATTCACCACTATTCACCAAAAGTAAAACAAATGCTTTAAGAAGTCATTCAAATCATTTAAAGAAAAAATACTGATCATTGATTACTAACTTGATTATAAATCACTCAAAAGAATATAAATACATATGTTCATTGAAGCGGCGATGGATTCCAGAATACCCTTCAGTTTATATGAAGTTGAAAGTCTTTCTCAACTTGCTGTAATTCTGTTTGAAATCACAATATAATAATCAGTGTCAAAACTACGAGCCTACAGGGTTTGCTGCTTTTTCTGACTCATTTAAAAACTGACTGATCGTCTCATTCTTAAAGGGTTAGACTAGTTCGCCCATTTAAGACATGAAGTTGTATGCAATCCTTACCAGCACTATAGTGCATACACACTGACCCACTCTGTGGTAACCTCCCTGGTCAGAGTTCTGGCCGCTCGAAGTTTTTCAAGAAAGTATTCCCGGTTACTTTCCGGGGCCTCAAAACTGTGCGTTATTACGTGAAAAAATGATATGCGTTTCAAAGCTTGATTAATTTACATCACAAAAAAATACTCCGGGCAAAATTCATACCTCAGTTTTAATCGGCACTATTTTCTTTCCATTTCTATCAATCCGCGCTGCTGTCAACGTCAACAGTGCACACGTTCCGATCAGCTGTTGATAGCGCGACTCGTTGACAACATGTCTGACTACGAAAGTTCTGATGATGAAACAAATTTTAGCATAATGTCAGACGGAACAGATGAGGATGAAAGTAATTTTAGCACAACACCAAAGGGATACCTTTATGAACCGGAGTATACCGATGCCGAACTTCATCAGATGGAGATAGAACGGGAAGAGAGAGAGCGAGAGAACAGAGATGAAGCTATATCCCCTATATACTGTTTTTATATTAGACCTCTTTTCACGTGATTTCCACTGGAGTCTAAACATCAGCTTGTTTACTGTACAGTTTAGACATGGGATCATAAAGTTAGTAAATAGAGCTTACCCGCAAAATTGTACCTATATCCCTATAAACTGTTTTTATATTATAGGCTACCTCTTTTCACGTGATTTCCACTGGAGTCTAAACATCAGCTTTTTTAACCGTACAGTTCAGACATGTAATTATAAAGTTAGTAAATAGAGCTTACCTGTGATAGGGGAGAGTGGGGTAAAGTGAGACATTTTTTACATTCGTTCCCCTCTAAGCAAGCTAAAATGATATATCAGTCAAATTTACACATTTTCCATTAATTCAGGATGTTTCCTAGCAATGGAAATTATTAGAATGTATTCAGGACGAAGGGCAGTGAAAATATGATTGTTTTTAAAAAAGTGGTCTTGTGTCTCACTTTACCCCAGCTTAGGGGTAAACTGAGACAGACCAGAGAAATCAAGGGGGTAAAGTGAACCAGCTGGGGGTAAACTGATCCACTTACTTTTTCCAGTCTGAAACTTCCATAACAACACATGTTGTAACAGTAAGAATCTTGACAGCTAGCTTGACAACCACACATTCCAGAACTAATGTCGGACTAGTAACAGAATCATGGAGATTGGTCAATTAAGCACATTTTTTTATGACCCACCGGTGCGCATCCAAGTGAAGGTGCAACGCCCTTGGCGTGCTAAGGGTGAATGGCACACTGGAGGAAATTCCTCCTAAAAAAAAAAGAACTATGTCCAAATTATTGTGATACATTTTGAAAACTCAATGATGTCAGACCTCCCCTGGCCAGCCCAGGGAGAGTGGCCCGTCCTGAGCCAGATTCGGATTTGTCCGCCACCGCTGGAGCTCCGTCTGGAGCAAAGTCAGTCCTAAAACGGACCTTTGGGTCTTTGTGGAGGAGGGACAATGCTCCGCTCGGACAAGGAACATGGACCAGAGAACCATGGTGGTCAGACCGGGTGGAGAAACAGCCTGACCCAGCCCAGAGAAAGTGCACTTTGTGCGGGCGAGACTTCCAGTAAATAGGGTCTGGTTTGGACACCCAGTCCCTCGGTGCCAGGGCGTGCACACCGGTGAATGTGCACCATCCTAGGTGAGCTGGGGTGAAAGACACACTGGAGGATATTCCTCCTTGTAAAAATGTCCAAAAATATCTTGTATTTGAAGAAGAGCTCCATGCTTGCAGACCTCCCGGGCCGGCCCCAGGGAGGGTGGGTCATCTCTGGTCAAAGTCAGATCCGTACACCTGCTGGCGCTCCTGCTGGAGCAATGACGGTCCAAACACGGACGCTCGGGGTGTTGTAGAGGAGGAAGACGACACTCTTATCGGACCCTGTAATGGAAAACAGGCGCCTCCGGGTTGCCTGGGGCCCAGAGGAGCGCACCCTCTCATTCGGGCCGTCAGGTTTTCTTCCTGGTGTATTGCCTTGGCATGATGGCTTTTCTACTATGTTTATGACATTAAAAATAAAACATATGTCATGTAATATTACATTAAAATATGTTTAAGACTAAACTTAACTTGTGCCTCATGTCTCACTTTACCCCACAGCATTTGTCTCACTTTACCCCACCGCCACATTTTAGAAAAAAACGATCTCTCTAAGCAATTCGGGCTTATCTTCAGCTAGCATCATCACATGGTTTTATATGTTGGTAGTTCATCAACATGTATGATATAAGTTTTTCTACCTGAATCAATTTGCTTTGGCACAACAGTTGATTAAGTTGACAGCAAGAAAATTTACTTTTACATGCAAAAAAAATTTTTTTGTGAAAAAAACATGCTTACTACAGCACCATGAGGTCCTCTTCTTCATGGCCAAGGTGAAATGAAAGGGGCTTGAAAACATAATGGTCAAATGACCAAAATTGTGTTCCGTTGCCTAGATATAGGGGGTGTCTCACATTACCCGATGTCTCACATTACCCCGTTCTCCCCTACTGGTACAGCAAAACTCTTTAAAATCTTTTTTTTTATTTTTCCTCCTTGGTTGGGGATGTAATCGTCTTCTCTGGAGTGAGCACTGCACACACGAAAATCCTTTATTTTGGATATTTTAGCTCCCGCAGAGTAGCCGATGGCAACCAGCCAAAGCTGTCTTATAGCTATATCCAAAACAGGACAACGATGGAATCTGAACGGTGATCCCGGCACATTCTTGTGGTCACAACCTGGGAATTTACAAGTTCGCACCATTGTTAATTTTGTACTTTTTACGTCGTTGTCATTCGATTGTGTTTACACTATGGAACTGCTGATCGGAACGTGCGCACTGTTGACGTTGACAGCAGCGCGGATTGATAGAAATGGAAAGAAAATAGTGCCGATTAAAACTGAGGTATGAATTTTGCCCGGAGTGTTTTTTGTGATGTAAATTAATCAAGCTTTGAAACGCATATCATTTTTTCACGTAATAACGCACAGTTTTGAGGCCCCGGAAAGTAACCGGGAATACTTTCTTGAAAAACTTCGAGCGGCCAGAACTCTGACCAGGGAGGTTACCACAGAGTGGGTCAGTGTGTATGCACTATAGTGCTGGTAAGGATTGCATACAACTTCATGTCTTAAATGGGCGAACTAACCCTTTAAGCTTTCGCTTCTCTAATACGGCTAATGGATCTGAATCGCACATGTTCAGTCGAGAAGATTTCTGTTCCTGTAAACGGTCAGACGGCTCATTCTGTGACATTAAAAGCTTTCTGCATTCAGCTGACAGTGGCATCTGAGAGGGTTAAATCACACTGAATGTGAAAATACATACAGTCCTGTTTTGTTATTATAATTGTGAAATAAATTGTAATTACCTGGCAACATTTGATTCAATCTTTCAAAGGTCAAAGTAATCGGACAGTGTTTCATTGTGAGAGTCTGATGGAGTTTGTACTCTCTGTCATGTTCAATGTGATAAAACAGTTTCATCACTTTCAGATTCACCCTTTCCAGCTCTGCAGAAACTCAGCTTTCTCTGTTTGAACAGTGGCAAACTACAGGAACATCCTTTGACTGTCTGAGGATGTGCAGCTAAAGAGATTTTATTGTTATGGCAAATTTATACTCGTTTAAATGAACCAATAGGATGCAAGTTCTTTACTATTCTATATTCAATGCTATGCAGTGACAAAGTAAACATTGCAAGCGACATTCACAGTTGTTTTGGTTGTAACAAATAATAAAACGTAGCAGAACGTCTTTCTGTCCTTCGCTTTCAAACTCGTCTTGATCTGACGTCATAAACATTGCGTGTTCTGCTCTGTCGTTAACGGCCCAAACGCTCCAATCATGTAGCCTACCGATCATGCACTGGAAAAGCAAAGTCTGCTCAAATAAAGTGACATTTCTCTGTATTAGACTTCTGTTTGCTGAGCTGGTATAGTCATGCTGGGCAGCAATGGTAAAATGACCTGCTCTGATCACATGCTCTGGTAATAATAGCTTTGTAGGACTATATTTTATTTTGATAATTAGTAAAAAAAAAATAAAAATCTGTTAAATTGATTATGTTGATTGATTATTGAAAAAGAATAATATATTGATATATTGATGTTTAATATTATTTTAATAATATTTTAATTATAGTTTAAATATTGATGATTACAAGCTTGAGGTAAATGCAATTAATTACAGCAAATTGTGCAATTAAATTTTTTTTTAATCGATTCCCAGCCCTAAAAAAATTATCCTCTAAAAAGTATATAGCCTACATATTATCCTCTAAAATATAATTTATTTTTTATTGCCTTTTTTATTGCATTACATATTTTAGTAGTTATCATAAATTAGGTATCATTTGAAAGCTTACAAACTCAGAATTAATCCTGTGAAAATTGTTTTGAAATTAGACACATTTCCATAGAAACAGTACTCTAAATTATTTGATCAGGCTCCTCCCCTTTTGGGCGTCGTCATGTTTCATAATTTATGATCAAAACCTTTTCTAATCTTGACAAAACACATATTGTCAGAAAGGTCTGAGTCTCAAAGTTCTATATTTTGTGACAGAAGTGTTATTTGGACAGAAATTTATTAATTTGTTATAGCAGAATGCATACAATTAAATTCAATGGAATTCAATGGCACCCGGTGGCTATTTCTGGTATTACCCCTAAACAAAATCTCATGGGAACTTCAATTTTTGTGATATCAACTTCAAATTTATAACACAACTTCGTTAGATATATGGCTTTGATTTTAAAGTATTTTTTTTCAAAAAATATTTTGTAAAGTATATATTTTAAATAAAAGAAAAAATATTAAATAAATTATGTTTGATTTAATGTAAATTTAAACTTCCATAACTTTTTCATACTTAAATTTTGTGAAAATTGCTTACACTTCAGCAATAATCTGCTATTTTTTCCCTTTAAAACAAGACCAAACTTAGGTCTATACTCCAAAGCATTCTTGAATTACAACCATTTAAGCTTGAATAGCATAGTAATGTCCATTCTCAAAAAGGGGGGTGACAGTTATTCACCCCATCATATCACAAATGTCATACCTGAACGGATCTGGCAGAGTCCTCTGATGTCCAGGTGTGTGGTCTGGTTGCTGATGGGATTGTTCAGCACACAGCTGTATGTGTTGTTATCCTGATATTCCACCTCCAGATGTAAAGAGATGCTGCTACTTAGATGCTGGACAATACACTGATTCCTTTGTACCAGGAGAGAGTCACATGACTCACATTCAACACCGAACACAGCAGTGAACACTTTGAGCTGGATGATGAAGGATTTTGGGCACAGTATCTGGTGATGACAGGAATGCGCAGAAGAGCTGAATAACACAAGAAAATAAAGATACACCAAAGTAAAGTCAGTGTAAGTGCCAGTGTCTTATTGTGACAATTTATAAACAAAGAATTATAAGAAAATGAAATGCAAAAAAAAAAAGAAAAAAAGTGAGATATGAAGTCATAATTGTGAAATACAGTATAAAGTCACAATTTTAAGATGTCACAAGTATTAGAAGTAAAGTTGCAACTGTGAAATATATAGTTGCAAAATTAGCTTATAGAAGGTGCCACACTATTTTTTTTTTCTTTTTTTTTTTTCTTGGAGAAATGGGAAACAGTATTTGGTACTTCCCATATTTGAACCATCATTTGCCTGAACAGAGAAGTGCTGAGTTTTGCATTGTGAAACTTCCTCATCGAAAGGATTTTTTATTTTCCTCACATTATGATTAAGTCTAGTAAAAACTCTTTGAATCGCCCATCATCAGTTGAAGCTTTCATTCTGAACTGAGAATAAAAAAAGAGAAAAGTTTGACCAACAAGAAAAGCAACCAACCAAAGATACAGTAGCTCTGATTTTAAATGACATTTAGGAATGTAGATTAGAAAATACCACAATAGCAGACCAAGTGGAAGATTTGCCATAGATGACATGTCAGGGACAAAGTACAGACTCCTTAAAAGGGACATGTGATGATGGCAAAAATAGGAGATGGAAGGAAAAAATAATTCAGCGCTTTTGCATTCTCTTGCAAAAGTTTTGCATTCCCCCGAGAAACATTGCGTTCACTCACAAAACATTTGCGGTCCCTCTCAAAACTTTTGCTTTCCCCAGACAAACTTTGCATTCGTTCGCAAAGAACTCAAAAGTTTTGCGAGGGAACGCAAAGTTTATCAGGGTATTGCAAGACTTTTGCGAAAGAACAAAAAAGCATTAAAATATATTTTTTCCTCCCATCTCATGTTTTTAAATATTTAAAAAAAAAATAACGCACCATATTAAATAAATAACATTTTTGTTATCAAGTATTTTTTGTTTTCATTTTATTCAAAGCAACTTTACAGAATTCATGCCATAATGCCTTATCCTTGGCAAATCATCTTTTGCACTGTTCCCTTAAGTTTAATTGGTGGCTCAATTTACCCACTAGCCCATATTTTACCCCATATCTTAACATATTATATTATATTATGATAATTTAATAATCCTACTTGAAATAAGAATATGGCAAGAGGCAAATCAAATGTGCAGACAGTATAATGCTCTGCTTACCATAGACGGTGACAATGAAATTCTTGTTCGAGACCTTGTTTTCAACAAAGATTTCGATTTTCTAAAGTCCAGCATGTTCTGTGCTGATGTTTGTGATGGTCAGAGATCCAGTCTGATAGTCCAGCTTGAGTCTGTCTCTGAATCTCTCATCAGCACCATCGTGACAGGTCTCAATGTGAACTCTGTTGATTTTAGCAATGTGAGTGTCTTGCGGTCCAAACGTCCACACTATCACATGTCTCTGTAGTTCAGGAACATCAGTGTGTAGAGTGGCAGAATCTCCCTCCATCACTGACACTGTCTCTGTTTCACCGGCCTCAACACCAAACACACCTGGAGAACCAGCGTATAAGATTCACAGTCACAACTGATGATGCTTTACTAAAACAGTAACTAAAAAAAAAAAAACATTTACACCTTACCAGTTAAGTACAATATCCACAGACAGAAAAAAACAAATGTGTGATGCATTGTCTTCAAGAACTTGCAACCTGCTAACCCTTCACGAGTCTAAAGAGGTAAAGACTTAATTGAAATGAACCCTGAAACTGTTTCTTGCCGAGATGAGATGCAGTTCCTTCTTCCTTGTTTAGCGGTAAAGTCATAGAGACTGTGCAGTCAGTAGGCCTACTCTGGTGTGTATGTAAGAGCATTTTACAGTATAAATCAAACAATATCATTTTTTGTTGTCAACTATATCCTTTTTTTTTTTTTTATACATTAATGTCAAGTTTAGAAATACTGAACTTTAAATGTGTGCCTTTCAAACTTTTAGTCCATTGAATAGTCCCATAACAACACATTGACTTACTGAAGTCCTATTAGTTTTGTTCCAATCTTTATTAAAAAAAAACAAAAAACATTAACATGCCATGGATACAAGCTTTGTCTAATGCTGGTTGCATGTTAAATGCTCAAAGAAGGTTAAATGGAAAATAGATAGGCTACTGATCTGTGATCAGGTCTTGCCTTTCTCTGCCCTCATGAGTACAATGACAGAAGCAAGAACACTACAGAATTCATAGAGATTGTAAACCAACAGCATATATGCCTATAATATTATATTTCAGTTTTGACTTGAAAATGAGCATTCAGAAAAACAGTAAAATAACATTTGTGCATAACCTAAATGATATTCATGAGCGAACGTCCGTTGGTTTGTGATAACCGGCCCATCTGTTTAAAATTCCTCAACAGTGAGTCAACACTTTCTTTTTTTTTTTTTTTTTTTTTTTTTTGCCGTCAGTGACGGCACTGGCACAGACTGTCACTCGTGTTTTTCTCGTTTATACGACAGAAACGCCACGGTCGATCACCTTATCAGCAGGGGCGTGTCTAGAGCATTTTCAGTGGGGGGGCCATGCTGGGGCACTGCCTCCAAATGGGGTGGCCGCCAGTGACCAAAAAAAAGAAGCTAAATTCTACAGTAGCCTATATTACGTAAATCCTACTAATTTTATTTTTTTTACTTGAATAAAGTTACTTGTAAACAAATGTAGTAATAAAGCACATTTTTGATTAATTTAGTTTTTTGTCATCCCTGCATCCATTAAGTTAAATTTGAGAGCCAGTGTTTATTATTTTTTGTGTTTTCATAAAACTAACAAGTTTATAAAATAAAAGCAATTTTAATAATGAGCCATTTTAAAAACCCAGAAGCAGAAACGATGTCAACTATTTTCTTTTAATTAGTTTGGCCATTACAATATACAGTAGTTTTATTCACAATCTCTTTCAAATAATAATAATAAAAAAATAAAATAAAAACAAATTCCCCCCACTGTAATAATTCAAATGGTTTGGCCAAAACATCAGTGTTTCATTCAGCATTTCTTTCAGACTCATTTACAAAAAAGCTGAGTAACTCAGAGTTAAAGGGATGGTTCACTTTGAAATTAAATTTTGGTATGTTTTAGCTTACGTATGTTTAAGGGCATTCAAGATGTAGGTGTCTTTTTTTCCGCAGTAGTTTCAATTTTGATATTTTTAGGTCAAACCATTCTCTATAATGCAGGTCTATGATCACTATCTCAAAGAGCATGCACAATGAAGTCCAAATTAATCAATTCCCCATCGTAAGTACACATTGATGGCCTAAGACACGAAACGAGCGGTTTGTGTGAGAAAAAGAGCAGTATTTATATCGTTTTTACCTCTACACAACCACGTCCAAGTGATCTGAGGGCGCACGCGCTTCCTGGTGTGTGACGTGTGCGCGCGTTCTGGCTTAGTCTGCGCAAGCTCCGGAAAGAGCCGGATGTGTACAAGAGGTAAAAAACGATATAAATACTGTTCGTTTTCTCACACAAACCGCTCGTTTCGTGTCTTAGGCCATCATTGTGTACTTAAGATGGGTTACTTACTCACAACTTGCGACCGTTGTTTCTCTGGCGCTGCACTTCTTTGAATCGCGAACTTCAGTAGAGTCTATAAACTGATTGGCCGTAAAATGAACCAATCACAAGACATCTTATAGGGGGGGCACCTGGGGTGGCCAATCGAATTTCAGGGGGGGCCGGTGCCCCCCCTGGCCACCACGTAGACCCGCCCCTGCTTATCAGCTCGAGTCATGGTATGATCTAGGATTCTAAGACAATGAAGAAACTGTATTGCTCTTTTCTTACGCATTATTTTTTCACGGTAAGTCATATCGGTTCGTCATTCTTTCGGTTTCACATTCAGGCCTATGTTCTTATACGTAAAATGTCACGTATTAGCCTACAACAGATTCGGAAAAAGACGAATTTCACCGCCGCTGTAATGTTGATGAATCGGAACATTTTCATGTAGGAAAATAATTTGCAAAGAATAAAAGAAAAGCTAAATCATTGCTTTTGTCTGTTCTGCAGTAGGCTAGCCTAATCTAGGGGGCGGGGTTGTCGGTCGTGGGCCTTTGGCGTCCGATTTCCACACCAACAGTTATAGCTATAGGTTATCAACATGATAAACTCTAGGTTATCCATCTGATAAGCTCGGGGACTGCAGATGGAAACTAGCTTAAGCTAAATCTGGTGCAAAGCATCTTTAATTAATGTTTTTTGCACATTGTCCCTGTTGAAATAAACAAATAAATAAAATAAAAATAATCATAAATTGGTCAAAGATACATTCATAACGGAATGTACATTCATTCATTCATAGCCTTCAAACGGTTCACACTGCTTCTGTTTTGTTATGCAAATATTGCGCAATCATTCGTGGACAAAATCCACAATGACAAAATCTATTTTCATTTTATGATGATATTTAATTCTATAGCCTAGTATTTAGTGTATTCTGTAGTAATAGTTGGCTGTTCTAGGATAGTATTGGCATCTATGTCCATGAACCAACTACACCAAACTTTCTATTGCATAAAAGGTTCTTTACATTATTAAAAGTTACACTATGAGTAACATCTTTTTAAGAACTGATCACTGAAAGGTCTGAAGAACCAGGAATTGCTCTTCTTTCTTCTATGGCACTGCTGAGAAAACCCTCCATTTGGAACCTTTATTTTTAAGATTACTGTTTACGTACTGTAGTTTACTGATATTGAAAACTTTCAGCTACACTTTGTTTATTTCTCAGGTGTGTTTGGGGAGACGGCACAAGTGTCAGTGAAAGAGGGAGATTCCGTCATTCTGCAGTCTAATGTCACTGAAATACAGAGAATATTTTTGTTGATGTGGATGTATGGATCTCAAAACTCTATTATCGCTAAAATCGAGGGCACAGCTCAGACAGTCTCATTATATGATGTTGATGATGGGAGATTCGAGGACAGACTGCAGCTGGACAATAAGACTGGATCTCTGACCATCAGTGACATCAGAACCAAACACTCCGGAGATTATTATATAAAGATCATCAGCACTGAGACCTTAGTCAATACATTCACTGTTACTGTCCATGGTGAGTAGCTCCGATAGATCTATTGATTATATAGTTTAGGCCTATATATTTAGGGCCCGAGCACCGATGGTGTGAGGACCCTCTTGGAATTGCTCTGTTTATTATTATTAGGGCCCGAGCACCGATGGTGTGAGGACCCTCTTGGAATTGCTCTGTTTATTATTATTATTAGGGCCCGAGCACCGATGGTGTGAGGACCCTCTTGGAATTGCTCTGTTTATTATTAGGGCCCAAGCCCTGAAGGGGCGAAGGCCCTATTGTTTTCGTTAGGATTATTATTATTAGGGCCCAAGCCCTGAAGGGGCGAAGGCCCTATTGTTTTCGTTAGGATTATTATTATTATTATTAGGGCCCAAGCCCTGAAAGGGCGAAGGCCCTATTGTTTTCGGTAGGATTATTTATTATTATTCTTCTTATTCTTATTTTTCTGTCAACCTTTCGGGCACTTTTGAGACCCTTAACGTGCTCGAAAACTCTTGAAACTTTGCACACGGGTCAGAACCCGCGACCATCAGGGCCGGGCTGAAGCTGGTACCCGGGCGTGGCAGGGGGGCTCGACAGCGCCCCCTTGAACGGGGTCCGAAAACTTGGTCCATAAATCAGACACGCTTGCATGTAATAATATGAAACTCGGTACACATATAGATCTCATCGGGCCGAACAACTTTCGTACTTTTACTTTTTACGCCAGCCCAACAGGAAGTCGGCTATTATGGGTTGTTTGGAAACGCATGCTGTGGAATTTAATGTACTCCTCCTAGGGAATTCATCCATTCGCCTCCAAACTCAGTCAGCATGAAGTCAAGACATTGAGGATGCTAAATTGCGGACAGATTTTTGATATCTCGAACGGTTTGGCCGTGGCGAGGACACGAATTGATGGCGAATAATGGAAACAGGAAGTGTGTTATAACTTCTGCATACATTAACTGATCTTGATTAAACTTCAGCAGTGTGTTCGTTGTAAGAGGCCGATCACATGGATGTGACTATTGTGAGTCAAAGTTATAGCGCCACCAACTGGCAGCAGGAAGTGTGTCCCTTTCAAAATGCTTTGAAATCACCCTCTTATTTTTACCCGATTTGCTTCAAAGTTTATGTGTATAATGTAAACACACGGCAGATGTAGACCTGTGAAAGGATTTTTGATATCTTTAATACTGTTGCCATGGCAACGCTTCAAACTTTAATATTCTTTTTTGATGCTTTTGAGACTCTTAACATACTTGAAATTGGATGAAACTCGACAGACACATCACATTTATTAGCCCGTAGACATGTGCAAAGTTTCAGAAACGGGCGTGGTGAGGGGCTCAGTAGCGCCACCTTTAGTCATAAGTGGGGGGGTTAGTTTTATCAACAACAACAAAACTTGGTATGTGTATTGTTCTCATCAAGACGGACAACTTTCTAATTTACATTAACGATCTTCGACCAACAGGAAGAGAGATATTTTGGTTTGAATGTGGATTTTCGGAAGAATTTTCTCTCCCTCTCTCTGTGTCTCTGTGTGTGTGAGGGGAGGGGGGATTTGACTATTGCTTTTATATTGTTAATCAAGGTTTCAGGGGCTTTTGGGGTCCTTAACGTGCTCAAAAACTCTTGAAACTTTACATACAAGTCGGAACCCCCTGCCATCAGGGACGGGTTGAAGCTGGTACCCGGGCGTGGCAGGGGGGCTCAACAGCGCCCCCTTGAACGGGGTCCCAAAACTTGGTCCATAGATCAAACACGCTTGCATGAATTAATTTGAAACTCAGTACACATATAGATATCATCGGGCCGAACAACTTTCGTGCTCTAAGTTTTACGCCAGCCCAACAGGAAGTCGGCTATTATGGGTTGATTGGAAAACGCTTGCTGTGGAATGCGAAGTACTCCTCCTAGAGAATTCATCCAATCCCCACCAAACTCGGTGTGCATGAAGTCAAGACATTGAGGATTCTAAATTGCGGACGGATTTTTGATATCTCGAACGGTTTGGCCGTGGCGAGGAAACGAATTTATGGCGAGAAAAGAGAAACACGAAGTGGAATAACTTCTGCATACATTAACTGATTTTGATGAAACTTCAGCAGTGTGTTCGTGGTAAGAGGCCGATCAGATGGATGTAACTATTGTGAGTCAAAGTTATAGCGCCACCAACTGGCAGCAGGAAGTGTGTCACTTTCAACATGCTTTTGACAAAAGTGGGCGGGTTAGTTTTAGCTACAGTAAAAAAAAAATAGTTTGTATATTGTACTCATCAAGCCGGACAACTTTCTAATTTACATTCATTAGCTCCGGCCATCAGGAAGTCAGATATTTTGGTCTGAATGTGGATTTTTTTTGCAAAATCAGCCTCTGAATTTTTAGCCACTCCTCTTAAACTATTTATTTTATTCCCACCAAACTTTTTCAACATGATACAAATATATTAATGATGCTAAATTGTAAACGGATATTGAATATCTCAAACGGTTTTGCTATGGCGAGGGATTAAATTAATGTCAAAAAGGAAGCAGGAAACATCTCATAACTTCTAAAAATGTAATTACACACCATTTATTTTTATATAAAATTATACAAATATTAGAACTAAACCCATTTTATTCTGTTTTTGCTATTCAAGGAGTATGAAAAAGTTAAAAACAGGCTATTTAGTGCTATTTGGTTCAACAAAAAAGCAAACATAGGGCTATACTGCCCTCTTGTGTCCAAAAGGAAATCAAAATAGTATATAAAACGTTTTACTAGGTAGGCCTATTGTATTTAAATATAAATGTATTAGGTATGACTGTGAGGATATTTTCCCATCGGTTAATCGACGTGTGACACGAGCGGGTGCTTTTAAATCGCTAATATAAAAGTGAAAGTAAAAAACGGACGTCCGCACTGACATTGATAATGGTGCACGTTGGAAAGAATGATGCTTTTAAACACTAAACCGCCATTAGGTGTCGCCAGGCGACCATCTTAATGAGCGAGTCATTGATTCATTCGTTCAAACGATTCGTTCGAATGACTGAGTCATTCATGATTGAGACAGATGTTTATGGATTGACCATTGAATCTTTGAGTCAACCGATTCGTTTCAAAATGCTGAATCATTCAGTAATGAGAAAACAAGTTGCTGTGAGATGCGCGATGGTTCTGCTGTGATCTTTGTTTAACTATTTTTGCTGCTGAAACAGAACAAAAACAGTCAATATTGCATCTAAAATGTAAGTGACTTAATTGTAACTGTTTATTAACCTGTTGTATGAAATCAATGTCACAGTTTCAATCGTGATTGTATTCAGGAAATAGTAGCCTACTCGTCAAGTGAGGTTGCTTATATGTTATAAAATATATAAAAACTCCATATTTGTCATTTTTATAGTCAGTATGTTGTTAACTGGGTTGCTTTTTTGTGTGCTGCGCTCATTTGTTTACAATTCTCCTGGAGAAGCTGCATGAGCCTCAGCAGGGCAACCTTGTTACCATTGATCAGTAAGACATTTATTATTAACTGCTGATTGCAACTTAAAATGAATGTAATGAAATTAGAATAATCTCTCATTTTAGTGATTCCCAAGTAATTTGTTTTGTTATTGACGTTCTAATCAGGCTATACTCTGGTCGGGCAAGTAAAATTCTCTTTCAGGTAGGCCTATTGTATTTATATATTAGGGATGTGACTGTGATAACATTTTCCCACCGGTTAATCGACGTGTGACACCGCTGAGGGCTTTTAAATCGCTAACTTAAAAGCGAAAATAAAATACAGATGTCCGCACAGACATTGATAATGGTGCGGAGTAGAGCGAGCATTTTCAATGTATTCCTATGGAAGTAGGAATAAACTAATACATTTTATTTATGTTTTTATGTGTCCACTGTTCAACCGCAACCGCGTCACACACACACACACACACACACACACACACACACACACACACACACACACACACACACACACACACACACACACACACACACACACACACACACACACACACACACACACACACACACATTCCAGAATTGCAATCTTGACATCGCAGCCTGTTCATTATAGCCCTAATACAATATAATAATAAAAATAGTCAACATAACATATACGAATTACACTGCTCTGTTTAAATAGTCAGTAGTACAATTTGTACCATTCATAGTAAGCAGAGCTCCACTGTGATGTTTCCAAGCACATTTTTGCGCGTGTGAAGAGGATGATTTTTTCCATCGATATTGGAACACGAGTGAAGTACAAAGCCTATAATAAAGAATAGTTTAGCATCCAAATACATCGCAAATATTGAAACATTTTGATTCTAATGAGAGGGTTACGTGAGACCAACACGGCTTACTTTCGTTTTTATTTTTACATTAAATTTAAAGGATTTGTTGTGGAATATTTTGAGTGTATCATAAAATCAGAATAAGGTAAGACAAGTAAAATTTCCCGTCTTTATTATATATATATATATATATATATATATATATATATATATATATATATATATATATGTGTATATATATATATATATATATATATATAAATATAGCTGCGAGCAGCGATGGAGGGCCCAAGCCGGTGACACCGCCACCCCCGGTGCCTTTAGTGTAACTAAAGGCACCAGGGTGGCGGTGCCACCGGCTTGGGCCCGCAATCGCTGCTCGCAGCTATATTTATATATATATATATATATATATATATATACACATATATATTTATTCTTATTCTTATTTTTCTGTCAACCTTTCGGGCACTTTTGAGACCCTTAACGTGCTCGAAAACTCTTGAAACTTTGCACACGGGTCAGAACCCGCGGCCATCAGGGCCGGGCTGAAGCTGGTACCCGGGCGTGGCAGGGGGGCTCGACAGCGCCCCCTTGAACGGGGTCCGAAAACTTGGTCCATAAATCAGACATGCTTGCATGTAATAATATGAAACTCGGTACACATATAGATCTCATCGGGCCGAACAACTTTCGTACTTTTACTTTTTACGCCAGCCCAACAGGAAGTCGGCTATTATGGGTTGTTTGGAAACGCATGCTGTGGAATTTAATGTACTCCTCCTAGGGAATTCATCCATTCGCCTCCAAACTCAGTCAGCATGAAGTCAAGACATTGAGGATGCTAAATTGCGGACAGATTTTTGATATCTCGAACGGTTTGGCCGTGGCGAGGACACGAATTGATGGCGAATAATGGAAACAGGAAGTGTGTTATAACTTCTGCATACATTAACTGATCTTGATGAAACTTCAGCAGTGTGTTCGTTGTAAGAGGCCGATCACATGGATGTGACTATTGTGAGTCAAAGTTATAGCGCCACCAACTGGCAGCAGGAAGTGTGTCCCTTTCAAAATGCTTTGAAATCACCCTCTTATTTTTACCCGATTTTCTTCAAAGTTTATGTGTATAATGTAAACACACGGCAGATGTAGACCTGTGAAAGGATTTTTGATATCTTTAATACTGTTGCCATGGCAACGCTTCAAACTTTAATATTCTTTTTTTATGCTTTTGAGACTCTTAACATACTTGAAATTGGATGAAACTCGACAGACACATCACATTTATTAGCCCGTAGACATGTGCAAAGTTTCAGAAACGGGCGTGGTGAGGGGCTCAGTAGCGCCACCTTTAGTCATAAGTGGGGGGGTTAGTTTTATCAACAACAACAAAACTTGGTATGTGTATTGTTCTCATCAAGACGGACAACTTTCTAATTTACATTAACGATCTCCGACCAACAGGAAGAGAGATATTTTGGTTTGAATGTGGATTTTCTGAAGAATTTTCTCTCCCTCTCTCTGTGTCTCTGTGTGTGTGAGGGGAGGGGGGATTTGACTATTGCTTTTATATTGTTAATCAAGGTTTCAGGGGCTTTTGGGGTCCTTAACGTGCTCAAAAACTCTTGAAACTTTACATACAAGTCGGAACCCCCTGCCATCAGGGACGGGTTGAAGCTGGTACCCGGGCGTGGCAGGGGGGCTCAACAGCGCCCCCTTGAACGGGGTCCCAAAACTTGGTCCATAGATCAAACACGCTTGCATGAATTAATATGAAACTCGGTACACATATAGATATCATCGGGCCGAATAACTTTCCCCTGGTCAAGTTTTACGCCAGCCCAACAGGAAGTCGGCTATTATGGGTTGTTTGGAAAACGCTTGCTGTGGAATGCGAAGTACTCCTCCTAGAGAATTCATCCAATCCCCACCAAACTCAGTGTGCATGAAGTCAAGACATTGAGGATTCTAAATTGCGGACGGATTTTTGATATCTTGAACGGTTTGGCCGTGGCGAGGAAACGAATTTATGGCGAGAAAAGAGAAACACGAAGTGGAATAACTTCTGCATACATTAACTGATCTTGATGAAACTTCAGCAGTGTGTTCGTGGTAAGAGGCCGATCAGATGGATGTAACTATTGTGAGTCAAAGTTATAGCGCCACCAACTGGCAGCAGGAAGTGTGTCACTTTCAACATGCTTTTGACAAAAGTGGGCGGGTTAGTTTTAACTACAGTAAAAAAAAAATAGTTTGTATATTGTACTCATCAAGCCGGACAACTTTCTAATTTACATTCATTAGCTCCGGCCATCAGGAAGTCAGATATTTTGGTTTGAATGTGGATTTCTTTGCAAAATCAGCCTCTGAATTTTTACCCAGTCCTGCTAAGTGGTTTATTTTATTCACACCAAACTTTTTCAACATGATGAAAATACATTAAAGATGCTAAATTGTGAACGGATATTGAATATCTCAAACGGTTTTGATATGGCGAGGGATTAAAGTAATGTCAAAAAAGGAATCAGAAAACATCTCATATCTTCTACAAATGTAATTATACACCGTTTATTTTTATATAAAATTATACAAATATTAGAACTAAACCCATTTTATTCTGTTTTTGCAATTCAAGAAGTATAAAAAAAGTTAAAAACAGGCTATTTAGTGCTATTTGGTTCAACAAAAAAGCAAACATAGGGCTATTCTGCCCTCTTGTGTCCAAAAGGATATACAAATAGTATATTCAACTTTTTACTAGGTAGGCCTTTATTGTATTTAAATATAAATGTATTAGGTATATGACTGTGAGGATATTTTCCCATCGGTTAATCGACGTGTGACACGAGCGGGTGCTTTTAAATCGCTAATTTAAAAGTGAAAGTAAAATTCGGACGTCCGCACGGACATTGATAATGGTGCACACACGTTGGAAAGAATGATACTTTTAAACATAACACTAAACCGCCATTAGGTGTCGCCAGGCGACCGTCTTAATGAGCGAGTCATTGATTCATTCGTTCAAACGATTCGTTCGAATGACTGAGTCATTCATGATTGAGACAGATGTTTATGGATTGATCATTGAATCTTTGAGTCAACCGATTCGTTCAAAATGCTGAATCATTCAGTAATGAGAAAACAAGTTGCCGTGAGATGCGCGACGATTCTGCTGTGATCTTTGTTTAACTACTTTTGTTACTGAAACAGAACAAAAACAGTCAATATTGCATCTAAAATGTAAGTGACTTAATTATAACTGTTTATTAACCTGTTGTATGAAATCAATGTCACAGTTTCAATTGTGATTGTATTCAGGAAACGGTAGCCTACTCGTCAAGTGAGGTTGCTTAACTCCATCATAGGTTATAAAATATATAAAAACTCCATATTTGTAATTTTTATAGTCAGTATGTTGTTATCTGGGTTTCTTTTTTGTGTGCTGCGCTCATTTGTTTACGTTTCTCCTGGAGAAGCTGCACGAGCCTCAGCAGCGCAACCTTGTTACCATTGATCAGTAATACATTTATTAACAACTGTTGATTGCAACTTAAAATGAATGTAATAAAATTAGAATAATCTCTCGTTTTAGTGATTCCCAAGTTATTTTTTGTCATTGACGTTCAAATCAGGCTACTCTGGTCGGGCAAGCCAAATTCTCTTTCAGGTAGGCCTATTGTATATATATAAATATATTAGTGATGTCGGTTAATCGACGTGTGACACCGCTGGGGGCTTTTAAATCGCTAACTTAAAGTAAAATACAGATGTCTGCACAGACTTTAATAATGGTGCTGAGTAGAGCGAGCATTTTCAATGAATTCCTATGGAAGTAGGAATTAACTAAAAAACGTTCGCTCTGTTCTGCTCGTTCCTCGCCGTGGGCGCTCACAGTTATGAATGCCTGTTTAGCCAAGAGCTTTTAGTTTAATTTTAAAATGAACGCCATTTCGGGGGGTGGATTGCTTGAATTTATTTTACAAAAGAACAATGTTGTGTTTTATTGCGAGTGTATATAAATATAAGTAAACACTTTGCAGTTTGAATGATGTCCTGTATGAACAAAATTATGTGCCAATTATGTTTTTATGTGTCTACTGTTAAATCACACACACATTCCAGCATTGCAAACTTGACATCGCAGCCTGTTCATTATAGCCTTAATAAAATATAATAAAATAGTAAACCTAACATATACACACTGCTCTGTTTAAATAGTCAGTAGTACAGTTCGTACATTCACAGTAAGCACTGCTCCACTGTGATTTTTCCAAGCACATTTTTGCGCGTGTGAAGAGGATGATTTTTTCCGTCGATATTGGAACACGAGTGAAGTACAAAGCCTATAATAAAGAATAGTTTAGCATCCAAATACATCACAACTGTTGAAACGTTTTGATTCTAATGAAAGGGTTACGTGAGCCCAACACTTACTTTCGTTTTTATTTTTACATTAAATTTAAAGGATTTGTTGTGGAATATTTTGAGTGTATCATAAAATCAGAATAAGGTAAGACAAGTAAAATTTCCCGTCTTTATTATATATATATATATATATATATATATATATATATATATATATATATGTAAATATAGCTGCGAGCAGCGATGGAGGGCCCAAGCATTTAGTGTAACTAAAGGCACCAGGGTGGCGGTGCCACCGGCTTGGGCCCGCAATCGCTGCTCGCAGCTATATTTATTATTATTATTATTATTGTTGTTCAAGGGTTCGGGGGCTTTTGGGGCCTTTAACGTGCTCAAAAACTCATGAAACTTTGCACACAGGTCAGAACCTGCGGCCATTAGGGCCGGGCTGAAGCTGGTACCCGGGCGTGGCAGGGGGGCTCAACAGCGCCCCCTGGAACGGAATCCGAACACTTGTCCATAAATCAAACACACTTGCATGTAATAATATGAAACTCGGAACAGATATAGATCTCATCGGGCCGAACAACTTTCGTGCTCTAAGTTTTACGCCAGCCCAACAGGAAGTCGGCTATTATGGGTTGTTTGGAAACGCATGCTGTGGAATTTAATGTACTCCTCCTAGGGAATTCATCCAATCGGCTCCAAACTCGGTCAGCATGAAGTCAAGACATTGAGGATGCTAAATTGCGGACGGATTTTTGATATCTCGAACGGTTTGGCCGTGGCGAGGAAACGAATTTATGGCGAATAATGGAAACAGGAAGTGTGTTATAACTTCTGCATACATTAACTGATCTTGATTAAACTTCAGCAGTGTGTTCGTTGTAAGAGGCCGATCACATGGATGTGACTATTGTGAGTCAAAGTTATAGCGCCACCAACTGGCAGCAGGAAGTGTGTCACTTTCAAAATGCTTTGAAATCACCCTCTTATTTTTACCCGATTTGCTTCAAACTGTATGTGTATAATGTAAACACACGGCAGATGTAGACCTGTGAAAGGATTATTGATATCTTTAATAATGTTGCCGTGGCAACGCATCAAACTTTAATATTCTTTTCGGATGCTTTTGAGACTCTTCACATACTTGAAAATGCATGAAACTCAACAGACACATCACATTTATTATCCAGTAGACATGTGCAAAGTTTCAGAAACGGGCGTGGTGGAATGGCTCAGTAGCGCCACCTTTAGTAAAAAATGGGGGCTTAGTTTTACAAAGAGTCACAAAACTCGCTACGTATATTGTTCTCATCGAGCCGGACAACTTTCTAATTTACACTCATTAGCTAAAAGCAACAGGAAGTCAGATATTTTTGTTTGAATGTGATTTTTTGGAGAATTTTCTCTCTCTCTCTCTGTGTCTCTGTGTGTGTGAGGGGAGGGGGGGATTTGACTATTGCTTTTATATTGTTAATCAAGGTTTCAGGGGCTTTTGGGGTCCTTAACGTGCTCAAAAACTCTTGAAACTTTGCACACAAGTCAGAACCCCCTGCCATCAGGGACGGGCTGAAGCTGGTACCCGGGCGTGGCTGGGGGGCTCAACAGCGCCCCCTTGAACGGGGTTCTAAAACTTGGTCCATATATCAAACACGCTTGCATGAATTAATATGAAACTCGGTACACATATAGATCTCATTGTGCCGAACAACTTTCCCCTGGTCAAGTTTTACGCCAGCCCAACAGGAAGTCGGCTATTATGGGTTGTTTGGAAAACGCTTGCTGTGGAATGTGAAATACTCCTCCTAGAAAATTCACCGTGTCCCCTCCAAACTCGGTGTGCATGTAGTCAAGACTTTGAGGATGCTAAATTGCGGACGGATTTTTGATATCTCGAACGGTTTGGCCGTGGCGAGGAATCGAATTTATGGCGAGAAAAGAGAAACACGAAGTGGAATAACTTCTGCATGCATTAACTGATCTTGTTGAAACTTCAGCAGTGTGTTCGTGGTAAGAGGCCGATCAGATGGATGTAACTATTGTGAGTCAAAGTTATAGCGCCACCAACTGGCAGCAGGAAGTGTGTCACTTTCAAAATGTTTTTGACAAAAGTGGGGGGGTTAGTTTTACCCACAATTACAAAAATCAGTACGTATATTGGTCTCATCGAGCCGGACAACTTTCTAATTTAAAGTCATTAGCTCTGACCATCAGGAAGTCAGATATTTTGGTCTGAATGTGGATTTTTTTGCTAAATCAGCCTCTGAATTTTTAGCCACCTTTATCTAAGTGGTTTATTTTATTCCCACCAAACTTTTTCAACATGATAAAAATATATTAATGATGCTAAATTGTGAACGGATAATAAATATCTCAAAC
Source organism: Leuciscus idus (assembly GCA_021554675.1). Taxonomy (NCBI): domain Eukaryota; kingdom Metazoa; phylum Chordata; class Actinopteri; order Cypriniformes; family Leuciscidae; genus Leuciscus; species Leuciscus idus. The sequence goes on along the minus strand of CM038625.1, from coordinate 17,978,600 downwards.
GGTTTTGCTATGGCGAGGGATTAAAGTATTGTCTAAAAAGGAAACACTCAAAGGCTCATATATTCTAAAAATGTAATTATACACCATTTATTACTATATAAAAGTATACAAATATCAGAACTTAACTCATTTTATTCTTTTTTTTCAATTTAAGAATGTTTAAGTTTAAAAACTGCCAGAATGGTTGTTTAGTCTAAACAATAAATAAATAAAGTCAAACATAGTGCTATACTGCCCTCTTGTGTTCAAAATCAGGTAGGCCTATTATATCTATATAAAAATATACTAGGTATGTGACGGTGAGAATATTTTACCACTGGTTGACTGACGTGTGACACCGCTGGGGGCTTTTTAATCGCTAACTTAAAAACGAAAGTAAAATATGTTCGTCCGCACGGACATTGATAATGGTGCGGAGCAGAGCGAGCGTTTTCAATAAATTCCTATGGAAGGAGGAATGACCTAAAAAACGTTGACTCTGTTCTGCTCGTTCCTCGCTGAGGACGCGCACCATTATGAATGCCTGTGCAGCCGCGAGCATTTTAGTTTCATTTTCGGGGCGGATTGCTTGAATGTATTTTAAAAAAGCACAATGTTGTGTTTTATTGCTACTGTACAAAAATATAAGTTAACACTTTGCAGTTTGAATGATGTTCTGAACAAAATGACAGAGTATGTTTTTATGTGTCCACTGTTCAATCGCGCCCCCGTTTTATTGATTCCCAAGTTATTTTTTCATATAAGTTTTTTTCATTGTTCTAATCAGGTCAGGCAAGTAAAATTATCTGTGTCTTATCCCTTACATTTTTATATAATATATATACACTACTGTTCAAAAATTTGGCGTCAGTAAGATTTTTAAGCGAAGTTTCTTCTGCTCACCAAGGCTGCATTTATTTGATTAAAAATACAAACAAAAACAGTAATATTGTAAAATATTATTCCAATTTAAAACAGCTGCTTTCTATTTTAATATATTTTAAACTGTTATTTATTCCTGTGATCAAAGCTGAGTTTTCAGCATCATTACTCCAGTCGTCACTGTCACATGATCCTTCAGAAATTATTCTAATATGATGATTGATGCTCAAGAAACATTCATTATTATTTTAAATGTCGAAAACAGTTGTGTACAGTCTTTGATGAATAGAAAGTTCAAAAGAACAGCATTTATCTGAAATCTAAAGCTTTTGTAACATTAAACACTACCGTTCAGAAGTTTGGGGTCAGTAATAATTTTAATTTTATTTTTGGGGAAAAGAAATAAAATAAATCAATACTTTTATTCATCGAGAATGAGTTAAACTGATTAAAAGTTACAGTAAAGACATTTATAATGTTAAAAAAATTATATTTGAAATAAATGCTGTTCTTTTGAACTTTACATTCATCAACGCATTTTGAAAAAAAATCTGTACACAACTGTTTTCAACATTGAAAATAATAATTAATATTTATTGACCATCAATCATCATATTAGAATGGTTTCTGAAGGATCATGTGACACTGAAGACGGGAGTAATGATGCTGAAAACTCAGCTTTGATCACATAAATTAATTACAGTGTAAAATATTTTAAAATAGAAAACAGCTGTTGTAAATTGGAATAATATTTCACAATATTACTGTTTTTGTTTGTATTTTTAATCAAATAAATGCAGCCTTGGTGAGCAGAAGAGACTTCTCCTAAAAACATTAAAAATCTTCCTGACCCCAAACTTTTGAACGGTGTATATATATATATATACACATATATTAATACATATATATATATATATGTTTGTATAATATATATATATATACACATATATAAATACATATATATATATATATGTTTGTATAATATATATATATATATATATATATATATATATATATATATATACACACATATATAAATACATATATATATATATATATATATATATATGTTTGTATAATATATATATATATATATATATATATATATATATATAAATATAGCTGCGAGCAGCGATGGAGGGCCAAAGCCGGCGGTACCGCCACCCCCGGTGCCTTTAGGTAACTAAAGGCACCGGGGTGGCGGTGCCACCGGCTTGGGCCCGTAATCGCTGCTCGCAGCTATATTTTATTATTATTATTCTTCTTCTTATTCTTATTTTTCTGTCAACCTTTCGGGCACTTTTGAGACCCTTAACGTGCTCGAAAACTCTTGAAACTTTGCACACGGGTCAGAACCCACGGCCATCAGGGCCGGGCTGAAGCTGGTACCCGGGCGTGGCAGGGGGGCTCGACAGCGCCCCCTTGAACGGGGTCCGAAAACTTGGTCCATACATCAGACACGCTTGCATGTAATAATATGAAACTCGGTACACATATAGATCTCATCGGGCCGAACAACTTTCATACTTTTACTTTTTACGCCAGCCCAACAGGAAGTCGGCTATTAAGGGTTGTTTGGAAACGCATGGTCTGTTATTTGAAACACTTCTCCTAGGGAATTCACCCGATCACCACAAAACTCGGTGTGCATGAAGCCAAGGCATTGAGGATGCTAAATTGCGGACAGATTTTTGATATCTCGAACGGTTTGGCCGTGGCGTGGAAACGAATTTATGGCGAATAATGCAAACAGGAAGTGTGTTATAACTTCTGCACACATTATCTGATCTTGATGAAACTTCAGCAGTGTGTTCGTGGTAAGAGGCCGATCAGATGGATGTAACTATTGTGAGTCAAAGTTATAGCGCCACCAACTGGCAGCAGGAAGTGTGTCCCTTTCAAAATGATTTGAAATCACCCTCTTATTTTTAACCGATTTGCTTCAAACTTTATGTGTATAATGTAAACACACGGCAGATGTAGACCTGTGAAAGGATTTTTGATATCTTTAATACTGTTGCCATGGCAACGCTTCAAACTTTAATATTCTTTTTTGATGCTTTTGAGACTCTTAACATACTTGAAATTGGATGAAACTCGACAGACACATCACATTTATTAGCCCGTAGACATGTGCAAAGTTTCAGAAACGGGCGTGGTGAGGGGCTCAGTAGCGCCACCTTTAGTCATAAGTGGGGGGGTTAGTTTTATCAACAGCAACAAAACTTGGTATGTGTATTGTTCTCATCAAGACGGACAACTTTCTAATTTACATTAACGATCTCCGACCAACAGGAAGAGAGATATTTTGGTTTGAATGTGGATTTTCTGAAGAATTTTCTCTCCCTCTCTCTGTGTTTCTGAGTGTGTGAGGGGAGGGGGGATTTGACTATTGCTTTTATATTGTTAATCAAGGTTTCAGGGGCTTTTGGGGTCCTTAACGTGCTCAAAAACTCTTGAAACTTTAAATACAAGTCGGAACCTGCGGCCATCAGGGCCTGGCTGAAGCTGGTACCCGGGCGTGGCAGGGGGGCTCAACAGCGCCCCCTGGAATGGGGTCCGAAAACTTGCTCCATAGATCAAACTAGCTTGCATGAATTAATATGAAACTCGGCACACACATAGATCTCATCGGGCCGAACAACTTTCGTGCTCTAAGTTTTGCGCCAGCCCAACAGGAAGTCGGCTATTATGGGTTGTTTGGAAAACGCTTGCTGTGGAATGCGAAGTACTCCTCCTAGAGAATTCGTCCAATCCCCACAAAACTCGGTCAGCATGAAGTCAAGACATTGAGGATGCTAAATTGCGGACGGATTTTTGATATCTCGAACGGTTTGGCCGTGGCGAGGAAACGAATTTATGGCGAGAAAAGAGAAACACGAAGTGTTATAACTTCTGCACCCATTAACTGATCTTGATGAAACTTCAGCAGTGTGTTCGTGGTAAGAGGCCGATCAGATGGATGTAACTATTGTGAGTCAAAGTTATAGCGCCACCAATTGGTAGCAGGAAGTGTGTCACTTTCAAAATGCTTTTGACAAAAGTGGGGGGGTTAGTTTTACCCACAGTTATAAAAATCAGTACGTATATTGGTCTCATCAAGCCGGACAACTTTCTAATTTACAGTCATTAGCTCAGACCAACAGGAAGTCAGATATTTTGGTTTGAATGTGGATTTCTTTGCAAAATCAGCCTCTGAATTTTTACCCAGTCCTCTTAAGTGGTTTATTTTATTCCCACAAAACTTTTTCAACATGATGCAGGAAGTCAGATATTTTGGTTTGAATGTGGATTTCTTTGCAAAATCAGCCTCTGAATTTTTACCCAGTCCTCTTAAGTGGTTTATTTTATTCCCACAACACTTTTTCAACATGATGAAAATACATTAAAGATGCTAAATTGTAAACGCATAATAAATGTCTCAAACGGTTTTGCTATGGCGAGGGATTAAAGTAATGTCAAAAAAGGAAACACTAAAAACCTCCTATCTTCTAAAAATGTAATTATACACCATGTATTTCTATATAAAATTATACAAATATCAGAACTAAACCCATTTTATTCTTTTTTTTTTTTCTATTTAATAATTGTTTAAGTTTAAAAACATCCAGAATGTTTTTTTAGTCCAAATTTTCTTTTTAAAATATGTCATTCATAGTGCTATACTGCCCTCTTGTGTTCAAAGTCAGGTAGGCCTATTGTATCTATATAAAATATACTAGGTACCGGTATGTGACGGTGAGGAATATTTTACCACCGGTTAATCAACGTGTGACACTGCTGGGGGCTTTTGAATTGCTAACTTAAAAATGAAAGTAAAATATGTTTGTCCGCACTGACATGGATAATGGTGCAGAGCGAGCGTTTTCAATTAATTCCTATGGAAGTAGGAATGAACTAAAAAACGTTCGCTCTTCTCTGCCCGTTCCTCGCCGTGGATGCACACCATATATACAGTATATATATATATATATATATATATATATATATATTTATTTATTTATTGTTACATATATATAATGTATATATTTTTTGTTACATTTATATATATATATATATATATATATATATATATATAAATATAGCTGCGAGCAGCGATGGAGGGCCCAAGCCGGTGACACCGCCACCCCGGTGGCTTTAGTGTAACTAAAGGCACCAGGGTGGCGGTGCCACCGGCTTGGGCCCGCAATCGCTGCTCGCAGCTATATTTATATATATATATATATATATATATATATATATATATATATTTATTATTATTATTATTATTATTATTATTGTTGTTCAAGGGTTCGGGGGCTTTTGGGGCCTTTAACGTGCTCAAAAACTCATGAAACTTTGCACACAGGTCAGAACCTGCGGCCATTAGGGCCGGGCTGAAGCTGGTACCCGGGCGTGGCAGGGGGGCTCAACAGCGCCCCCTGGAACGGAATCCGAACACTTGTCCATAAATCAAACACACTTGCATGTAATAATATGAAACTCGGAACAGATATAGATCTCATCGGGCAGAACAACTTTCGTGCTCTAAGTTTTACGCCAGCCCAACAGGAAGTCGGCTATTATGGGTTGTTTGGAAACGCATGCTGTGGAATTTAATGTACTCCTCCTAGGGAATTCATCCAATCGGCTCCAAACTCGGTCAGCATGAAGTCAAGACATTGAGGATGCTAAATTGCGGACGGATTTTTGATATCTCGAACGGTTTGGCCGTGGCGAGGAAACGAATTTATGGCGAATAATGGAAACAGGAAGTGTGTTATAACTTCTGCATACATTAACTGATCTTGATTAAACTTCAGCAGTGTGTTCGTTGTAAGAGGCCGATCACATGGATGTGACTATTGTGAGTCAAAGTTATAGCGCCACCAACTGGCAGCAGGAAGTGTGTCACTTTCAAAATGCTTTGAAATCACCCTCTTATTTTTACCCGATTTGCTTCAAACTTTATGTGTATAATGTAAACACACGGCAGATGTAGACCTGTGAAAGGATTATTGATATCTTTAATAATGTTGCCGTGGCAACGCATCAAACTTTAATATTCTTTTCGGATGCTTTTGAGACTCTTCACATACTTGAAAATGCATGAAACTCGACAGACACATCACATTTATTATCCAGTAGACATGTGCAAAGTTTCAGAAACGGGCGTGGTGGAATGGCTCAGTAGCGCCACCTTTAGTAAAAAATGGGGGCTTAGTTTTACAAAGAGTCACAAAACTCGCTACGTATATTGTTCTCATCGAGCCGGACAACTTTCTAATTTACACTCATTAGCTAAAAGCAACAGGAAGTCAGATATTTTTGTTTGAATGTGATTTTTTGGAGAATTTTCTCTCTCTGTCTCTGTCTCTGTGTGTGTGAGGGGTGGGGGTGATTTGTCTGTTCAGTGAGATTTACTTTTTCATTTGTTTTTCAAGGTTTCTGGGGCTTTTGGGTCCCTAAACGTGCTCGAAAACTCTTGAAACTTTGCACACAGGTCAGAACCCACGGCCATCAAGGCCAGGCTGAAGCTGGTAGCCGGGCGTGGCAGGGGGGCTCGACAGCGCCCCCTGGAACGGGGTTCGAAAACTTGGTCCATAGATCAAACACGCTTGCATGAATTAACATGAAACTCGGTACACATATAGATCTCATCAGACCGAACATCTTTCGTGCTCTAAGTTTTACGCCAACCCAACAGGAAGTCGGCTATTATGGGTTGTTTGGAAAACGCTTGCTGTGGAATGTGAAATACTCCTCCTAGAAAATTCACCGTGTCCCCTCCAAACTCGGTGTGCATGTAGTCAAGACTTTGAGGATGCTAAATTGCGGACGGATTTTTGATATCTCGAACGGTTTGGCCGTGGCGAGGAATCGAATTTATGGCGAGAAAAGAGAAACACGAAGTGGAATAACTTCTGCATGCATTAACTGATCTTGATGAAACTTCAGCAGTGTGTTCGTGGTAAGAGGCCGATCAGATGGATGTAACTATTGTGAGTCAAAGTTATAGCGCCACCAACTGGCAGCAGGAAGTGTGTCACTTTCAAAATGTTTTTGACAAAAGTGGGGGGGTTAGTTTTACCCACAATTACAAAAATCAGTACGTATATTGGTCTCATCGAGCCGGACAACTTTCTAATTTAAAGTCATTAGCTCTGACCATCAGGAAGTCAGATATTTTGGTCTGAATGTGGATTTTTTTGCTAAATCAGCCTCTGAATTTTTAGCCACCTTTATCTAAGTGGTTTATTTTATTCCCACCAAACTTTTTCAACATGATAAAAATATATTAATGATGCTAAATTGTGAACGGATAATAAATATCTCAAACGGTTTTGCTATGGCGAGGGATTAAAGTATTGTCTAAAAAGGAAACACTCAAAGGCTCATATATTCTAAAAATGTAATTATACACCATTTATTACTATATAAAAGTATACAAATATCAGAACTTAACTCATTTTATTCTTTTTTTTCAATTTAAGAATGTTTAAGTTTAAAAACTGCCAGAATGGTTGTTTAGTCTAAACAATAAATAAATAAAGTCAAACATAGTGCTATACTGCCCTCTTGTGTTCAAAATCAGGTAGGCCTATTATATCTATATAAAAATATACTAGGTATGTGACGGTGAGAATATTTTACCACTGGTTAACTGACGTGTGACACCGCTGGGGGCTTTTTAATCGCTAACTTAAAAACGAAAGTAAAATATGTTCGTCTGCACGGACATTGATAATGGTGCGGAGCAGAGCGAGCGTTTTCAATAAATTCCTATGGAAGGAGGAATGACCTAAAAAACGTTGACTCTGTTCTGCTCGTTCCTCGCTGAGGACGCGCACCATTATGAATGCCTGTGCAGCCGTGAGCATTTTAGTTTCATTTTCGGGGCGGATTGCTTGAATGTATTTAAAAAAAGCACAATGTTGTGTTTTATTGCTACTGTACAAAAATATAAGTTAACACTTTGCAGTTTGAATGATGTTCTGAACAAAATGACTGAGTATGTTTTTATGTGTCCACTGTTCAATCGCGCCCCCGTTTTATTGATTCCCAAGTTATTTTTTCATTTAAGTTTTTTTCATTGTTCTAATCAGGTCAGGCAAGTAAAATTATCTGTGTCTTATCCCTTACATTTTAATATAATATATATACACTACTGTTCAAAAATTTGGCGTCAGTAAGATTTTTAAGCGAAGTTTCTTCTGCTCACCAAGGCTGCATTTATTTGATTAAAAATACAAACAAAAACAGTAATATTGTAAAATATTATTCCAGTTTAAAACAGCTGCTTTCTATTTTAATATATTTTAAACTGTTATTTATTCCTGTGATCAAAGCTGAGTTTTCAGCATCATTACTCCAGTCGTCACTGTCACATGATCCTTCAGAAATTATTCTAATATGATGATTGATGCTCAAGAAACATTCATTATTATTTTAAATGTCGAAAACAGTTGTGTACAGTCTTTGATGAATAGAAAGTTCAAAAGAACAGCATTTATCTGAAATCTAAAGCTTTTGTAACATTAAACACTACCGTTCAGAAGTTTGGGGTCAGTAATAATTTTAATTTTATTTTTGGGGAAAAGAAATAAAATAAATCAATACTTTTATTCATCGAGAATGAGTTAAACTGATTAAAAGTTACAGTACAGACATTTATAATGTTAAAAAAATTATATTTGAAATAAATGCTGTTCTTTTGAACTTTACATTCATCAACGCATTTTGAAAAAAAATCTGTACACAACTGTTTTCAACATTGAAAATAATAATTAATATTTATTGACCATCAATCATCATATTAGAATGGTTTCTGAAGGATCATGTGACACTGAAGACGGGAGTAATGATGCTGAAAACTCAGCTTTGATCACATAAATTAATTACAGTGTAAAATATTTTAAAATAGAAAACAGCTGTTGTAAATTGGAATAATATTTCACAATATTACTGTTTTTGTTTGTATTTTTAATCAAATAAATGCAGCCTTGGTGAGCAGAAGAGACTTCTCCTAAAAACATTAAAAATATTCCTGACCCCAAACTTTTGAACGGTGTATATATATATATATACACATATATAAATACATATATATATATATATATATATATATATATATATATATATATATATATATAGGTTTGTATAATATATATATATATATATATATATATATATAAATATATATACACATATATAAATACATATATATATATATATATATATATATATATATATGTTTGTATAATATATATATATATATATATATATATATATATATATAAATATAGCTGCGAGCAGCGATGGAGGGCCAAAGCCGGCGGTACCGCCACCCCCGTGCCTTTAGGTAACTAAAGGCACCGGGGTTGCGGTGCCACCGGCTTGGGCCCGTAATCGCTGCTCGCAGCTATATTTATATATATATATATATATATATATATATATATATTTAGGGCCCGAGCACCGATGGTGTGAGGACCCTCTTGGAATTGCTCTGTTTATTATTATTATTCTTCTCCGCATTTAATCACATTTTTGAGGGCCTAAACATGCTCGAAAACTCACGAAACTTTGCACACGCGTCAGAACTGGCGAAAATGTACATCTGATATAGGTTTCAGAATTGGGCGGGGCAAAATGGCTCGATAGCGCCACCTATAAAAGTTCAACGGAGTGCGCCTCCCGCTATGTTCCACGTACGTTTATGAAATTCGGTACATACATGTAAGGACCTAATACCTACAAAAAAGTCTCTTGGAGCGTAGCCCTAAACACAACAGGAAGTCAGCCATTTTCAACTTCCTCTCAGATTTTTGTGCAGTTTTTGCCATTTTCATGCCTCGTACTTTAACGAACTCCTCCTACAGTTTTAATCTGATCATCTTCAAATTTGGTGAGTGTAATCTTAAGGCCTTTGCGACGTTAAATTGCGAAGATCTTGAGTTTTCGTCGAAGGGCGGGTCCTCGGCGGCCTGACAAATTTCGATGTTTCGCCATGAAACAGGAAGTTGCTGAAACTCAGGCATGGAATGTCCAATCTGCGCCAAACTTCACACGTTTGATAAGCGTTCTGTCCTGAACACATGACCATGCTCATATTCAGTTACAGTCATAGCGCCACCTGCTGGCAACAGGAAGTGACATGTTTAACACTGTTGTGAACTCCTGATAACATATAAAAAAGTGCCAGCAAGTGCTAAGCATGCTAACAACATACTAGACACATGTTAAAACATGCTAGCAAACACTTAGCTAATTGCTAAAGCATGCTATTACTGCAATTAAATAGGAATTTGCTGTAACTCAGGCACGGAATGTCCAATCTGCCCCAAACGTCACACGTTTGATAAGAGTCATGGCCTGAACACATCTACATGAGAATATTCAGTTATAGTAATAGTGCCACCTACTGGTAACAGGAAGTGTCATGTTTAACACGTTGATGCCGTTCTAGCAACATGTTAAAAATGCCATTGACTTCTAAACATGCTAGAAACATGTTAAAACATGCTAGCAAAACTTAGCTAAGTGCTAAAGCATGTTAATTCAATGAAACAGGATGTTGTTGTTATTCAAGAAGGCAATGTCCAATCTGCGCCAAACTTCACACTTTTGATAAGCGTTCTGTCCTGAACACATGACCATGCTCATATTCAGTTACAGTCATAGCGCCACCTGCTGGCAACAGGAAGTGACATGTTAAACACTGTTGTGGACTCCTAATAACATATAAAAAAGTTCCAGCATGTGCTAAACATGCTAACAACATACTAGAAACATGTTAAAACATGCTAGCAAACACTTAGCTTAGTGCTAAAGCATGCTAATACTGCAATTAAATAGGAATTTGCTGAAACACAGGCACGGAATGTCCAGTCTGCCCCAAACGTCACACGTTTGATAAGAGTCATGGCCTGAACACATCTACATGAGAATATTCAGTTATAGTAATAGCGCCACCTACTGGTAACAGGAAGTGTCATGTTTAACACGTTGATGCCGTTCTAGCAACATGTTAAAAATGCCATTGACTTCTAAACATGCTAGAAACATGTTAAAACATGCTAGCAAAACTTAGCTAAGTGCTAAAGCATGTTAATTCAATGAAACAGGATGTTGTTGTTACTCAAGAAGGCAATGTCCAATCTGCGCCAAACTTCACTCTTTTGATAAGCGTTCTGTCCTGAACACATGACCATGCTCATATTCAGTTACAGTCATAGCGCCACCTGCTGGCAACAGGAAGTGACATGTTAAACACTGTTGTGGACTCCTAATAACATATAAAAAAGTTCCAGCATGTGCTAAACATGCTAACAACATACTAGAAACATGTTAAAACATGCTAGCAAACACTTAGCTTAGTGCTAAAGCATGCTAATACTGCAATTAAATAGGAATTTGCTGTAACACAGGCACGGAATGTCCAGTCTGCCCCAAACTTCACACGTTTGATAAGAGTCATGGCCTGAACACATCTACATGAGAATATTCAGTTATAGTAATAGCGCCACCTACTGGTAACAGGAAGTGTCATGTTTAACACGTTGATGCCGTTCTAGCAACATGTTAAAAATACCATTGACTTCTAAACATGCTAGAAACATGTTAAAACATGCTAGCAATACTAAGCTAAGTGCTAAAGCATGCTAATATAATGAAACAGGATGTTGTTGTTACTCAAGAAGGCAATGTCCAATCTGCGCCAAACTTCACACTTTTGATAAGCGTTCTGTCTTGAACACATGACAATGCTCATATTCAGTTACAGTCAAAGCGCCACCTGCTGGCAACAGGAAGTGACATGTTAAACACTGTTGTGGACTCCTAATAACATATAAAAAAAATGCCAGTAGGTGCTTAACATCCTACCAACATACTAGAAACATGCTAAAACATACTAGTAAACACTATAAGTACTAAACCATACTATTACTACAATTAAATATGAATTTGCTGTAACTCAAACATACAATATCCAATCTGCCCCAAACTTCACATACTTGATAAAAGTCCTGCACTGAACACATCTACAAAGCAATATTTAGATATATAACCCCACCTACTGCCAACAGAAACTGAACTGGTTAACACAGTAATGCAGTACTAACCACATACCTATTGTGTACTAAGCATGCTAAAAACATACTAAACATGCTAGCAACTACTATATACTGTATACCTCCTTAAATGCACATTGCCCAACCATGCTCTGTCTTCCTAAAGCCAACGAGTGACGATGGCACGGGTGCGAGGGCCCTTTCATCGCTGCTTGCAGCTTTAATTATTATTATTATTATTCTTCTCCGCATTTAATTGCATTTTTGAGGGCCTAAACATGCTCGAAAAGTCACAAAACTTTGCACACGCGTCAGAACTGGCGAAAATTTACATCTGATATAGGTTTCAGAATTGGACGGGGCAAAATGGCTCGATAGCGCCACCTATAAAAGTTCAACGGAGTGCGCCTCCCGCAACGTTCCACGTACGTGCACGAAATTCGGTACATACATGTAATGACCTAATACCTACAAAAAAGTCTCTTGGAGCATAGCCCTAAACACAACAGGAAGTCAGCCATTTTGAACTTCCTCTCAGATTTTTGTGCAGTTTTTGCCATTTTCAGGCCTCGTACTTTAACGAACTCCTCCTAGAGTTTTAATCTGATCATCTTCAAATTTGGTGAGTGTAATCTTAAGGCCTTTGCGACGTTAAATTGCGAAGATCTTGAGTTTTCGTCGAAGGGCGGGTCCTCGGCGGCCTGACAAATTTCGATGTTTCGCCATGAAACAGGAAGTTGCTGTAACTCAGGCATGGAATGTCCAATCTGCCCCAAACTTCACACTTTTGATAAGCGTTCTGTCCTGAACACATGACCATGCTCATATTCAGTTATAGTCATAGCGCCACCTGCTGGCAACAGGAAGTGACATGTTTAACACTGTTATGGACTCCTAATAACATATAAAAAAGTGCCAGCAAGTGCTAAACATGCTAACAACATACTAGAAGCATGCTAAAACATGCTAGCAAACTCTTAGCTAAGTGCTAAAGCATGCTATTATTGCAAATAAATAGGAATTTGCTGTAACTCAGGCATGGAATGTCCAATCTGCCCCAAACTTCACACGTTTGATAAGAGTCATGGCCTGAACACATCTACATGAGAATATTCAGTTATAGTAATAGCGCCACCTGCTGTCAACAGGAAGTGACATGTTTAACACTGTTGTGGTCTCCTAATAACATATAAAAAAGAGCCAGCAAGTGCTAAACAGGTTAGCAACATACTAGAGACATGCTAGCAAACACTTAGCTAAGTGCTAAAGCATGCTATTACTGCAATTAAATAGGAATTTGCTGTAACTCAGGCATGGAATGTCCAATCTGCCCCAAACTTCACACGTTTGTTAAGAATCATGGCCTGAACACATGTCTATGCTCAAATTCAGTTATAGTAATAGCGCCACCTACTGGCAACAGGAAGTGACATGTTTAACACGTTGATGCCGTTCTAGCAACATGTTAAAAATGCCATTGAGTTCTAAACATGCTAGAAACATATTAAAACATGCTAGCAATACTTAGCTAAGTGCTAAAGCATGCTAATTCAATGAAACAGGACTTTGTTGTTACTCAAGAAGGCAATGTACAATCTACCCCAAACTTCACACGTTTGATAAGAGTTATCTCTTGAACACATGTCCATGCTCATATTTAGTTATAGTCATAGCGCCACCTGCTGGCAACAGGAAGTGACGTTTACACTGTTCTTGACTCCTAATAACATATAAAAAAATGCCAGTAGGTGCTAAACATCCTACCAACATACTAGAGACATGCTAAAACATACTAGCAAACACTTAGCTAAGTGCTAAAGAATGATATTACTGCAACTAAATATGAATTTGCTGTAACTCAGGCATGGAATGTCCAATCTGCCCCAAACTTCACACTTTTGATAAGCGTTCTGTCCTGAACACATGACCATGCTTATATTCAGTTACAGTCATAGCGCCACCTGCTGGCAACAGGAAGTGACATGTTTAACACTGTTATGGACTCCTAATAACATATAAAAAAGTGCCAGCAAGTGTTAAACATGTTAACAACATACTAGAAACATGCTAAAACATGCTAGCAGACTTTTAGCTAAGTGCTAAAGTAGGGTGACCATATTCCAGGTCATGTCCTGCCGGGATTTCAAGATCGCCCAAAATATCCGCGATTCGGCTTTTGCTTTCTCGTCGCCATTCATTTTGTTTACATGTACACCTTTTGATTCAGTAGTACTGAATTAATTCCGATTGGTTAATCTGAATGTAGTGTTTACATGAACGCTAAACAAGTGATCGGTTGATGTGCATGTAAGCATTGCTAAGAAAATTCCTGTGTTTTCGTCTCGATCGGGATCCGTGTGAAGCAGAATGCATGACCTGCAAAGCTGGCACGTACGTGTCAGTGTCAAATAACGTAATAATGTAAACATAATGAATGTTGACTGTAGAAAGCAAAAGACGAATCCCGGGCATTTTGGGCAATCTCGAAATCCTGGCCAGATATGTCCTGGTTAAACAGGACATATGGTCACCCTAGCTAAAGCATGCTATTATTGCAATTAAATAGGAATTTGCTGTAACTCAGGCATGGAATGTCCAATCTGCCCCAAACTTCACACTTTTGATAAGAGTCATGGCCTGAACACATCTACATGAGAATGTTCAGTTATAGTAATAGCGCCACCTACTGGCAACAGGAAGTGACATGTTTAACACGTTGATGCCGTTCTAGCAACATGTTAAAAATGCCATTGAGTTCTAAACATGCTAGAAACATGTTAAAACATGCTAACAATGCTTAGCTAAGTGCTAAAGAATGCTAATTCAATGAAACATTACTTTGTTGTTACTCAAGAAGGCAATGTCCAATTTGCACCAAACTTGACACGTTTGATAAGAGTTCTGTCCTGAACACACATCCATGCTCATATTCAGTTATAGTCATAACGCCACCTACTGGCAACAGAAACTGACATGGTTAACACAGTAATGCAGTACTAACCACATAATTATTGTGTACTGAGCATGCTAGAAACATACTAAACATGCTAGCAACACTTAGCTGAGTCATGAAGCATGCTATTATCACCATTATACAAAACATTTTGTAACTGACTTTGACATACTCTTACTATATATACCTCCTTAAATGTACATTTCCCAACCATGCTCTGTCTTCCTAAAGCCACCAAGTGTTGATGGCACGGGTGCGAGGGCCCTTTCATCGCTGCTTGCAGCTTTAATTATTATTATTATTCTTCTCCGCATTTAATCGCATTTTTGAGGGCCTAAACATGCTCGAAAACTCACGAAACTTTGCACACGCGTCAGAACTGGCGAAAATTTACATCTGATATAGGTTTCAGAATTGGGCGGGGCAAAATGGCTCGATAGCGCCACCTATAAAAGTTCAACGGAGTGCGCCTCCCGCTATGTTCCACGTACGTTTACGAAATTCGGTACATACATGTAAGGACCTAATACCTACAAAAAAGTCTCTTGGAGCGTAGCCCTAAACACAACAGGAAGTCAGCCATTTTCAACTTCCTCTCAGATTTTTGTGCAGTTTTTGCCATTTTCATGCCTCGTACTTTAACGAACTCCTCCTACAGTTTTAATCTGATCATCTTCAAATTTGGTGAGTGTAATCTTAAGGCCTTTGCGACGTTAAATTGCGAAGATCTTGAGTTTTCGTCGAAGGGCGGGTCCTCGGCGGCCTGACAAATTTCGATGTTTCGCCATGAAACAGGAAGTTGCTGAAACTCAGGCATGGAATGTCCAATCTGCCCCAAACTTCACACGTTTGATAAGCGTTCTGTCCTGAACACATGACCATGCTCATATTCAGTTACAGTCATAGCGCCACCTGCTGGCAACAGGAAGTGACATGTTTAACATTGTTGTGAACTCCTGATAACATATAAAAAAGTGCCAGCAAGTGCTAAGCATGCTAACAACATACTAGACACATGCTAAAACATGCTAGCAAACACTTAGCTAATTGCTAAAGCATGCTATTACTGCAATTAAATAGGAATTTGCTGTAACTCAGGCACGGAATGTCTAATCTGCCCCAAACGTCACACATTTGATAAGAGTCATGGCCTGAACACATCTACATGAGAATATTCAGTTATAGTAATAGCGCCACCTACTGGTAACAGGAAGTGTCATGTTTAACACGTTGATGCCGTTCTAGCAACATGTTAAAAATGCCATTGACTTCTAAACATGCTAGAAACATGTTAAAACATGCTAGCAAAACTTAGCTAAGTGCTAAAGCATGTTAATTCAATGAAACAGGATGTTGTTGTTACTCAAGAAGGCAATGTCCAATCTGCGCCAAACTTCACACGTTTGATAAGCGTTCTGTCCTGAACACATGACCATGCTCATATTCAGTTACAGTCATAGCGCCACCTGCTGGCAACAGGAAGTGACATGTTAAACACTGTTGTGGACTCCTAATAACATATAAAAAAGTTCCAGCATGTGCTAAACATGCTAACAACATACTAGAAACATGTTAAAACATGCTAGCAAACACTTAGCTTAGTGCTAAAGCATGCTAATACTGCAATTAAATAGGAATTTGCTGTAACACAGGCACGGAATGTCCAGTCTGCCCCAAACTTCACACGTTTGATAAGAGTCATGGCCTGAACACATCTACATGAGAATATTCAGTTATAGTAATAGCGCCACCTACTGGTAACAGGAAGTGTCATGTTTAACACGTTGATGCCGTTCTAGCAACATGTTAAAAATACCATTGACTTCTAAACATGCTAGAAACATGTTAAAACATGCTAGCAATACTAAGCTAAGTGCTAAAGCATGCTAATATAATGAAACAGGATGTTGTTGTTACTCAAGAAGGCAATGTCCAATCTGCGCCAAACTTCACACTTTTGATAAGCGTTCTGTCTTGAACACATTACAATGCTCATATTCAGTTACAGTCAAAGCGCCACCTGCTGGCAACAGGAAGTGACATGTTAAACACTGTTGTGGACTCCTAATAACATATAAAAAAGTGCCAGCAAGTGCTAAACATGCTAACAACATTCTAGAAACATGCTAAAACATGCTAGCAAACACTTAGCTAATTGCTAAAGCATGCTATTGCTGCAATTAAATAGGAATTTGCTGTAACACAGGCATGGAATGTCCAATCTGCCCCAAACTTAATATGTAACATGCAAGAAACATGCTAGAAACACATAGCTAAGTTCTAAAGCATGTTAGAAATGCTAAAGGAAGTTGTTGTAACTCAAACATACAATATCCAATCTGCCCCAAACTTCACATACTTCATAAAAGTCCTGCACTGAACACATCTACAAAGCAATATTCAGATATATAACCCCACCTACTGCCAACAGAAACTGAACTGGTTAACACAGTAATGCAGTACTAACCACATACCTATTGTGTACTAAGCATGCTAAAAACATACTAAACATGCTAGCAACTACTATATACTGTATACCTCCTTAAATGCACATTGCCCAACCATGCTCTGTCTTCCTAAAGCCAACGAGTGACGATGGCACGGGTGCGAGGGCCCTTTCATCGCTGCTTGCAGCTTTAATTATTATTATTATTCTTCTCCGCATTTAATCGCATTTTTGAGGGCCTAAACATGCTCGAAAACTCACGAAACTTTGCACACGTGTCAGAACTGGCGAAAATTTACATCTGATATAGGTTTCAGAATTGGGCGGGGCAAAATGGCTCGATAGCGCCACCTATAAAAGTTCAACGGAGTGCGCCTCCCGCTATGTTCCACGTACGTTTACGAAATTCGGTACATACATGTAAGGACCTAATACCTACAAAAAAGTCTCTTGGAGCGTAGCCCTAAACACAACAGGAAGTCAGCCATTTTCAACCTCCTCTCAGATTTTTGTGCAGTTTTTGCCATTTTCATGCCTCATACTTTAACGAACTCCTCCTACAGTTTTAATCTGATCATCTTCAAATTTGGTGAGTGTAATCTTAAGGCCTTTGCGACGTTAAATTGCGAAGATCTTGAGTTTTCGTCGAAGGGCGGGTCCTCGGCGGCCTGACAAATTTCGATGTTTCGCCATGAAACAGGAAGTTGCTGAAACTCAGGCATGGAATGTCCAATCTGCCCCAAACTTCACACGTTTGATAAGCGTTCTGTCCTGAACACATGACCATGCTCATATTCAGTTACAGTCATAGCGCCACCTGCTGGCAACAGGAAGTGACATGTTTAACATTGTTGTGAACTCCTGATAACATATAAAAAAGTGCCAGCAAGTGCTAAGCATGCTAACAACATACTAGACACATGCTAAAACATGCTAGCAAACACTTAGCTAATTGCTAAAGCATGCTATTACTGCAATTAAATAGGAATTTGCTGTAACTCAGGCACGGAATGTCTAATCTGCCCCAAACGTCACACATTTGATAAGAGTCATGGCCTGAACACATCTACATGAGAATATTCAGTTATAGTAATAGCGCCACCTACTGGTAACAGGAAGTGTCATGTTTAACACGTTGATGCCGTTCTAGCAACATGTTAAAAATGCCATTGACTTCTAAACATGCTAGAAACATGTTAAAACATGCTAGCAAAACTTAGCTAAGTGCTAAAGCATGTTAATTCAATGAAACAGGATGTTGTTGTTACTCAAGAAGGCAATGTCCAATCTGCGCCAAACTTCACACGTTTGATAAGCGTTCTGTCCTGAACACATGACCATGCTCATATTCAGTTACAGTCATAGCGCCACCTGCTGGCAACAGGAAGTGACATGTTAAACACTGTTGTGGACTCCTAATAACATATAAAAAAGTTCCAGCATGTGCTAAACATGCTAACAACATACTAGAAACATGTTAAAACATGCTAGCAAACACTTAGCTTAGTGCTAAAGCATGCTAATACTGCAATTAAATAGGAATTTGCTGTAACACAGGCACGGAATGTCCAGTCTGCCCCAAACTTCACACGTTTGATAAGAGTCATGGCCTGAACACATCTACATGAGAATATTCAGTTATAGTAATAGCGCCACCTACTGGTAACAGGAAGTGTCATGTTTAACACGTTGATGCCGTTCTAGCAACATGTTAAAAATACCATTGACTTCTAAACATGCTAGAAACATGTTAAAACATGCTAGCAATACTAAGCTAAGTGCTAAAGCATGCTAATATAATGAAACAGGATGTTGTTGTTACTCAAGAAGGCAATGTCCAATCTGCGCCAAACTTCACACTTTTGATAAGCGTTCTGTCTTGAACACATTACAATGCTCATATTCAGTTACAGTCAAAGCGCCACCTGCTGGCAACAGGAAGTGACATGTTAAACACTGTTGTGGACTCCTAATAACATATAAAAAAGTGCCAGCAAGTGCTAAACATGCTAACAACATTCTAGAAACATGCTAAAACATGCTAGCAAACACTTAGCTAATTGCTAAAGCATGCTATTGCTGCAATTAAATAGGAATTTGCTGTAACACAGGCATGGAATGTCCAATCTGCCCCAAACTTAATATGTAACATGCAAGAAACATGCTAGAAACACATAGCTAAGTTCTAAAGCATGTTAGAAATGCTAAAGGAAGTTGTTGTAACTCAAACATACAATATCCAATCTGCCCCAAACTTCACATACTTCATAAAAGTCCTGCACTGAACACATCTACAAAGCAATATTCAGATATATAACCCCACCTACTGCCAACAGAAACTGAACTGGTTAACACAGTAATGCAGTACTAACCACATACCTATTGTGTACTAAGCATGCTAAAAACATACTAAACATGCTAGCAACTACTATATACTGTATACCTCCTTAAATGCACATTGCCCAACCATGCTCTGTCTTCCTAAAGCCAACGAGTGACGATGGCACGGGTGCGAGGGCCCTTTCATCGCTGCTTGCAGCTTTAATTAGGGCCCGAGCACCGATGGTGTGAGGACCCTCTTGGAATTGCTCTGTTTATTATTATTATTCTTCTCCGCATTTAATCGCATTTTTGAGGGCCTAAACATGCTCGAAAACTCACGAAACTTTGCACACGCGTCAGAACTGGCGAAAATTTACATCTGATATAGGTTTCAGAATTGGGCGGGGCAAAATGGCTCGATAGCGCCACCTATAAAAGTTCAACGGAGTGCGCCTCCGGCTCTGTTCCACGTACGTTTACGAAATTCGGTACATACATGTAAGGACCTAATACCTACAAAAAAGTCTCTTGGAGCGTAGCCCTAAACACAACAGGAAGTCAGCCATTTTCAACTTCTTCTCAGATTTTTGTGCAGTTTTTGCCATTTTCATGCCTCGTACTTTAACGAACTCCTCCTACAGTTTTAATCTGATCATCTTCAAATTTGGTGAGTGTAATCTTAAGGCCTTTGCGACGTTAAATTGCGAAGATCTTGAGTTTTCGTCGAAGGGCGGGTCCTCGGCGGCCTGACAAATTTCGATGTTTCGCCATGAAACAGGAAGTTGCTGAAACTCAGGCATGGAATGTCCAATCTGCCCCAAACTTCACACGTTTGATAAGCGTTCTGTCCTGAACACATGACCATGCTCATATTCAGTTACAGTCATAGCGCCACCTGCTGGCAACAGGAAGTGACATGTTTAACACTGTTGTGAACTCCTGATAACATATAAAAAAGTGGCAGCAAGTGCTAAGCATGCTAACAACATACTAGACACATGCTAGCAAACACTTAGCTAATTGCTAAAGCATGCTATTACTGCAATTAAATAGGAATTTGCTGTAACTCAGGCACGGAATGTCCAGTCTGCCCCAAACTTCACACATTTGATAAGAGTCATGGCCTGAACACATCTACATGAGAATATTCAGTTATAGTAATAGCGCCACCTACTGGTAACAGGAAGTGTCATGTTTAACACGTTGATGCCGTTCTAGCAACATGTTAAAAATGCCATTGACTTCTAAACATGCTAGAAACATGTTAAAACATGCTAGCAAAACTTAGCTAAGTGCTAAAGCATGTTAATTCAATGAAACAGGATGTTGTTGTTACTCAAGAAGGCAATGTCCAATCTGCGCCAAATTTCACACTTTTGATAAGCGTTCTGTCCTGAACACATGACCATGCTCATATTCAGTTACAGTCATAGTGCCACCTGCTGGCAACAGGAAGTGACATATTAAACACTGTTGTGGACTCCTAATAACATATAAAAAGTTCCAGCATGTGCTAAACATGCTAACAACATACTAGAAACATGTTAAAACATGCTAGCAAACACTTAGCTTAGTGCTAAAGCATGCTAATACTGCAATTAAATAGGAATTTGCTGTAACACAGGCACGGAATGTCCAGTCTGCCCCAAACTTCACACGTTTGATAAGAGTCATGGCCTGAACACATCTACATGAGAATATTCAGTTATAGTAATAGCGCCACCTACTGGTAACAGGAAGTGTCATGTTTAACACGTTGATGCCGTTCTAGCAACATGTTAAAAATACCATTGACTTCTAAACATGCTAGAAACATGTTAAAACATGCTAGCAATACTAAGCTAAGTGCTAAAGCATGCTAATATAATGAAACAGGATGTTGTTGTTACTCAAGAAGGCAATGTCCAATCTGCGCCAAACTTCACACTTTTGATAAGCGTTCTGTCTTGAACACATGACAATGCTCATATTCAGTTACAGTCAAAGCGCCACCTGCTGGCAACAGGAAGTGACATGTTAAACACTGTTGTGGACTCCTAATAACATATAAAAAAAAATGCCTGTAGGTGCTTAACATCCTACCAACATACTAGAAACATGCTAAAACATACTAGTAAACACTATAAGTACTAAACCATACTATTACTACAATTAAATATGAATTTGCTGTAACTCAGGCATGCAATGTCCAATCTACCCCAAAATTAATATGTAATATGCTAGAAACATCATAAAACATGCTAGAAATGCTAAAGGAAGTTGTTGTAACTCAAACATACAATATCCAATCTGCCCCAAACTTCACATACTTGATAAAAGTCCTGCACTGAACACATCTACAAAGCAATATTCAGATATATAACCCCACCTACTGCAAACAGAAACTGAACTGGTTAACACAGTAATGCAGTACTAACCACATACCTATTGTGTACTAAGCATGCTAAAAACATACTAAACATGCTAGCAACTACTATATACTGTATACCTCCTTAAATGCACATTGCCCAACCATGCTCTGTCTTCCTAAAGCCAACGAGTGACGATGGCACGGGTGCGAGGGCCCTTTCATCGCTGCTTGCAGCTTTAATTATTATTATTATTCTTCTCCGCATTTAATCGCATTTTTGAGGGCCTAAACATGCTCGAAAACTCACGAAACTTTGCACACGTGTCAGAACTGGCGAAAATTTACATCTGATATAGGTTTCAGAATTGGGCGGGGCAAAATGGCTCGATAGCGCCACCTATAAAAGTTCAACGGAGTGCGCCTCCCGCTATGTTCCACGTACGTTTACGAAATTCGGTACATACATGTAAGGACCTAATACCTACAAAAAAGTCTCTTGGAGCGTAGCCCTAAACACAACAGGAAGTCAGCCATTTTCAACTTCCTCTCAGATTTTTGTGCAGTTTTTGCCATTTTCATGCCTCATACTTTAACGAACTCCTCCTACAGTTTTAATCTGATCATCTTCAAATTTGGTGAGTGTAATCTTAAGGCCTTTGCGACGTTAAATTGCGAAGATCTTGAGTTTTCGTCGAAGGGCGGGTCCTCGGCGGCCTGACAAATTTCGATGTTTCGCCATGAAACAGGAAGTTGCTGAAACTCAGGCATGGAATGTCCAATCTGCCCCAAACTTCACACGTTTGATAAGCGTTCTGTCCTGAACACATGACCATGCTCATATTCAGTTACAGTCATAGCGCCACCTGCTGGCAACAGGAAGTGACATGTTTAACATTGTTGTGAACTCCTGATAACATATAAAAAAGTGCCAGCAAGTGCTAAGCATGCTAACAACATACTAGATACATGCTAAAACATGCTAGCAAACACTTAGCTAATTGCTAAAGCATGCTATTACTGCAATTAAATAGGAATTTGCTGTAACTCAGGCACGGAATGTCTAATCTGCCCCAAACGTCACACATTTGATAAGAGTCATGGCCTGAACACATCTACATGAGAATATTCAGTTATAGTAATAGCGCCACCTACTGGTAACAGGAAGTGTCATGTTTAACACGTTGATGCCGTTCTAGCAACATGTTAAAAATGCCATTGACTTCTAAACATGCTAGAAACATGTTAAAACATGCTAGCAAAACTTAGCTAAGTGCTAAAGCATGTTAATTCAATGAAACAGGATGTTGTTGTTACTCAAGAAGGCAATGTCCAATCTGCGCCAAACTTCACACGTTTGATAAGCGTTCTGTCCTGAACACATGACCATGCTCATATTCAGTTACAGTCATAGCGCCACCTGCTGGCAACAGGAAGTGACATGTTAAACACTGTTGTGGACTCCTAATAACATATAAAAAAGTTCCAGCATGTGTTAAACATGCTAACAACATACTAGAAACATGTTAAAACATGCTAGCAAACACTTAGCTTAGTGCTAAAGCATGCTAATACTGCAATTAAATAGGAATTTGCTGTAACACAGGCACGGAATGTCCAGTCTGCCCCAAACTTCACACGTTTGATAAGAGTCATGGCCTGAACACATCTACATGAGAATATTCAGTTATAGTAATAGCGCCACCTACTGGTAACAGGAAGTGTCATGTTTAACACGTTGATGCCGTTCTAGCAACATGTTAAAAATACCATTGACTTCTAAACATGCTAGAAACATGTTAAAACATGCTAGCAATACTAAGCTAAGTGCTAAAGCATGCTAATATAATGAAACAGGATGTTGTTGTTACTCAAGAAGGCAATGTCCAATCTGCGCCAAACTTCACACTTTTGATAAGCGTTCTGTCTTGAACACATTACAATGCTCATATTCAGTTACAGTCAAAGCGCCACCTGCTGGCAACAGGAAGTGACATGTTAAACACTGTTGTGGACTCCTAATAACATATAAAAAAGTGCCAGCAAGTGCTAAACATGCTAACAACATTCTAGAAACATGCTAAAACATGCTAGCAAACACTTAGCTAATTGCTAAAGCATGCTATTGCTGCAATTAAATAGGAATTTGCTGTAACACAGGCATGGAATGTCCAATCTGCCCCAAACTTAATATGTAACATGCAAGAAACATGCTAGAAACACATAGCTAAGTTCTAAAGCATGTTAGAAATGCTAAAGGAAGTTGTTGTAACTCAAACATACAATATCCAATCTGCCCCAAACTTCACATACTTCATAAAAGTCCTGCACTGAACACATCTACAAAGCAATATTCAGATATATAACCCCACCTACTGCCAACAGAAACTGAACTGGTTAACACAGTAATGCAGTACTAACCACATACCTATTGTGTACTAAGCATGCTAAAAACATACTAAACATGCTAGCAACTACTATATACTGTATACCTCCTTAAATGCACATTGCCCAACCATGCTCTGTCTTCCTAAAGCCAACGAGTGACGATGGCACGGGTGCGAGGGCCCTTTCATCGCTGCTTGCAGCTTTAATTTACTTTTAAAATGCACTATGCATCGCATAACTGTTCCTGTTTGTTTTCCAGATGTGATTTTTGCAGGGTTGGAAAACAAGAGAGAAGGAGATTCTGTGACTCTACACACTGGTGTTACTGATTCAGAGAAACACGATCTAATACGGTGGACGTTTGGAACTACGAATCCAGACACTTTTATAACTGAAATGAACGTAAAGATTCATGAGATCACATACAGTCCTGATGAGAGATACAGAGAGAGAATACATCTGGAAAATCAGACGGGATATCTCACCATCAGAGACCTCAGAACCGCAGACACTGGTGTTTATCAACTACAGATCTCCAACAGTAAAGAGACCTTATACAAGAGATTCAATGTTTTTGTTGGTAAGTAGCTCATGTTTTATCATGTTAAATGAGCATTTCCCTTAAATCGCACAGTAAAATTACTTAAACTAATGACTTTCTCTCTTCAGCCATTCCAGATCCAGGTTTGTCCGCTGGTTATATTGTGCTGATTTGTGTTTTTCTCCTGCTGTGTGTGGCTGTAGCTCTGGCTGTGATTTACTACATGTTCAGATACTCTAAACGGAAAGGTAATCATTATCTACAGCTAATATAGCAAAAGAAATAACCCCATATAAGAGTTTAAAAGTTTATTTAATTTGCATAACTATGTTTTCTTCAATTGAGAAATACTGTATCTTTAACGAATTATGTGTGTGATCTTAAAGGGATACTCCACTTTTTTTGGAAATAGGCTCATTTTACAACTCCCCCAGAGTTAAACAGTTGGGTTTTACCGTTTTCGAATCCATTCAGTCGATTTTCTAATATTTAGAAGAATATCAGTAACCAGACAGTTTCTGGTCCCATTGACTTCCATAGTATATATTTTTTCCTACTATGGAAGTCAATGGGACCAGAAACTGTCTGGTTACTGACATTCTTCTAAATATCAGAAAATCGGCTGAATGGATTCGAAACGGTAAAACTCAACTGTTTAACTCTGGGGGAGTTGTAAAATGAGCCTATTTCCCAAAAAAGTGGAGTATCCCTTTAAGAAAAACAGGAATTGACTGTAGCTGTAATGCAGTCTGTGATTCTTGTTCCCACTTAAGATACAGGAAGTTCTAGAATCCTTGAAATGCATTTTGTAAAGTTACTTTTAAAATGAATTGAAAACCAACAGAAAAAAGAACATCCCTTTATTAGGAATGCACCTTAAAATGCTACTTATTTATGCAGCTCACTAGGAGTTTTTGCTGTGAATTTTTGAAAAATTAAACATCTCCATGATGTTGAGAGTCAGACACACACGGTGTCAGAAAACAACGCTTTTGAATCAGATTGAAAAGCAAAATCTGAGAGAAGATCTGTTTCTTGTTAGAACAGCTCCTTCATTGCAAATGCATTCTCACTGTTTTGGAGCAAAGCTATTATTTCTGACATTTATAGTGGTTTATTCGTTAATTTTTCTTTAGAATTTTAACTATTTGTAAAATGAAACATCTGTTAAAACTTTTTTTTTATCTTGGTGCTGAGACAGAAAATAAAAAAACGGTGTCAGTGACGGAGGGAAATTCTGTCACGCTGAAAACCGGTGCAACTGAAATCCAGAGAGAGGATGAAGTACTCTGGACATTTGGACCGCAGGACATGGTCATCGCTCAAATACACAAAAAGGCCGGTAACATTTTGTACGCCGACGACGAGCGGTTCAGCGACAAACTGCAGCTGGACCAGCAGACTGGAGATCTGACCATCAGCGACATCAGGATCCGAATCTCTGGAGATTATCAGATGCAGATCACAGGCAGCAGAGCCAAAATCAAGAGATTCAAGGTTATTGTACGAGGTATGTGGGTGAAATACTTCTAACACTCTACAGTATTGTCTGTCAAGTCAAGTCAAGTCAAGTTTATTTGTATAGCGCTTTTCACAATACAGATTGCATCAAAGCAGCTTCACAGTATTAAATTAAAATAATACAACAAAGTTTGTTTCAAGAGGAATTTATTGATTGATAAAATTAAATTAAATATCCCCAAAATATCCCCAACTGAGCAAGCCAAAGGCAACAGTGGCAAGGAACCGAAAAACTCCATCAAGTGACCTAATGGTGTCCTAAAACTCCATCAGGTGCCTTAATGGAGAAAAAAAACCTTGGGAGAACCCAGGCTCAGTCGGGGGCCAGTTCTCCTCTGGCATTGGATAGAGGCCGGATTGTAGTTTGAACTGTAGGATTATATGAATGCCTGGCTGAAGAGATGCGACTTTAATCTAGTTTTAAACTGGGAGAGCGAGTCTGAGCAACGAACAGTATCAGGAAGACTATTCCAGAGTTTTGGAGCCAAATGTGAAAATGCTCTCCCTCCTTTGGTGGTTCTGGATATCCTAGGTATGACCAAAAGCCTTGAATTTAGTGATCTCAAAGAGCGCGATGGATTATAGGGCGATAGAAGATCCGTTAAATAGACTGGAGCTAAGCCGTTTAGGGCTTTATAAGTCAGTAGCAATACCTTGTAATTAATACGGAACTTTATAGGTAACCAATGCAGTGATGATAAAATCGGTGTTATATGATCATATTTTCTTGATCTCGTAAGAACTCTAGCGGCGGCATTTTGGACTAACTGTAGCTTGTTTATTGAGGATGCAGGACAACCAGCTAATAAAGCATTACAGTAATCCAGTCTCGAGGTCATGAATGCATGAACTAACTTTTCTGCATCAGAAACTGATAGCATATTACGTAGCTTAGCAATGTTTCTAAGGTGGAAAAAGGCTGTTTTTGTAACATAAGAAATATGATTTTCAAAAGACAGGTTGCAATCGAGTATAACACCCAGGTCTTTTACTGTAGAGGATAAAGTAACAGGACATCCTATGATGTTAAAGTTGTATTGTGCGAGGTTTTGTGGGCGGTTTTTTGAACCGATAAGTATTACCTCTGTCTTGTCTGGATTTAATAAAAGAAAATTACGCGTCATCCAATCTTTTATATCTTTAACACACTCTGTCAATTTGGAAAATGTAGCGTTTTCATCCGGCCGTGATGAAATATATATTTGAGTGTCATCAGCATAACAATGGAAACTAATTCCATGTTTCCTTATAATATTTCCAAGTGGCATCATATATATTGAAAATAACAGAGGGCCTAACACAGATCCCTGCGGCACTCCATAGTTTACTGGAGTTATGATCGATTTTTCTCCATTTAAATAGACAAAATGGTAGCGGTCAGATAGGTATGATTTGAACCAGCTTAGTGCTTGTCCTTGAACACCAGTATAATTTTGTAGTCGATCTAAGAGTATTGTGTGATCTATAGTATCGAACGCAGCACTAAGATCAAGTAAAACTAGTATTGAGATACAGCCTTGGTCAGAAGCTAAAAGTAAATCATTTGTGATTTTAACGAGCGCAGTTTCAGTGCTATGATGCGGTCTGAATCCAGACTGAAACTTTTCATAGATATCATTTTGTTGCAAGAAAGAGCCCAGTTGAGCGGATACCACTTTTTCTAATATTTTAGACATAAATGGAAGATTTGAAATGGGTCTATAATTTGCTAGATTATTATGATCTAATTGTGGTTTCTTAATGAGAGGTTTTATAACTGCCAGTTTAAATGTTCTTGGAACATGACCTAAAGATAAAGACGAGTTAATAATATTGAGGAGAGGCTCTTCCACTACAGATAACACTTCTTTCAGTAGTTTAGTTGGTATAGGATCTAATAAACATGTTGTTGTTTTAGATGAAGTGATAAGTTTATTTAACTCTTTTTGTTCTATAGTTGTAAAGCACTGTAATTGTTCTTTCGGGGTGATAATTGAAGCTGAATTATAAGGCGCGATTGAAGATTGAACGTTTACAATTGTGGTTCTGATGCTTTCTATTTTCTCAGTGAAGAAGTTCATGAAATCATTACTACTGAACTGTAACGGGATATTTTGTTCGGGTGACGTCTGTTTATTTGTTAGTCTAGCCACGGTGTTAAATAGAAACCTTGGATTGTTTTGGTTGTTTTCTATTAGTTTGTGGAGGTGCTCAGCCCTGGCAGCTTTTAGGGCCTTTTTATAACGTGACATACTGTCTTTCCACGCGATTCTAAAGACCTCTAAATTAGTTTGTTTCCATTTACGCTCTAAAATACGGGTTTCTCTCTTTAAAACATGCGTAGTATTGTTATACCATGGTGCTTTATTTTTCTCTCTGACCTTTTTTAATTTAATAGGTGCAACCACATCCAATGTTCTAGAGAGAATGGTGCTCATAGTGCTAGTTAGTTCTTCTAGTTCATCTGTTTGTTTGGGTTCAGGCAGCAGCTCAGACAGATTAGATAAGCAATTTGAGAAATTATCTATGGTGGATGGGAGGATTGTTCTGCCTGGTTGATAACGCGACGCCGCATGACATATTACAGCAGTACGTAATATGCAAGTTACCATGTAGTGATCAGTGACTTCATCACTTTGTGGAATGATATCTATATCGGTTGGATCGGTTCCGTGTGATATAATTAAATCGAGTGTATGATTAAGACGATGAGTTGGTCCGGTGACGTTTTGCTTGACCCCAAATGAATTTAATAAATCTGTAAACGCAGCTCCTAACGCATCATTTGGATTATCTACGTGTATGTTAAAATCTCCAACAATTAATGCTTTATCGACATTGACTAATAGGTCTGAGAGAAAATCTGCAAACTCTTTTAGGAAATCAGCGTAAGGCCCTGGCGGTCTATATACGGTAGCCAAGGCTAGAGATAATAGGGATGTTTTTCTAACATCTAAGAGCGTAACATTTAGTACAAGTACTTCAAATGAAATAAACTTATAACCCGTTTTCTGAGTAACATTTAGAATATCTTTATAAATGGTTGCAACACCTCCGCCACGGCCAATCAGACGGGGCTCATGCTTATAACAGTATCCAGGAGGAGTAGACTCATTAATACCGAAATAATCATTTGGTTTAAGCCAGGTTTCAGTAAGGCAAAGTACATCGAAGCTATTATCTGTGACTATTTCATTTACAATAACTGCCTTAGGTGTGAGTGATCTAATGTTTAGAAGACCTAGCTTTAGAAATAGTTTTTGTTTACTAATAGCAACATTTTCTGTTTTAATAACAATTAGATTTTTCCTAGATCCTGCATTAGATTTATTATTTGATCTCACTAAACGAGGAATAGACACGGTTTCTATGCAATGTTCTACACTAGTATTTATATCAGTTGAATTGGTGCAGCAGAGACTATGATTTGGACTTTTGGTTACTAGTCAAAGGGTATTTAACATTTTGGAGATGTTATCTGACAGAAGATCCGCTCCGAAATGTGTTAATTTATTCATTTTACACTTCATTGAGGTCTAAAGTGGGATTTGAGTTGTTCATCTGCACATATCAACATGCTTTGTTTCTATTTCTTTATGAAATGAAGTGGACACACTGAAATTCACGGAGGGAGAGTCTGTCCATCTGCAGACTGGTATTACCGAAATACAGAAAGATGATCTGATTCTGTGGAAGTTTGAACCTATAAACGCCCTCATAGCCAAAGTTGATGGGCAAACCAATGAGACCAGCGTCTACGATGTTGACGACGAGAGATTCAAAGACAGACTGGAGCTGGACAATCGAACTGGAGATCTCACCATTACAAACACCAAAAGCAGCGACTCTGGAGTTTACGAAGTACAGATGAAGAGCAGCAATAAAGCTTCATACAAGAAATTCAACGTTCTTGTTTGGCGTGAGTAGCTCAAGATAATCACAGTATTGATAGTGCGGTTTACTTTCACATTCACATGTTTCTTCTATATGTTTCTCTCTTTGTCAGTCAATACGCTGAAATATACAGTTGGAGATTCCGTGACTCTACAAACTGGTGTTTCTGAACTGAAGAATGATGAGCGGATACTGTGGAAGTTTACCGATAAAGAAACGTTCATAGCTGAACTCAACGCAGCCACCAATCAGGCCTTATTCTATGAAGGTCCTGATGGGAGATTCAGAGACAGATTACAGTTAAACCAGCGAACTGGAGATCTGACCATCAGGAATATCAGCAGAGCACATTCAGACGTTTATACACTACAAATCACCAGCGGCAAAAAGATCAAATGCAAGAGATTCATGGTGATTGCCCACGGTGAGTGACACAATCATATTTACCACTGTTTTGATGCTTTTAATGGTCTTAACACAGATTATTAATAGTTAAAGACATAAAAAAATAAAATAAAAAATAAAAAAAACTGATCTCACAGGAAAACATAACTTTGTTACAAGGTGGCACATTTGTATGAATTCGTACCCTGTAAATCATACAAAAACATAAGCATGAAGGTCCACCCCTAACCCCATATCTTAAAGTAACAACATGTAACTTTTCAACCTTCATAATATATTTCCAAGACCCTTGTGATAGTACATCGACTTACAATAGGTTGAATGAGACGTCTGCCAGAGCCTGACGGGGTCTGTATCGCTTTTACTGGCACTATGTAACTTCGGGGTGCGGGTAGTAACCAGCGCTCAAAAAGAACTACAAAATTCGACTGCTTTACGGCATACGTCACTTCGCCCACCACTTCCTCAAATGTGGCCAACCAGCGCGTTTGTTTTCGTACGTCTGTTTTCGTCATGGCTGAAGCAGCAGCGAAACGTAAGAAGCCAAAGGTTTTGTCGGAGTAGAGTCGGAAGAGGAAAAGGGAGAGTGATAAACTGAAAGGCAGGACGAGGATCAATATTGGTCGAGCGTTTGCTCGCTGGCGTGAGCTTATGGAGGAGGAGAGTTACCAGACCGATGCTGACTTGGCCGTCATGCTGTTGAACTAGTAAGTAACTGTAAATTGCTTGCATACTATCTATAGTTTTTCTAATCTGTTGTCTGCCTGGCTACGTTAGGGAAACTATCTGGTCCTCCATTTATTTATCTTCATGAATCAGCTAGTAGATGAGCGAATTATCAATCTGGTAGCTAGTAAACACTAACATGGTAGTTTTAGATGGTTAGGATGCTATCGCTATCGTTCTCATTCAGATTTGAGCATTGCAATCGACATGCAAATCGCAAATGTTTGAGTTAAAATGTTTAGTCTAATAAACATGTATAAATTATGAAAGGGGGAAGATTAATATTATCATTGCCCATATGAAAAAAACCTGCATGCTTCATATACAGTAACCGTAAATCATTTTACGACAGCGGTAATGGACAATTCCGCTTCCAACCTGTAGGGCGACCGCAGAGGAAAAGTTCCATGTTGTTGCTTTAACACTTGGGTTTAAGCAGATTGTACAAAAACGTACACATTATATTGTATGTATTTATATGAATTAGCCAATAATTTGCCCAAAACGTAAAATAGTTACAAATTGTCATGAGTGTGTTGAAAAGAAAATTTGAAGATATTTGGGCTATAATTTAATCTGGTGGATAAAGCAAGGAATATAATAAATAAAAGTCCACAACTAGAAGATGATCGACAGGCCATGTCTTCCCCCTCTTTACCCTTCTTTACTCAAACATCAGACTTTTTAACGCAGGAAAGAGGTGGTAACAGTTTGCACAGGAATCTTGTGAAAAAAAAAAAAAAATTCGGCTGAAATGTCGTTCCAGCTGACAGGAACGTTCTTGGATCTTTAGCTGACGTTCTGGCAAGGTTCTCTCAAAGTTCTTAAAGTAACATTAATAGAATGTCTGTTAAAATGTATCTGTTCTTCAATAATGTTCTCAAAACGTTAACAAAAACATTGTTTATATATCGTTCATGGAATGTTTTTCTCAAGTTTTAGTTAGATGTTCGTAAATCTTTTCGGACATTAAAAAAAATTATTTTCCTTTAAATTACTAGACATTATAAAGTCATCTTTTGGTAAAGTTTTATCTTTTTTTTTTTAATTTTGAGCATTTGTTAGGTTTTTACATGTATACTGAAGCATTCCTCGCAATCCATTCATTCCTAAGGGGGTCATGGGAAGGATGTGTTACTTTTTTTTTTTTATTACAACCACATAAACTCCTTGAATCCTCTGTGTGTGTGTGTGTGTGTGTGTGTGTGTGTGTGTGTGTGTGTGTGTGTGTGTGTGTGTGTGTGTGTGTGTGTGTGTGTGTGTGTGTGTGTGTGTGTGTGTGTCTGTGTGTGTCTGTGTGTGTGTGTGTGTGTGTGTTCATGGTTCAAGTGTGACAAAAGTCCTAAGGTCTTGGACTACTCCGATGAACACTACATTTGTTTTTTGTTTTTTGATGAGGGAAAGATTTCGGGAATATTAGCAAAAAAATCCTAGAACATACATGTTTTATTTATTTATTCTATAAACAGGTTCGGAATCGTCCAGGTTTGCTTAAATAAATAATTGAAATGTCGTTCCAAATCCAAACCTGTATAGATTCTTTATGTGGAACACAGAAATCCATCACAATATTGAAGAAAATGTAATGTATAGGCTATAGGCTATATTACATATAGGCTACACATACATATATACATAATTTTACATAAATATAGAACGTATTTGTACTACTAAGAAAGCTAGGGAATCCTATCATAAGATTAACAGAATAATAATAAAGATTTAAAATAATTCTTAACGTGTATTATATTGTATAGTACATTTGTGCAATTTGCTTTTAAAAAAATAAAAATAATAATGTGTTCATGTGATGTCACCCTATCAATATATCTTATCGGCAATTTTATAAAAGCCCTCTTTTATGGACATGGTCGATAAATGTCCGGGGAACACTATTAATGAAACTATTCATGTACTCCTGCAGAGCGAGGACCACCTTACGAATGGTTCGACAAACCGTGTTTTCCCCTATAGCTTCTGTGCGTCACCCACCGTGCAAGTAGCCTATGTACCACTTGCAAAAAAACGCAACGCAATACCATTTGCGGTACAGTAAGTGCATGAATTCGACGTGTTAAATTCTTTATGTGCGGCTCAAGAAGTTCGCAAAGATAAGACATTCCTTCCGCGGAAAATCTGTATCTTTCATACAAGTAACTATCAGGACAGGCAAGGGGATTTTGTCTGGCTAAAAACTCTTTCTCTACGAAGTGCTCGTCAAACAATTTGCGCTGAGATGTCCACCGGATTTGGAAGAAAAGGTGAAGTCATTGTAACAGACACTGGGAATAAGTTACGTCACCTATATGTTTCTTTGCTCTCAGCTGATTGGTCAAACTTCAGTCTGAGATCTTGAATCCAGAACATAACCTGCCCCGGAGCAGGTTAGCCGTGCAGCGTAAGATACCATGGCAACGAACACCGATTAAAGCCAAGCTACTTTCATAGTACCTAAAACCCAGGGTTGGCGGAAACTAAACTGAAACATAGCTGGCTAGCCACCTAAACCGGCTTCATGGTACAGGCCCCAGATCACCTGTTATAATGTTCATGTTTGTCTCTTTTTTCCGATGCTGCGACAAAATAAAGAGAAGACTGTGTCAGCGACGGAAGGAGATTCGGTCACACTGCACAACGAAACTGAAACACAAGATGATGATCTGATTCTGTGGCTGTTTGGAGCTGAAGACAGACTCATAGCTAAAAGAGAAACAAATAAAAGTGCCTGTACATATTATGGTGCCGAAGGGGAATTCAAAAACA
The DNA here is from genome assembly GCA_021554675.1 of Leuciscus idus. Taxonomy (NCBI): domain Eukaryota; kingdom Metazoa; phylum Chordata; class Actinopteri; order Cypriniformes; family Leuciscidae; genus Leuciscus; species Leuciscus idus. The sequence continues at coordinate 17,944,400 of CM038625.1, read as the reverse complement.
TATTGAATCTGGATCATCAAACTGGATCTCTGATCATAAGAAACAGCACAACTGAACATGCCGGAGTCTATAAACTACTGATCATCAGCAGCCGAGAGACTAAATACAAGAGATATAAAGTTACAATCCGTGGTGAGTAACATGGTGATCTTTTCTATTTTGGCTCTGTGTACAGACGCTCTGAAATGAACATATTGCTGTCACGTCTTGTTTTGGTTTTGTTTCATGTCAGTCATGTTTCATGTCTTTGTCATGTGATTCCCTGTTAGTCATGTGATCCTGCCATGTGTTCCCTTGTCTGATGTGTCATGCTGTCATTGGTCCATTGTTTCATTGTTCATAGGTGTCCTTTGTCTAGTCATTAGTCTGTATTTAAGCCCTCATGTTTGCCATGTGTCTTTGTCAAGTATTGTTTCCTTTAACCACTGTTTGGTAAAAGTGTCCGTGTCCGTGTCCATGCTTTTGTTTTCTGTTTGATCACATTTTTGTAAATAAACTGCATTTGGGTTCTCAACAAGCTCACCTTCAGTGGACTACTTTACAATTTTACAGTTTACAATTGCAAGATTTCATTTTCTAAATTGTCCTTTAATTTTCTCAATTCTTTACGGTTTGACACTCAACACTGTATTATTGTGAGTGTTTTTGATCGGGTAAGTGGTAGGAATGCTTGGTTTTTAAACATGTTTATTGGCTGAACATTGACACTAAAGTAGCTGTGACATCAACCTTTTTAACCAGTATTCTTTGTTTTCTTACAGAAAGAGAAAGAAATACAGACAGCGGGGATGAGCAGGAGGGGATACGCTTAAAGCAGCACTCAGTAGCTTTGGGACTTCTTTGCTGTATTCTCGCTTTTTGCTCGCAGGTTTCTCTCTAGAGCTCCCCCCACAGCTTCGGAATAGATATTTGACAACACAGTCGTAAAAACTCGTTGGTGATTCTCAGACACCAGAGGCTATAGATCAACGACATCAAAGCAGATGGGACGTTCTTTAAAACGTCTTCTTCATTCGGGTTCGGACAGCGTGAGGGAGCGCAATAATGACCGCATTTTAGCAGATTTCTTTTGGCCGTAAAGCAATTGTTTACATCGCGAGACCTGATATCACGCGAGACTTCCTGACGCAGCGGCCGGCGGCCCGCCAGCTCAAAGTTGCAAGTGCGTATTTTCCGCTCACGGGCACCAGGGGGGTGCGAAACGACCACCATTCAACCCGAAATAAGTAATATAACCATTCCAATGACTCCGAAGCTGTTCAGTTAAGGTAAAAAAAGTTACTTAGTTCACCTTTAATAGAAATATAACTGTGAATTTTTGCACATTTTGTATGACATTATGTAAACAATTTTAGAGAATTTATAATTGACTATTTTAATTAGGTGCTTGTGAACATAACAAATGTGATCATAACTGAACTTGGTTCAAATGGTTAATCTATTTTTTTTTTTATGTTATATATTTGTGAATTTATTTTACTACAGTCCTTAACTTGTTAGTGTATGGACCTTATATGTACTGTATAGCAGTGATTTGTTACTGTGTTATGTATTAGACAGTGCTATATTTCATATTGGCTGAATGCATGCATACTGCCTGACTCTTGACATTGGACAATGATTTATAATTGGTAATATTATACATTTTGATATTAATGAGGTTCTAATGAGTCTGGTCCGAGGTTTATTCCATGTCTGTTTTTTTTTGATGGTCTTGCTTTTTGTATTCCACTGCTTTTTTGTGTGTGTTCCTTGGATGAATTGCTTTTGCTTTATTCTCATTTCCAAGTCATTTGTATAAAATTCTGCTCAATTAATAAAAGTTCATATAAGATATAGATACATACTGCTGGTATTAATATCTTAATATCTGTTTGTAAACCACAATGATGAAGTATTTTCTGGAAAGATAGTAATAAAATATTCTCTAGTTTAATTCAATAAAATAGTCAATAAATTCACCTTAAGGTACAGTCAAAATAACCATTGTTTGTCCCTATTGACAGTGGATCTTTTTTGGCCACAAAATTTCCCCAAAATGTTGTTATTCCCTACAGACCTTTTTTTAACCACTGAGCAAAACAATTTTCCCTACTTGATATTTTGCTCTCCTTAAATGTAAAAATGAATCTAAAAAGCTACATTTTTGCGAACTCATTAATTAATAGAGCACTGTAAAAAAAAACCCCGTGAAAAAACGGTATTATTCCGGCAGCTGGGGCGCCAGAAAATTACCGTAAAATAACGGCAAAAAACAATCTCGTTAAAATACAGTAATTTTCCATAATTAAATAACAGATTATATCTTTAATATTACATAAAATCTTATGTAATTATTGGGATTTTTAACGTTTAAAAAAAGTCATATACACCTTTAAAACAATTAAATACTGTAAATTTAAGGTTTTATACAATTATTTTATATAATAATGCTGTCTATCTACAGTAATTTTCTTTTAATATAGTTTTTCTGTGTAAAATAACAATGAAATTATGTATAAAAAATGCACACAAGTACATAAATTCAAATACAAATGTTTGTAAATTTACAGTTTTTATTTTTATTTGTACCGATCCAATTTCACAACATCTCTAATTAAGTTCTTAATAATAGCAAATGTACAGTCAATTTCTTTTAAATTAACTAAATGTATGAGTACAGAATACCTGCATATTTACAGTATTAGTAATTGAACAAACACTAAACATCAAGATAAGTGATTGATAGGAAATAGATGCTTAGTATATAATTTAGAACATGTAAATATATCCACAATAAAAAGCAATTACCGTATACCTTTACAGTGTAACTTATTTTAACATTTACAATTACATTTTATCCAAAGTGACTAACCAATTAAGATAATAATTAAAGATAATAAAAAGCAACAAGTGCAGTGACAAGTCCCAGTTAGTCGCACAGTACACATAGCAAGGTTTTTTTTTTTACAAAGATATAGTATTATTGGGTGAAGTGTTTATGAAAAAGATGGATCTTTAGCAGTTTCTTGAAAATGTGTTGAGTTGCGCCGGTCATTCCACCACCAGGAAACAGTCCAGGTAAATGTCAGTGAAAGTGGTTTTGTGTCTCTTTGGGATGATGGCACCACAAGGCGCCGTTCACTTGCAGAACACATGCTTCTGGAGGACACATAGATCTGAAGCAGTGAGTTTAGGCATAGGGCTACCTTTAAAGACAACTCTTGCTACAGCATCTGGATCAGTTGCAGAGGTTTGACTGATACTGGAAGAGCTGCCAGGAGAGCATTACAATAGCCCAGTCTGGATAGAACAAGAGAGTTGTGTAGCTCCGATAGGAAGGGCCTGATCCTCCTAATGATAAGGCAAATCAGCAGGATCACAGCAAGTATGTTTTGGCTGAATGTTGAACCATAAGCAGTTCTGTCTTGGCAAGGCTGATTTGAAGGTGAAGGTCATTCATCCAGCAAGAATTTTCCATCAGGTAGGCTGAGATGCGAGCAGCAACCGTCAGATCATCTGGCTGGATTAAAAGGTAGAGATATGTGTCATTAAGATATTAGTGATAGGAAAAGTCACGTTTCTAAATGACAGAGCCTATAAAAAAAAGAAAGAAAGATGGGTGGAATCTAACACAATCGTAATCTTGCTGTAGCAAATCCAAACCTTGTGCATACTTTTAGTGCAATCATATGGAATCAGAAGACTGTTATGAACATATGGAATCAGAACCATTATGATTTTTATGTTTTAATGAATTCTTCCCATACCTTGTTTGCCATGATCATCTGCTTTCCACGTGACCTGAAATCACACACACACACACACAAGTTATTTTAAAACTCAGTATTAGATTTACACATGTCAGAATATGTTCCATTGGGACAATGCAAAAACTCAACTGACTATGATCTTGAAGCTGAGCTGGAAAGGCCAGCAGTAATATTTTGAGCTGCCATGTGATTTTAGCTAAGTTACATTTATAGAAAGTAACATTAAATGAATATGATTTACTGTGACCTAGACCTAGATACACCTAGGGGTTCATCATGTTGTATTCATATTCTAGTCTTCCTGTTCTAGGCTTTCCTGTATCATCAACAAGTAGGCCTACGTTAAGTTACAGACAGTATTTCGATTTCTTAACGGTCTTAATAAAGTTAGTCATGTTAACTATTACGAAATAAACAAAAGAAACACAGTAGGCCTATTTTTAGTAAAACTGTGGCTATTACAATGGTAAAAAAATCAACTAAAAACGTGTTTACTACAATTTTACTATAATAAAATAAAGTAAAAAAAAAATGTTTACAAAAAAAAAAAAAAAAAAATTGAAAAATAACGTTTTCAGCTTCCAGACATGGTTTCAAAATGTCCCGCCATTTAAGAGATTGGTTTAATGTTACTGACTATCATAACGAAGATTTAATACACAATTATGGACTTTAATATGAATAACAAGTCTACTAAAGATTGTTTTAGGTCTATAAGTTAACAAGTAAGTTAGAGTGGGTTCAACTGATCTTTCTTAACACAGATCGATAATTGAAAAGACCCATGCTGCATTTGTGTTTTGCCCTCGACGCCAGTTATGACTGAACATAATTTAAGAATGCTAACGTTAGCATGGAAACAGTCTAACCACTTAACACAAATGTAATATAAAATATCATTTACATGTAGTATTAGACTCTTACCTCAGCCGTTGATCGGTCGGGATGAGGTCTGCTGTGACGAACCAGGCTCACTGAAAAAGGGCGCGTTATTTCCGGACTGACTGACACCAGACTACAACTAATATGTGTTCAGCAGCGCTCCTGCTCACGGCTGCTTCTGTCGAATACGATTATAGCTCTGAATTCAAATCTCCCGCTTGCCCTTGGACACAGATCGACGACAGAGACAGATTTGTAGCTAACCGTTGTGGGCTGGGCGGGACTAAGCAACGAAACATAATGGCGGATAATTTGAATCTGCGCGCGGCCGCGCGCGCGGGCACACACACACACATTCAAACGCACACAAAGCCACGCAATGTGCAGCAACGCAGATTTGGAAAAACGATTCATAAAAGACATAAAATATAGGCCTAAATGAAATTTACGGGCAAATACAAATGATGATCAAAATGAACATCTATTTGCAAGACAAAATTAAAAGATTATAAATAATTAAATAGGCCTGCCTAATGTGTGGACAAATCTTAAAACTCACTTTAACCCCCACATGCTTAATAATCTTTAAGGAAAACATGTTAAGTGACTGCTGATTTCTGCAGTTATACCTTATTTTCTTTGTTTTCTAATTCCACAGAAATAATCTGTAAAATATTACTTAATTTTTTATGTAAAATTACACATAACCCTATAAAATTACAGATAATTTCCTTTAAAAAACGTTAAATTAATGTAAAACCACAATAAAAGCAATTACCTGTAAATTTAATAGTGGATCTTTAAATTACAACAAATATCTGTAAAATAACAGGTATTCACTGTATAATGACAAAACGGCAAAATTCTGTAAAAAATACAGACAGTTTCCTGTAAATTTACAGTTTTTTTTTACAGTGAGGTTTCCACTACGATGGACAGCATATTTTCATTGTTGTTGGTTTCTCAGGGACCAATCAGTGACCAGACATTACTCATATTAGAAAAATAAATTTGTTTCAAATGGTCTGAAGGAGTTAATATGTCAAGACCATTACGTATAAACAATTACAATTTCCACTTAAAAAAATAACTTCAAATAGTTAAGTGCTGTAAAGTTTAAGTAAAGTTTATTGTAAATATTTCTTGCCATTGCAGATGTTAAAAGCTGATAAATGGAAGATGTTTTTCTTTCATCTTCTCAGTTTTTCCACTTATCCAATGATCTGAAATGAACGAAATGGCACAAGAAATATGAAATAAAAACAGTATTATGAGATACAGTCATGACATTGATTGCTTGTTAGTTACTTATGTAAAGTTTTATTATAATGATGATATAATTGCACTTACTCCACTAATCCAGCTGATGTAGGCAGACACACGAGTGAAGACTGTTGGCTTCTGGTAGGCATTACAACCCGATGATGACACAAAGCTGGTCACACCATGGACGACGTACTGACCGCTGACCTGACAGTTCAGAGGACCGCCAGAGTCACCCTAAAAACAACACAACAGGATACAAAATTAGACATTTTACTGCAGTATGAAGCAGTTCATGATCTGTTTTACAGCCAGTCTTTCTCACCTGGCATCCAGACAAGCTGCCACCACCAGCGCACACCATGGTGTTCTTCACGGTGCTTCCCCACCAGTCGCTACGAGAGCAGGTACTGTGGGCCACCACAGGCAGGTAGGCCTGTTTCAGCTGAGCGGAGAGTGACCCACCAGCTAAATGAAGATCACATCCATAAGAAGAAGGAATCAGGAATCAGTACATGCAAATGATTTCAGGCAACGTCAAAGCTATCTGAAGTGAAACTGACTCTGAGTGCGGCCCCAGCCGGTGATGTAACAGTTGTTGTTGTGGGGCAGAACCTGTCCAGAGGGTGGAAGGGCGGCCAGCTGCACATACGTGTTCAGAGAGGCATCAGAGGACAGACGCATAAGAGCGATATCATATCTGAAAAACAAAGAACACACATCACAGTCTACAAGGCGCACTTCATTTCTCATACTAGGGGGCGCTATAACTTTAGAATATCTTTAATATGATCATGGATGTTGTGTTGATGATGTAAGTCCAGGTAGTCGTGCATGAAACTTATGTCAAAAACTCAATAGAGTCAAGTATGCTGCTTTTATATTTTCTGTAATTGTAGATATACAGTAGTTGCATGTGCGGCATTTAAGTTAAATGCGTAATTGTTGATATATGATGTGTTTACTGTCATTAGTGCAAACAATAAGGCAACACTTTATTTTAAGGTTACACGTTACTACATGTACTTTTATATTATAACAGTAAATTATGCATAATTACAAGTAACTAAGCCTAAACCAAACCCAGTAACACTTTATTTTACAGTGTGAAATCAAATTCTGCATAGAAAACTTTAACCGCTAGCCTTTCTGCTGTTACTCGTGGCTGCTGTGGAAGTGCATTCTTCAAGCATCAATTCAATCGAAATATCAGCGTCTTCCTCTAATATGCTAAGGTACATTTCACATTTCTGCTTACTAAATGATCTTTATATAGGCTAGCCTATCTACAGGGCCTGACATTCATTTTGGTGTGAGGTTGGGGGTATTGCGTAGAGAGAAAGGCTTTTCTCTGTTCTTGACACACAGTACAATCTTTTACTCGGGCCTCAATGTCAGCATCTAAATTTGGCCACCACAGGTAACTCCTGGCCAGGCCTTTCATCCTCGACACACCTGGGTGAGATTGATGTAGCTGTTCCAGCAACCCCGAACGTCCTTGCTCTGGAATGATGGTGCGGTCTCCCCACAGCACACACCCGTCTTGAACACTGAGCTCTTGTTGTCTCTGTTTATAAGGTGCAAATTCATTTGTATTACTGTGATCAGGCCAACCTTTAAGCACATACTTACCAGAGAGGACAGGATCTCGAGTTGTCCAGTGCTTGATTTGCTCTGATGTCTTCAAAGGACTAACAACGCTGTCCAACATCAAAACATAATCCTCCTTCAATTCTTTCTCTGGAATCTCTGGAACAGGAAGACGACTGAGGGCATCAGCATTTCCATTGTCCTTGCCCGCTCTGTAAGAAATGACATACTCGTATACCCCCAACATCACTGCCCATCTCATAATTCTTTGAGAGACCATCTGTGGCACAGCTTTGAGTTCATTCAGTAAACTTAGTAAAGGTTTATGGTCTGTAGAGATCACAAATTTACGGCCATACAAATATTTATGGAATTTCTTTACCCCGAACACTACAGCTAAACCCTCCTTCTCCAGCTGTGAGTAGTTTTTTTTCTGCTACTGTAAGTGTTCGTGACACAAACTCAATGGGTCTCTTCGTTTCATCTGCCATTCGATGTGCTAACACGGCTCCCACACTGCTGATGCATCACAAGAAAGCAAAAATAATTTTTTCTCATCATAGTGGATTAACACACGGTTAGACTGCAGTAACTCTTTGGATTTTTTAAAGGCTTCCTCTTGTTCCTCTTTCCAACCCCAGGGGACGTCCTTCTTCAAAAGTCTGTGCAATGGAGCAAGCAGTGTTGAGAGGTTTGGCAGAAACCTGTTATAGAAATCCAACAGTCCCAAATATGCTTTCAGCACGGTTACTGACGTCGGTCTTGGTGCATCTTGAACTGCTTGGACTTTTCCGGGAACTGGATGAATACCAGTGGCATCCACTTTGTGTCCCAGGAAAAATACTTCCTTTTCCAAGAATTTACACTTTCCCTTTTTCAACCTCAAACCATACTCTTCCAACCACTATGACACTTGATCCAGTGTCCTCAAATGCTCCTGATCATCTCGTCCTGTCAGCAAGATATCGTCCAGATATACAGTGACCTTTAGAATGTCTTTCAGGACCCCTTCCATGGTCCTCTGGAAGATTGCTGGACTGGAACTAACTCCCCCAGAAAAGTAATCTGGGGTACGTGAACAATCCTTTGTGTGTATGCATGACTCATATCTAACTTGCTGTGTTTTTCACCTCCAGCTAAAACTGCAAACATGCCCTCCATTCGAGGAATGGGATACTGCTCCAGTGACGACTCTCTGTTAATGGTTACTCTGTAGTCTCCACAAAGTCTTACTGTCCCATCTGGCTTTAAAACCGGCACAACATGTGCTGCCCACTCTGAGAATCTCACAGGCTCTATAATATGGTCTTTAATCAGGAGATCAAGTTCGGCTTCAACTTTCTCTCTCATAGCAAAAGGCAGTGACCTTAATAAAAAATAAAAAAATAGGCTTTGCATCACTTGGCTACATGAATCTTAGCAGTGGCTCCTTTTAATGTTCCAAGTTCCTCTTTGAAAACTGTTTCATGCTTCCTTAAGATGTCTTGCAACAACTCTGAGCTGTCTTTAATTTTACTCACTTTTTCCCAGCTGAGTTCCAGGTCTATCGTACTGATAAATTAGGCTGTGAGTTCTTTGATAAGTCCTTCGTGTTTGACTTTAACCTTGGTGGTACCTAGAACATGCACTGACTGTCCTGAGTATGTTTTTAAACAGAGAGAGCTTGTTTTGAGTTCAGGCAAGTTCTTTTTAGTTTCAGACTGATCTTCCTCCTCTTCTTGAAGATAATTTTCCCTCTTTGATTAATTTCCTCCCCCATTTCCAAAATGTCCTGTCTTTATCAACACCAGGTTCTTGTGGTTTCATTCTACATACTCTTTTTAACTTCCACCTTTGAACTAATTCACTGGGCTTCGGATTAAAGTGATTTTTCAGCAAACTCACCAGATCCGCATAACTTTTTGATACAGGTGTTGTGCCGAATTTCAACACCTGTCTCTCAGGACTCATCAGTGATGTAAGTTTGAGGTCCCACACAGCTCAACAATATGACTCGTTTTTTCTCTGGTTCTTCGACATCATTTGCCACGAAAAAAAATGGTTCAATATTTCACAATACTCATCCCATGATTATGACTTATTATCAAATGGTGTCACGGATCCCACCATGCCAGCCATGGGTAGTTCAGTTCAGTCAGTAGGCTTCAGGTGGTAGCGATTAACTTTCATCAGCTCACCCAGTTGGCGTCTGCTTTTTATTTGCACTCAGGAAACAGCTGCTCCAAAGTTCTGACTTTTATCCTCATCGCCATAATGTTGTATCTAGTGATGGCAAAATCGAGACCTCGTGAACCAATGAAACAGTTGAACCAAATGTGCCATATTGTTTCGAGGCTTCGAATCAATCCGACACCCGTCTCAACGGTGACACCTAGTGGTCACTTGCAGGTGTTGATCTGAAACAACCTTGACGAGCCATTAAAAAAATGTGTTGTTTTTTTATTATTATAATGTTCTAATATGTGAAGCTTGTAACCTATAGGCTCCTCACTGTGCATAATGTTATTTTGGTCATGAAAAATGAATATTAATAAAAGAAATCAAGCCACAATGTCTCACTTTTTTTGAGATTTTTATTCAAAAATATTAATTTATCTGCTGTGGAAGGACTTAGCCTACTTCTTTTTTTACAGATAATTTCTCCAGCCTTTGAAAAAATCCTCTCACAAGGGACACTTGTTGCTTGTCAAATGGCGCATCATGGATGATGTATTGTTGCAGTAGGCTAGCTGCCGATCACAATACACACATCTCACTTTATTTGGGGTTTCTAAATGGAAATGCTCCCACACCACAGATGTACGGCATCTCTTCTGGGGAGCCTCCATTTTATCTATCTATCCAAATCTATCTATATATGAATCGATCTATGTATCTAGATATGTATCTATAATCTATGTATCTATATATGTATCGATCTATAATATATGTATTTATATATGTATCTGTAATCTATCTATATATGTATCTATCTATTAATCTAGCTGTCTATATATATTTATATCTATGTATCTATAATGTGTCACTATATGTATACTCTGTCTGTCTCTAGCCTATCAGTCAATGTGTTGTGTAAATTTAAATGTAAGTCTAAATTGCCTATAACTAATCAAATCGCACTATGTCACTATATCACCAAAAATCCGCTGTCTCAAAATCAAACTCCTCTCACAAAAACCCACGAGGTCAAAATGCGTTTATTTCACTTTTATACAGATGTGCGATTGTGTGGTCTGTTCCCGACCGTGTCAATCAAACGCAGATTCGGCGGACCACACCTGATGAAACACTAGTGAAACACTTCGAGGCTTCGTTTGGTCATAGTCACGTGACATGGGTGTTTCGAATCACGCTTCGGATCAGTGTTTCGACACATCTGCGCTTCGGGATTTCGCAAAGCTTCGGAACGACTGTTTCGCTTCAGCCATCCTTAGTTGTATCGTAGATACCAATTAAAAACGGAAACTTCTGGATGGTCTCTTTTATTAGGACTCATCTCTGGTTTTACAGTTTTTCTCAATTGTTTACACACAAATACTGGTACTTGAGACACAATGACCACAACATGTAACTCATTCACCAACCCCCTGAACCAATTCTGCTAAACTACAAGCACAATTCCTGCTTTACACTCAAATTGCAGTTCTAAAACACACTTTTTTCAAAACACTACACACAATTATCTGCTTTTGGCACAATTTTCATGCAGAAAATCTCTTGTTTTCACAAGGAACACACTGCCATCCAAATATGCACACTGACTCATCACATGGGCAAACACCCGTCACACAGTTTTACAATTAGCAATCAGAGCTTTAGCATAAAAGGGCAACAGGTCAGCTCTTCAATGGAGCAATGGATGCCAACATTGTTTTTTTTACTGTATACAGTCAATTTTTCAGTTGTTTTAAACCACTGTATGTACAACTTTGTGTTGGTTGGGATGTACACTGTGTACATTGTTTTTGTGGGAAAAATAAAATATATTTGTTACCGTGTATTTGTGTGTTCTGAGTATAAAAACAATATTCTCAAATATTTTACAACACACTTATGTATGTACTGTCTGTAGTAAGTGTAACACTGAACAAAAAAAGGCCTAAGTCATTATGATGAATGGAGAAGAAGTGTTTTCCATTCATCATAGTGTTTTACATTGAGCACATCAGTGTTCAACTATAAATGTCTATTCATTATGATGGTTTGTGTGTCATTTGAATACAAAATACCATTTTGAGAAGAAATAACATTGTTTTGAATGTAAAGTTTCATTTTGCAGGAGAATTGAGGGGTTTTTCCCATTGTGTGTGTGTTTTTTGATTTGTGTGTAGAGTTCTGAGAATATGAGGCATGCTTTCAGAAAATGTGTGTAAACAATCGAGAAAAACTGTAACAGTGCTACAGCCAACCCAGTCTCATATAAAAACGTACACTGACTACATTGGTCCAAAGTGCAAAACGTAGAGTGGTTACAATAACGGCCCTTGAATTGTATGACTGTTACATTTTTTTTGCCTATTCTTTTCCTATGGGCCTTGAATTGTATGACTGTTACATTTTCTTTTTCCTATTATTTTCCGTCCAAGTCACGTGACTTTCAAGATTCCGGCTGCGAAAACAAAAAACATGGCGGACATTTCTCTCATTTTTAGTGAAAATTATCATATTTTGAGTTAGATTCTGCATAAAAATAAGTTTTGATTACATTTCTAGCGAGAAATATATATTTTATTTTCATAATATTCACTCAGTGAATGTACATAACCCCTCGCTTGCTCGTTGTTGCGAATATTTTTCAGATCTTGCCAGAATAATGTGAAACTGTAACGTTTTGTTTGGTTGCTATGGACCCTGCTATCGTTGCCCTAGCGGCTCTCCTTGAATTGTATGACTGTTACATTTTTTTTTGCCTATTCTTTTCCTATGGGCCTTGAATTGTATGACTGTTACATTTTGCTTTGTCTATTATTTTCCGTCCAAATCACGTGACTTTCAAGATTCCGGCTGCGAAAACAAAAAACATGGGGGACATTTCTCAAATTTTTAGTGAAAATTATCATATTTTGAGTTAGATTCTGCATAAAAATAAGTTTTGATTACATTTCTAGCGAAAAATATATATTTTATTTTCATAATATTCACTCAGTGAATGTACATAACACCTCGCTTGCTCGTTGTTGCGAATATTTTTCAGATCTTGCCAGAATAATGTGAAACTGTAACGTTTTGTTTGGCCCGAGATTTCGTCCGCTGTGTTTAACTAATTTTTAAATCTACCGCTGTGTGGTGCGCTCTGCTTTTATGGGTTTGGTCGCGTCATTGGCACGAAGACGAAGACGAAGAAGAAGAAGAAGAAGCGACGGAAAATAAGCAGGAAAAGTTATAAATAAGGAGGAAAAGGAAGCATCTAAAATAACTTGAAAAAATGAATGACCTTGACCCCGAAGATGCCATATTCCTGGTCGATGCGTTCCTGGATGAGTGCAAGGTAGATAACATTATATAGCAAATTAACCTAAATAACATTATAAATGGAGGAAAATGCATACTAATTACAATGTCTAAGACCACAATCTGAGATATAGCAGGGAAGAAGTATTAAGGTGCAAAAAACACTACAAACAAAGTGCAATTATTATAGTAAGTTAACTGGTTTAATGTCTTTATTCAAATGCAAGCTATAGTGCTGAGCTTAGTTCACATGTTAGAGCCAGTTAGAGTATCATTCAATATGCTGTCAAAACGTTTCACTTTCCTTTTTTTTATGTATAAAGGTTTTTCTAGATCTGTCAGTACAGGACCACAACTGTTAGACTGATTTTTTTTCAATTTAATATTATAACATTGGTTTTATAATGAGATGTTTGTAGGTGGCAATAACTTTTATTCTTTTTTTTAACTGTTTATTCTGTGGCTAAATTGTTTATTTAGGTGGATCAGCATGGACACACTGAGAGTGGATCAAAACAATCCACAAAGATTGTTTGGCTTGATGAGGACAAAGACGGACAACCTCATCCAAAAAGATGTAGAGCTGGGGAGAAACGAAAGCGCAATTCAGCTACTGGTTGGTATTTTGTATGTTTTTTTTATCATTAGTTGCATTCATTATTCATTGAGCAAGTTTTAAATGGATATTCATATTTTTGCAGTTTCTTCAGCAAGCGCTACTACGCCCTCCTGTGATCCTTCTACTAGTACAACTGACACTGTCACCATAGAAAATTTTGGTATTTCTCCCTTATTACTTGTTTTCTCATTTGTGATGTGATAATTGCCCAGATTTTCCATTGCTGCCTTCAATTTTCATTTTCAGACTCCCTCATTCAAGACGTCAGAGACCTCTTGGGAAGTGGAGGTGCTGAAAAACCTCTCCCATCACACTGGAGAAACAGGCAAACTTCCTCCCTGGAGAATTGGACCGTAATGAGGCCCTTCATGGTCAACAATATGTTGTCATCAGAGAAGCCCAAGGAGGGAGTTTGCCATCACTGTGGACACAAGGCTGCAGTAGTGATGTGTAGGGACTGCTTACCTCGATCACTCTACTGCACAGCCTGTGACCTTTCCACACATGAGGCCCTGGTGCTTCATAACAGAGCATCCATGGTGGAGGGGTTCTTCAGACACCTGCCACCATCCACTTTTGTTCAGCAGCATGAGGGAGGGAAATTCTCCTATCATGAAAAAGGTAGTTTTTAAGTCTAAGATTATATAGGCTGTTTTACATTTTACACACACCCTGGTTTACTCCAACAAACATGCTGGATGAAGTTTTGTTTGATAGAAACAACCACATTGAGTTTTTGGTTTCATTTACTCTAATATGTAAACTAATTCTAATTTTTAGATTGCATGTTACCGATTGTTACTCCCTGCTGTGACTGCTCCACTGGTAAAACAAGTTTTTCCAAGGGAAAGCCAGTCATTTTAATTGGAATGAATGGTAAGGTTTATTTATTTATTTATTCATATTGTGTTTTTTTGTTTCTTGTGAACAAGAGATAATTTAATAATCTCTGAAATTTCAGGAAGGTACAACCTCTTCCTTCCATCAGTGAACTGCTCCTGTGGAAAAACCTTGCCAGTGACCATAAGCGATCTGGTTGAAAGTGGTTACTGGCCAGCCACTGTCAATTTTGAGACCTTATATATGGTGGACTTGTTCACCACGTATGAGGATCTAAAAATCACTGCGCCAGGGATGTCGAGACAAGCTTTTGTCAGCATGCTCGAGTGTCGCACAAAACTCTTTGGGCGAGTGAGTGGACTCATCATTTAAGTTGTCTTGTTTGGATCACCTTTAAATAAATAATTCATTGTTAGGACTTCTTCTTACAATCCCTAAAGTTTCAGCACATATTTCTTGACAGATCTGAAGGCAACCTTCAAAACATTTACTTACTGTTTTGTTTTTCACTTTTGCTCTCAGAGTGGTAAGATATGTGGGGACACATTGCAGAGGGCCTTCCTTGAATGGGCCTATGCCAAATTCGAGGTTGACAAGCTCTCTCAGGTCCAGCATTTTCAGTGTCCTGCATGCACACCCTCCATGCTGGCAGTGTCAGTGGATGGGAATCGCAAATTGTACCGTTTTAAAAGCCAACCAGGGTGTGTAACATTCATGTACAACAAAATGCTAGTGAGCCACAAATGACTTTTATAAATTTAACCCAAATCTGTATATTTCTTTCAAGACCTGATGGGTTCTTCGATGGAGTATTTTTGGCGAATGATGCTGAGGTGTCCTCCTTTGTTGACCACATCCATGGAACAACTGGACATGTAAGATACATTTTTTGTGTAACAACACAGTTTAAAATTTTTATGAATGCTTGCCTTTTTTTTTAATGTAATCATTATTTGGTTTAAGTAAATGAGTGGCATTACTGCTTCAAATACCAAAATACCATGATGTACAGCTTATTTTGTAAAATGTAACTGTGTAAATGTCTGTATTTGCCCTCATCTGTTTTAGAATCCAGGGAAAGGGAGATGTGGTTTGGGTCAGTGGACCGCAGCACGAGAGTCCGCCAACAAGTCTGCAAACAAACTAGACGAGGAAGGTGTTGAAGTTGCTGTCTGCCGTCATGGGGTTTTGCTGAAGGCACTGAATATGTTCCGAGGAGAAATATTTGCATACCCATTATATCTCCAGAAACAGCTAGCTTCACAGACTGTCCAGTTTTTTTGCTCTGATGTGGTCTGCAAATATTGGCCATATCTGCAGAGAGTTGTGGACCACTGTCCAGAGATGAAGGACTTGCTGAATATGCGCCCATTTCTCTCCATCATGCATGCAAAAGCGCATTCCTGGATGTGTGAGGTAATAATGACGCTCAATGGTGTTTTAAGCCCCAAACGGCTCCTTCCAGATAGCTAACCCTAACCTCAACTCTAAACCTAACCATCCCCTTGCTGCCTGGAAAGCCCCGTTGGGGGCTTAAAACACCGATGTCCAATAATGACAATTAGATGTATTTCTTACAATTTTTACCACACATTATGACTGTCTGTCCTCTGCCTCTACGTGTTGTTTTCTAAGTGATAACATTCATGTAAATTTGTTACAGTTAAAATGGGGGGGGCGCAATCAAGAAGGAGCTGGAACAACAATCGGGGAGGAGGTTGAACAGGTTAATAGCTTCCTCTCCCGAGCAGCCATTTGTTCCAAGTACATGTCAAAAGCCGGTAAGATTTTTCATGTAGTTGTCCAAATTGAGACCAAGAGGTTTTAACACTGATCCTTGGCCTTTGCATTTTAGAGTTCCATGCTGCTCCCTTAGAAAACAACTGTCTAGTCAGCACTTTTACACTGATCAGGATTTTCTTTATAATAATTTAACTTCTGATTAAGTGTATGATTATTTCCAGGTTTATGTGACAATATTAGAGAATTATCAATGTAGTATCTGACCTTTGGTCCTCATTTTGAATGAATTACCTAAATTACTGCACATACATTGTGTGTCAAGTTCGTACAGACATGCTAACAATCCAGGCAAGTGGCTGGAACAAGCGAAAGGCAGAAAACCTTGACCGGACACTGGCCAAAAGATACGTCAAGGTACTAACTAGGTACTAAACATTTTTTTTTTTTAAATGTGTCTTAGCATTTGTTAACACGTATATTTATTTTGGACAGACTGTACAAAAGATTGCAGAGGCAACAAAGGACCTGGAGAACCTCACCGCAGAGTTATCTCTACAGCAAGACACAGTCCAGCAGTGGGTGTCTGATGTTCAGCAGTGGACCTCAGGTAGTTTGAAAAAAAAAATGATTTGATGGCATATTTTAAATAATCGTTGTCTCTGCTCTTGTACAGGGGATCTGAAAATAGACTGATTGTAAATTGAAATGGGCATTAATTCATTTGTTTGTTGTTGTTGTCCAAAGGTGCAACAATCCAAAATGACCTGCAGAGGACCATCGAGGGGCTATATTTGGGCATCAAACAGCGAAAATTTCAGCTGTATCGTCAGTCTGGTGAGAGCAGAAAAGTCCACTTGTAATGCAGATTTGTAAAAAAAAAAATCTATTCAGTAATGATTTATACATAGTAAAAATAGCAATGCCATTTATATAAAAAACATCTTTTGACTGTCAAAATCATAACAAGGTTGAGTGCAATATCCAAATTTTTCCAATATGTCTGTCCTGACATACCAATTTTGTCCTTTATTTAAAAATAATATGATTGTTTAAAAAAGATTCAATTTTTAAAAAAAAAATCCACAATTTTTCAAATGATAATGAAACTTGTGATGCAAAAATGATCACACAACTTCTTTCACAATAATCATAACACATACATACATATTGTGAAGTCTTATTTTGTATAGTGTTGTTGTGTAGTCATCGTGTGAATGCATACTCGTTTTTGTGTTTTTCATTGTAGGTGGGAATAAGCGAAGGCATCAATTGAGAAAAAAGATTGCTGTTGAGAAGAAAGCCTTGGAAGTTGCCATCAATGACCACAATGCTTCTGTGGGGGAAGTTGAAAAACTGCCTCCTCCCAATGAACTACTGGCTGTGGATAACTACTCTTGGCCATGGGAATGTAAGTACTTCCTATGAAATTGTAATGGATTTTCGCTAAATCTGACTATCCAAAATAAAAATGTTGCGTCTACAATCAACACTGAATAAATAAAACTGTTGCATCTACAATCGACACAGAGCGTCCACAATCGACTAAGGCTGTCACTTTTTATTCGATATTCGAATATACATTCGGACATGACGTGAAATATCCGAAACCGAACTATTAATAAACTATCCGGCTTTTAAAGTGACGTGTAATAGCGCATTTTTACAGTCTATAATTAGTAATTCCATCCTTCCTCACTGCCGTGCGCGCGCTGCCCGGTTTGGAGCGGTCTCTGTGTCTCACATGCACGCTCCCTCTAGATTCCGGGAGATTTGAACCAGAGAAAGTCTAATGAAGGGCTTTGTTTGAAGTCATTTGTGTGCTTCAGGAGGCCGTTATCAATATGAGGGAGATATTCCCGGTCCCGGAACTGGTATTAGACCGACTGGGTTGACACTACAGCATGATAAATCGAGGGTGTGGGCGTGTGAAACCAATCCAATGCGTGAGATTTTAGCTCTGGAGATAATGCACAGAACGGCCAGCCTGAGCAGACATGCAATTACAACCCAAACTCATTTAAAAAGTAGTGTTGACAAATATTTTGGGTTCTACACCGAACGAAGATGGTAAAGTAACCGTTAAAGATAAGGTGTGTGTGTGTGCCGCGTGTGCGTGCACGTGCGCCAGACACATGTGTGAGAGCTCCGAACATTCTCCACAATATTAAGATCCAAACAATATTAAGGAAATAAGCAAGGCTCATAGATATTCGAATATAATCGGATACATTGCTTGATATCCGATATCTGTTCGAATGAGATTTTTCTCAAAAGTGACAGCACTACAATCGACACTAAATAACTTTTATACTCCAGCTCTCGCGTTTTCAGTCATCGACTAGCCGAGTCTAATAACCTAACCTAACTTTTTTTTTGCGCAGCATATATAATGAATGAGACAGACTTCAGTAAATGTCCATCAGAGGGTTTATTCAAAACGGACGGGAGTCTCTCAAGCAATACTCTCTCGATTCTCTCCACATATAAAAATACAACAGGATATAGGATAAAGCCAGACACATCAAAATAGAATCACTGTAACTATCATGTCACGCTCTATCAATACGATTGGTTAATTTGTTTAAAGCAAGCCCCCCCCCTTTGTTAGTGACATCAGCAAAATATAAAAAACATTGTAAGGGGTTAATATTTCAGTCAATCATTTCACAATACAGTCAAAATAAACAGAACATTGAGTCCATTTTTAATGTTCCAATTGACCAAGGTTACATTGAGCCAAAAGTGTTAGAAGATTAGATCATATCGAAAGTTTGTCTGGTGGCCACATCCTAAATAAAAGGAAGTAAAAGTTATTCTGTTTTATTGTTAGACCTGGAATGGAAAGTTAGTCACCATCAGACATAAAAAGTGTAAGTGTAATAAAAAGTGTAATAAAATGTGTATCATACATTAGTAGTACAGCATGCAAAATATCTTCTGTCCCAATATTTTTATAGGAGGTTGTAAGATAACAATGATGTAATGTATTGCAGGTCATGGTGATATGGAGCGGAAAAAAAATGTTTTTGACAAGGTAATGATGCTGACTAGACTAAAAGAAGAAGAAGTTATTGTGGTTCGCGAAGTCAAGCAGCACATGGAGTACATGAGCAATGTTGCTGGACTGATTGAAGACTTTACATTTCAGCTCACTGAAGACACTGATGGGAAATGTAAGAACAATAAATATTTTGTATTTTTTCTCCGATTTGCTTCTCTGGTAACCATTGGCTTTTCCCCCCCCACATTCTCAGGCAGTACAGAGGGCTTAATGGAGAAAGGACGTGAGGGACTACTGTGTGTTTTGAAGAGAAGATTGTGTGAAGTTGAAGCACAGCTGGCTACAGCACGCACAACATACAAAAGTATTCTTGGACTGCAAACATTGTCCTTACATGACTTCTCTGAAGAGGAAGACTTGGAATATACTTCCTCAACTGATGAGGAACTGGAGTAGAGTAGTTATTAGGGAAAAGACGTGTATGACTCTAAGAAGATGTTCTCAGATTAACTCAAATGTCAGTGCTCTAATAACTTGTATGTGAAACCTGTATATACTGTACCTACTGTAGTTTAACATTTTCCCTCTCTCACACACCACACACACACACACACACACACACACACACACACACACACACACACACACACACACGTTATTCTTTATTATTTTCACCCAGTAAAGAAACTGCTGTTTCAACTATAGTCATGTCTCTTTTGTTTGATTTATGAATATTTTAATTTAAGTCAGTTTTCCTGTTGTATCCAATGAGTGTAAGTTTTTCCTTTCAAGTCAGTCTTTAGTAAGTATTAAGCCCATATTGTAAGGCAGGGATCATCAGCCAGAACTTTGCTCGGCAGACACTATCAGGGCCAGACGCTCTTGTAAAATTAAAATGAATATTGTATAAGTAATGTATTATTATTTCATATATTAATAATATTTCATATGTCAAAATGTATGTTATTTTTTTTTGTCTTTGTCAGTGTTAACTCATTTTACATGTACAATAGCAACCCACTAGGGTGAAAATTATATTTTACAATTCATTTTTATGTTTTATTTTTAATTAATGTCGATATTTTAGGCTTCATATTCATTTGGCTGTCAACTGCTGACGTGAGCAGTCATGTGACTCTCGTCGGTAAAACAAAAACGCGGATTATGTGTAAAATTAATATCTCTTGTCTTTAAGATATTTGTGTTTTATACCGCAGTTTTATAAAAATAAATGTGTGTTTTGTTTTCACATTATTGATAGCGGAAGTGGCAACACCCGTAACTATGGAGATGAGGACACTCAGCTTTGCGTCACGTGAGCAGAGGAGTGAGCGCGCTGGTCTCCTGTTTAAGTTAAAATATCGGCATTAAACAAATATTTTTGACTCCTCTTATCATAGATCATATACATGTAGTATAATTATTTACTAGACAGTGTGTGATATTTGATATATTGGGTAGATATATGTTTTCACAACCCTAAAACGGAAGAACTACAACTGGGGTGCTGATGTCAACACAAGTACTGAAGAGGGGTCTAGGGAGTTGTAGTTTTTTTTTAAAAAACAGGGTTTTCCCTATTGGAAGTTGTAAATACTTAATTGGTGGCTTTCTATGGGTCGGCATCAGACTTTAAATATTGTCTTGTTCAATGGGTGATTTCTTTATTTTTACACCATTGCCCCCCCCCCCCCCCCCCCCCCATACCCCCACCCCCCCCAACCCTTGGTGACTATGACCCAGTATACACAACTTATAACCCATGTCAACACCTTTCTATAACAGGTGGTTTCATATCTGTAACCCTTTTTCTCCCATAATTATAAGCCTTCAAATATGCCCTAATGTCGAGGTTCAAATGTCAATATCTCAAAGTAGGAATAACATAAAACCTTCAAATTAGTATATCTTACTCTGCAGGGCAAGACCTTTCCAGTGATGTATTTTGTTTAGCTCTTTGTCAAAGTTTTATGTATTTTTTTCCAATTTTGGACATGTGCAATGTGCCCTAACAGGCTTAGGCTCATAGAGCACTTTGAAGGCCGTGTGTTTCTTTATTGGAGGGTTTATGCCAGGATTCACCTAACACAGTCATTCAAATCATTTATATCTGCCACAGCAAATAGGCTACATAATACATCTAATGTTATAGCCTAGATTTTAGAAGACAAAAAAGTGTGTGCAGTGCTTTATTGGATGGCATGGTTAAGCAGTATTTAAGGAGTCTGAGACCTTTTTGGATGGCATAACCTCTATAGCCAGGCACCCTGCTGGAAATATCCTACAATGAATTAATCTTATTTTACAATCACAGATTATAATATGCCTACAGATACAGTGGTCTTTGGGTTCAGTTTACGGTAGACAGTAGGGGTGGAATGGTACAGTCACAGTTTGGTTCATACCTCGGTTCAAGCATCAGGGTTTGGTACAAGTTCGGTACAATGGAGGAAAAAGCAAAACAAAAATGCAGAAGACTCAGGTTTTACCACGAGAGGAAAATAAATGTCTTAGGCATTGTATTTTTTTAATAAACAAGTTATATAAATTAAAGGCATTGAACCTATTTATTTGTAGTGCAGTGACAAGTTTTATATAATTTGTTTATTAACTTGTTTATATAGCACATTTAATTGCAACGTTGTAGCCCAAAGTGCTTCACATTATACTACAACAGTAAGACATTAATAAAAGCAAATAAGTGACCACACATTCTTAGAAATATGGGGTCACTGAAGAAAGAATTAAAATAATGAAAACAAGATAAATTAATTTACAAATTAAATGAATAGAAAGACAAAAAGACCTTGATATTGGGTATACCTGCGTGAATCTAAAATTAATTTGTTATATTTCAGATCAATATATTTGTTTTCATTCAAATTTTAATTAACACTAACTTTATCTGAATTATAGGCTAAATAATTTATTTCTGTATTAAATAATAATACCATTAAAAACCCATTTGATTTTCTTTTTTAATCAATTTAGTATGTGTAACATAATTAAGAAAATAAACAGAATTGAAAACTAATGCACAATGTTGTTTCATTGCATTGAGTGTAGGCTACACAAATATAAGTAGGCCTAGGCCTAAACACTTTGAAGCTTGAATGATGTCCTGTTATAAACACAATTGTGTGTGTGTGTGTGTGTGTGTGTGTGTGTGTGTGTGTGTGTGTGTGTGTGTGTGTGTGCGCGCGCGCGCAACGTAGCTGCGATGTCGCTAATTGACACGTGGGTTGCCTTATCAGAGGCACCCCACCCAGCACCAGTCGTCATTAAGACGTTGTTTTTTGGGCTAAATCAAGTTGGCCCGTCATAGTCTTCATTTAGCCCAAAAATAGACGTTGAAAATTGGGCTTTGTTTGGTCCGTCTGGTTTGGTCCAAATTTAGCCCAAACATAGACGTTGAAAATTGGGCTTTGTTTGGTCCGTCTTGTTTGGTCCAAATTTAGCCCAAACATAGACGTTGAAAATTGGGCTTTGTTTGGTCCGTCTTGTTTGGTCCAAATTTAGCCCAAACATAGACGTTGAAAATTGGGCTTTGTTTGGTCCGTCTTGTTTTGTCTAAATTTAGCCCAAACATAGACGTTGAAAATTTGGCTTTGTTTGGTGACTTTGGTCCTTCTGATTTGGTCCAATTTTAGCCCAAAAAAAAAAAAACGTTGAAAATTTGGCTTTGTTTATTTAGCCCAAGACCACATATAGCCCTAATATAGCATACATACAATTAAAGTATATTGTAGCAAGTGAAGAAATAGATTGTAGAAATAGTTTCAAAGTTACGTGTCACTGCACATCCCAGGAATACATTATTTGTAAGCACCCATATACGTTCGCAAACCATACCTACATGATTTGGCATAAATCCAGCAAAAAGCGCACCCTAGTGGTTCATATCTAGTTGGAAAACGCTTGTGCTGAATATTATTACACCTATTTCTGAACATTTGTTAACAATTAGCCTACATTAAATATGTCTAATGCACCCATAAAAACAGTAAACATCACAGTAGTTTCCGTAGACCCCGATAAACAACAGCACTTAAATAGCCTATTAATAACTGCATATTAATATATTCACATATATGTGAAGCACTGTTAAATATATTGAAATACATTTTGTATATTTAAAATACATTTTAAAATACTTAGAACATGAAGCTTGTTCCTGTTACATCTATGTTCATAATTATATCATGTAGTTTTTGCTATTTTGTGTCTACACCTCGTTTACCATTTCTAAAGGTAGGCCTATATATTATATTATAATGTAGCCTATTATATATAGCCTATAAATTACTTCAAACATTGTTTTACATTTTCAATGCTTTCATATTCTCATTCTATTTACAGTTTGCGATGCCCACAGGCCTACTATCCACTTAATAATGTATCAGGTTTCAGGATATTTTAGCTGATTATCAAATAATTCACTCCATCAATCTAAATGTATGTAAATGCTGCGTGACTTCTACATGTTTCAATGGGCGCGCGCTGTACATTCAAGCCGCATTTGATCTGGAACGGAGGGCGTTACCATGGAAACGAGGGCAGCTCAACTGACAATCAGCGAAGCTCCGTCTCTCACTGTTGTTTTAACTACTTTAAGGTAAGTTTAGTCCATAAAATTACACAAATAGTACATACAAATGTTCCTGACACTTTCTTTCATGTAAATGACTCGCTTCCGTTGAATATTTACTTTATAGAAATGGTTTAGTGTCTTCGCAAAAGTCCGTTAGCATCTCAACCGTTAGGCTAACTAGAGGTAACGTTATGTTAGGTTAACTGTAGACTTGAGCTGTAAGTTTGGGCTTTTAATCACATCTTATGTGTAGATGAGAGATTTTGATAGTTTTGTAAAGGTTTTGCTGACAATTGGTCAATGGATGAATGGAAATAAGCTAATTTATTTAACCTAAGTACACACTGTATGGTTAATTCATAGTTATCACGTGACGTCACACCATTACGCCCACCTGGAGGGCAAAATAAGGCTTTCCTCCACTGCCCAGTCCTTTTTATCAGGTTTGTAGTTAGTATTAATGTAGTAAAACAGTGTTATTAAAAGATCAAATTCAATACGCTTATTCATGATGCATACTTTGTACAGGTAAGCAGATGAACACAGAACAAATTATTTATAGCATAATAATATTGTTTGTCTTCTCCCCTTTACAGTATTGTTTGCCATCTAGTCCTGATCACAGAGTTTAGCTCCAAACCCAATTAAGCAGACCTGAGCAGCTGATCCAGGATCACCGGAAACTCTGCAGAACTTTGGTCTGGACACCAGTGTTGTAAGTGCAGAACATATTGCAGGAGATGTCAATATTGTCTCTCAAGGTCCACTTACATACAGAGGTTTACTCCAATCTAGTCCAGCACACCTGAACAAGCTAATCAAGGTGCATAACTCTCTAGCTCAGTAGTCAGTGGTTAAGGGCCATCTTTATCACAAAATCCTTACAGTGCACTGAAACATTCGCTCCCTAAAAACTCACTATGTTATCGGAAGTTCTGAAGCTCAAAACTTTAATCACACGATACTTTGAACTTGCTACTCAAGTTCGCTACAAAATGACATGTGATAGGTGATTTTAAAACACAAACCAATATTATATTTCAGCATAAACATACGTCACTAGACAGGTAATGTCTAATCAAGCAAACATTTACAATTTATGTATGACTGAAATCTTGCACGTACATGTAGAGGGAAAACTCAAGTGTATACTTTACATTTTGGACAACCATTGTTTTTTTACATTTACATTTTGGTTATTGATTTCTTTCTCACTTTAGATGCTGGAGAAAAAACAGCCAGGCTAAAGCATTCAAAGTGGAAACTTCTGTCGTGGCTCAATAATCCAGGATTGGGATGGTGGAAGGAGCAGAAGATCAGAGATCAGGAAGAGATCTACTGGTGCCCCTGAGGAACTGATTTACCTAATGCGTCAAACATTACCAAACATTTTCATCACTCACCTTCATGTCGTTGCAAACCTGTAAGACTTTCGTTCATCTTTGAAACACAAATGTAGATCTTTTTAATGAAATCTGAGAACTTTCTGTCCCTCCATTTCACAGTTTATGCAACTACAACTTTCAAGCTTTAGAGACATTATAACAATAATCAATATGACTCCAGTGGTTTAACCTCAACTTTATGAAGTGAAGTGAATGCTTTGTGTGTGTGCAAAAAACCCATTGCATCTTTATTCACAAAATATACATCTCTGACACATGTTCACGGAGCACCACGATTCATCAGTGTTGTGTTGGCGAGAGAGCCAGCGATCTCATGGTGCAACATGCGTCGGAGATACATCATTTGTGAATAAAGACGTAATTGTTTGCGCACATAAGGCATCTGTTAAAAATATCTTCATTTGTGTTCTCCACAAAAGTCTTATGGGTTTGGAGCGACATGAGGGTAAGTAATTAATGACAGAATTTACATTTTTGTGTGAACTATCCCTTTACTGTTTTCTAATGTGGTTATAATTGGTCATTGTTCTGTTTTATTTTTACAATATTTATGTTATATATGTATATATACATATTTATGTTATATGTTACAATATTTTTAAGATTTATTGTTTTGAAAAAATGTTTATACAGAAAAGAAAAATTTGATAAGTCACAGTAAAAACTTTATAATTGTTTTAAAAAAATTATGTTTCAAATAAATGCTGTTCTTTTGAAAGTTCTATTCAAAGAATACTGAAAACTGTATCATAGTTTCCACAAAAATATGAAGCCGTACAACTGATAATTTTTTTTTGATAATCAAATCATCATATTATAATGATTTCTGAAGGATCATGTGACACTGAAGACTGAAGTAATGATGCTGAAAATTCAGCTTTGCATCACATGAATAAATTACACATTACTATATATTTACATGTATATTTATGAAATGTAATTTTTATTGTAGTAATATTTCACAATATAACTGTTTTTAGGGTATGCTTCATCAAATGCAGGCTTAAGATGTGATCAGGAAAGTGTTTTTTATGTGAAAGATGTATCTGATGTGTCAATAAATGGTTTGCAAATCTTTTATGAATTGTCTTATTATGAATATTAAATATAATCATGAATTCACGGTTGACATTAGGCCTGAAAATGACGTCTTTTCAACTCACTTTACAACCTAATTTAGACGCGATTGGGACGTCCTTTTATTGGCGTCTTTTCAACGACCTGGAAAAGACGGCTTTTCACCTTTCACTTTTCAACCAAATTTTAACGTTGTTTAGACGTCTGGCAATGTCGTCTTTTCGACGTCTTTTCAACGAGTTTTTGCTGGGTGGGACCGAGGTCAGCAGAAGTGAATGAGGGGTTCATACTGTACGACATCCTCGAAAGGTAGGTATTGAATACACGTAGCCTAACTTACTGATATCAACATGCTAACTGAACCTGAATAATAAAGTTAAGCCATCATTCGTTTATTATATATCACCATGAATTTATGTGTCCAATGACATACGGGTTTATTCAGCATTAGGCTAGCACCACATTTAACGTTAGCTGCAGTTGGCAGCAATGTGCTAACCGATGTCAGTATGATATAGCCTAAATTGAAATATTTATTGATTCCAAAATCACGTCACTGCAGCAGAATCAAAATGAGATAGGAGCTAGGCTACATTAAGAAAAGTGGTAAAATAAACAGAAATCAACTTGGAGCTATGAAGTAACGTTATGGGTTGTTGTATAGAATCTGCAGTAGGGACTAAAAGTTTTTAGCCAGATAATTTCATACGTCTATTAGCCTATTAATGGCCCGCGGTAAATCGCACTCCACCACCACAAACTCATACTACAAATCCCACAATGCACTGCAACAGCTGACACAATCGCGGGCCAGGCCGCTCAAGGGCAGAAATAATTTAAACGCAAAATAAACTATATCTAAATAAAGATATCTCATGCTGTATTGCGTTTGAAAATATGAAACACACATGAATTGTTGATGTCTGACACTACTGATAATTCTGAAGTTGCCCAAATTACAAACATTTGTAATATAACACTTAATGCAGTTCCTTTGTCACTTTGGTTATTAAATGTGGATTGTTTTATATTCTAGTTTTAAGATGCCACGAGGCTCAACAATAACCACCTGCGTGAGCTGCAAAGCAGCTATTGGTGTGGCCACCAAGACCTGTAAATATTGCCAGTCTGTACAGCCACGAAAGCAAAGACTTGCAAAAAAACTTTTAAAATTTGAGGCCAGAAAAGAGACGTGGTTGAAAAACCAAAACAAAAACCAAACCACGTCTCATGTGCTTGACGAGGCATCTGTCTTGGTATGTGTATAACGTCTGTAGTTATTATATTTACATAATTACAGCCCACAATGTTTCAGACATTTATAATTGCTTATATTTCTGTATTATCTAATAAATCTTTATTTTCAGGTCGAAAAGTTAAACACATTAGGCTACAAGGCCATCGTCTTCATTGGGAAAAAACCAAAGAAACAGAAAACCTGGTCTGCCCAAGTCCTCCAGCCAAAATGGGAACTGTCAGACAATTCAAAAAAATGCCTGGACAGGATGAAGGCTCTTTATGAACTCTTACTGAATGGTAAGTGTATGCGATTATATATATGTGGCACAGACACAGCAATTACAGTTGTATAGCTATTCACCTGTTGCTTCATCAAGTTTGGTCTTATCCAAGTTTGCTTTATCCAATAGGTGTTTATTTTAGAGCTGCGACAACTAATGGATATTTGAGATTATTAATCAATTATACAATTAGTCACCAACAAATTTTTTTGATAATTGTTTAATACAAAAATTATCTGCTTTCAGAGTCATATATATATATATATATATATATATATATATATATATATATATATATATATATATATATATATACACACACACAAAGTGCTATGCATAAGTTTAGGCACCCATGCTAAAGTTGACTAAAAAGAAGAATAAAAAATCATCTTTTGGAAATTGATCTTAATGCCTTAATTTAAAAAAAAAATGAAGAAAAACATAACTTTCCATAACATCATCTCTCAATGCAAATCAATCCAGCAATTAGGCTAACTGAAATAAAACCATGCCAGTCTCTAGGTATGGTGAAGGCTATGTGATGATGTGGGGCGATTTTAATTCCAAAGGCCAAGGGAACTTTATCAGGATGCAGACTATCCTGGATCCATGAAATAACTGGCCTTCAAAAATAAAAATCTGCCTGTCTTTATTGGAATTTAACTTAGGGGTGTCCAAACTTATGCACCCTGTACTTTAAGGAAGAACATTTATTTATTTACAATATATTATTTAATCACAAAGAAAATTGGTGTCCTTATAGGTTGGATTTTTCTTAATTTTTTTTTTTTAAATTGAGGCATTAAGATGATTTTTTATTCCTCTTTTTAGTCAACTTTAGCATGGGTGCCTAAACGTATGCATAGCACTGTACATATATTATAAGTACATATTTTATATATTTGACTCTGGGAAACACTGGTCAGCATTTTTTTAACAGTTTCTGATGCTTTATGGACTTAAATAATTTTCTCTTTTTGTACCATTGAGGTTTTACTAACCAGCAGTCCACCACCAGTCCTCCTGTCCAGTCTACCGCCAGTCCTCCTCCCATCCAATCTACCGCCAGTCCTCCCATCCAATCCACCACCAGTCCTCCCATCCAATCTACCGCCAGTCCTCCTGTCCAGTCTACCGCCAGTCCTCCTCCCATCCAATCTACCACCAGTCCTCCCATCCAATCCACCACCAGTCCTCCTCCCATCCAGTCTACCGCCACTCCCCCTGTCCAGTCCACCGCCAGTCCTCCCATCCAATCCACCACCAGTCCTCCTCCCATCCAATCCACCACCAGTCCTCCTCCCATCCAATCTACCGCCAGTCCTCCCATCCAATCCACCACCAGTCCTCCTCCCATCCAGTCCACCACCAGTCCTCCCATCCAATCCACCACCAGTCCTCCTCCCATCCAGTCCACCACCAGTCCTCCCATCCAATCCACCACCAGTCCTCCTCCCATCCAGTCCACCACCAGTCCTCCCATCCAATCCACCACCAGTCCTCCTCCCATCCAGTCTACAGCCAGTCCTCCCATCCTACCCATCACAGAACCACCTCAGCAGAAACGCAGTAAGTTCTGGTATTTTCAAATAGCACATAAATCATGATTCAATTGCTAGTCGTGTTTAATTTTTTTCATGTTGTTTAATCATGGTATAAATGATAACCATGTTAAACATTTAATCTGTTTCTTTTTCTCAAACTGAAATGATAGGCCTTTATCACAGTGTTCGTGTCGTCACTTACAGCGGCGAATAGTAGCGTAAACCGACTCACGGTCTAGTCTTTAGCAATGACGGCGAGCACAGCGAGGAACTGTGCTTGCCACCATTTCTACAGACTAGACCGGAAATCGGTTTACACTACTATTCTCCATTGGAAGTGATGACACGCGCACTGCGATAAAGGCCTATACTCTAAATGAAGAAATGTATTAAAATAAAAAGTCATAATACAAGTGACTGATTAGTGTGAGGGGACTTCTGAGGTGTTATACCAATAACTACTGTAATATGTAGATCTGGATAACTTGCCTTTCAAATATTACTAAAGTGAAATATAATGTTTCATTATGGAGTGCACTGTTGCACATCCAAAGTCTGCTGTAGGTGTTGGGGTCCTTATTTGTATAGAATTCACTTTAGTCTACTGTGTAGATGTGGACAAGCTACATGGATTCAAAATACATCAAAATACATGGCTGTAACAATTCACAGCCTATGCTAGATTCTGTTAATAAATGATAATCAACTCAAAATAATATGATGTAACTTAGCAAGCTTTCATATTCTGTGGCGATTTCTGTCATCATAATCTCAGTTTGTTTATATGTGTTTATATACATTCATAAATTAGGCCCTTGATGATCATACAAACCCCTATTCCAGTGAAGTTCCTATATTTAATGAATATACAATGAAGACAAGATGTTTAATGTTCAAACTGAAAAGCTTTATTGTTTGTTTGCAAAGATTCACTCATTTTGAATGTCATGGGGCATGGGTTTGCCATGGGCACTAACACACCCCCATGGCTTTTGAACTTAGCACTGATAACAATCTGGGAGGTCATTTTCCTCTTTATCCCAAGGAACACGAGGTACATGATTTCCAAAAACGTTTAAATGTGGACTGCACACGTAGCACTTGTAGTAGTGACAAACAGTTAACTGACAATTGTTTTCCAAGGTGTTCCTGAGCCAACGTTAAAATGTTTTAAAATGTTTTTAGTAGTGATTCCCACCATCAAATAGCATCCCCAGATGACTCAGTCATTAACAACAAAGGATGACTTGCTTGTGAATGAATTGCATAGATGCCCATTTTATGCCCAATCATGACACTCACGTGTTTCCAATGAACCTGTTCACCTGTGGAATGTGTCAAACATTCTCAGTACTATATGTTCCAAACATTCAAACAACAGATTAGTTGTCCTGTCTTTGTAAAGTTTTCAGATTAAAATAGGTTTAAATGATTCATAAATCGTTGTATTATGTTTTTATTTTTGTTTTACAGTTGACCCAGCTTAATTGGAATTGGGGTTTGTAAAACCCATTATATCAAATTGACAGAATATTGACAGAATCTTACTTAGTAAATCAATCTGTGACACCCTGTTCCCTGTGAATTGAAGCATTATCGATTACAATCTATATATTTCCAAATGTAATGTGTACAGTATACATTTGTTATTGGAATAAAGGTACTGTGTTAAACCAGTATTCATTGTAATAACAGATACATTTCCTTCATCTCAACAGAAATCTCTGCAAACAAAAAAAGGAAGGTGAAGGACAAGGAAGAAACTACAGGGAAGAAACTGAGGGGGAAAAAATCAGCCAAAGGTTTTTAAGCTTTCCTAGATTTACATTTTACCATTTCAAATCAGACTTCAAATACAGTGATTATTTTGCCTTAGCCATTTATATTTAAGTCATAAAATATATCATGTGTTGCCTGTCAAAATAGTTTTTTAATACATTGATGATGTATGAGGTCAAACTGATGTACTTTTTTTGCTCTTTCAGAATGTAACCATGGGATCCAAGAAGGGACTTTTTACCCAGTTAAGAGGGTGATCCGCTGCAAAATGCAGAAGTTTAGTTTTTACAATAATTAAAAGTCTTAGATGTACTCAGTGGAATTGCAGCACCCCAACTGAAAACCCCTTAACCCCCCAACTTTGATGTTTTTTCAGGGGATCCAAAAGAAGTTGGTAGAATGGGAGCCCTGTTCACTCTGGTATGTACAATCAGTGTTGGGCAAGTTACTTAAAAAATGTAATACATTATAGATTACTAGTTACAGTCATCTGAGAGTAATTAGTTATATTACAATATTACTGTCTCTGAATTGTAATGTGTTACACTACTTTTGAGTTACTTACACCAAAATAACCACAGAAGTATGACTTGGCATTCTAAAATGCTAAAATTTAAATTTATTGCAGCTCATTATACATCTAGTAGGATAATGTGGGGCAATGTGGAATAGCATTATGACTGTGTAGGCCCCTAAGGCTACTAACAACTTAATATAATAGACACAGTGAAGGCTTATGTCACAAAGCAAAAAGTAACAATCACAGAATCAGAAAAGGAGGGAAAGGATCAAAGTCTGGTAAATCTTGAGTCACTAAAAAGAATCGTTCAAAATGAATGAATCGTTCACAAACAACTGCACATCAAAACTGCACATCACTAGCTGTTTTACCACATTAACGTATCAGCGTGGCTTGTAAACTTAACGTTAATAACAGCAGTCTTTATGACAACGTTAGCTTACCTTGTCATTTCGGGTGTTGATGGGGATTTTGCCGACAAGCTTTATAAAAGCCGGAGATTCCACTGTTGATAGAGGCAGCATGTCTTCAACAATATACTCTGCCACGAGTCTCTTCACCTCTTGGGGTTTAAGCATGGCAGTCTGAGAGAAACATAATTTCTGTTGCTTTGTCTTGCTCTCATCCCCGTCATTTTTTCTCTTCTCTGCGCCAGCTCTCTCGGTTAGCTTAGTGTTACCGTGGCACCTGTCCAGGTGTTTCTTTAAGTTACTGGTGCTATTTTTCGAAGTAGAGAGTTCCCTCGGTGTCGCACACACACATAGATTGCACTTGACTATAATATTCTTATCTTTCTCTTTGATGAACTGAAAATAATGGGAGAATGTCCACCTTGCAAATGTAGACTCTGTCTCAGCCATCCTAACCATAGAATTCCAGCAACAGAAAGAACGTCAGATTTTGTTCTTCGCTGGTGCCACTGCCAAAATGTTTCTCGGTAGTGGTGAATTCTTAAAAAAAAAAAAAAATCACCTAACTTCCTGTTAAAAAGCATTGTAACGCGCGTTACTGAGATTGTAACGGGTATAATATTACCGAATTTTTATTTGTAATGTGTTATATTACTGTGTTACAGCAAAATGGAATACATTACTGTAATTGCGTTACTTTTGTAACGCGTTACTCCCAACACTGTGTACAATACCAATAAAGTAATGACCTTGGCTTGTATTTGTGGGCAGCTGTGGCTCAGTGCGTCAATGTGTCCTTGGGCAAGACACTAAAACCACCAGTCTGTCATTAGGTGTATTAATATGTGGGAATCCAGTCTTCAAAGCCTGTCTGCAAACAGTGCTGTATGAATGTGTGTGTAGTGGTAGTGATACACATTGTAAAAGTGTTTTGAGTGATCCCAGAAAGTATAAAAGCGCTATATAAGTGCAAGTCCATTTAACATCCATAATTGCATCAGGCACTTGACTGAACGGGTTGTATTTGGGATAGCCATTTATATGTGGCTTGCCTTTAATTTATTTTGTGCAAAGCTCTTGCTCAAATCTAAATTAGATATTTGTGCATGTAAGTATGAGATTAACTGGATGGATTAATTGTTTAGAGTAAAAAATAAATGATTTGCCGCATGCTGCCTTAAGTTTAAACATACACGCTAAGCAGCGCAAGGGAACAGAGATCTACTGCGCAAAGCAACTACCTGAGACTGAGCTTCATTTATCAAAATGTACTATCACATCAGCCCCGTAAAGAGGGCAGACAATTGTTGGCACTGAGCTTTTAGTTAAAGTTCTACAGTGTTTGTGTATTTTATCAGTGATGTGGTGCTTAAGGCAGATAAACCTGACTGCCATAATGGATAGACATATGTTGGACATAATCACTCATTTATTCTGAGCAAGGATTTCATTTTTCTTTAGATTGAATTTTGATTAGATGTTGACATTGGGATGCTAAAGTAACACACATTGGTTAAAGGCATTTACAAAATACAAAATCCTTTCATGAACACATTTTCAAGACTATTATTGTGGAGCAAATTGCAGAGGTCTTTTATAATGGATAGCTTTTGAGCAGAGGTATATGAATTTAAATAAATGTTTACACCGTAGGTAATGCATATTCAAACCTTAACCAAAATATTACCATATTTACTGTTATCAGGTTACTGTAAGTTTATAAACCTACTGAATGAAGGGTTAGCAAAATGTGGTTCCTTATTGCCCTGAACCTTATCATGTTTGTTTTGAATTGAATTCATTGTTGATGTAAAGATCTAAATTAATAACAATCTCTTTTTATTACAGTGGGAAAACTTGGCCGGCACAGTGGGTGACAGAGGACAACACCATTAATTAAATAAATAAATGTTCAATCCCATTGTTTTGTTATAATATAATATGTATATGTATGTTCACTATGTTGTTATGCAGTCTATATTAAAAAATGTAAAAGCCTGAAAGACTCCCAGTTTGTAGCAAACCAGAGAACACGTGCTGTGTTTGCAAAGGCTTGACAGATCATCTGTCAGATAGATAGATAGATAGATAGATAGATAGATAGATAGATAGATAGATAGATAGATAGATAGATAGATATTGCATACTTACAACAATATAAATTCGGTAACACTACAATAAGGTTCATTAGTTAACTACATTAGTTAACATTAACTAATAATGAACTGCACTTACAGCATTTATTCATCTTTGTTAAGGTTAATTTCAACATTTACTAATACTTTATACAAATATTGTTAACATGAGTTAATGCACTGTGAACTAACATGAACAAACAATGAACAGCTGTATTTCTATTTACTAACATTAACAAAGATGAATAAATACTGTAACAAATGTATTGTTCATTGTTAGTTCGTGTTAGTTAATACATTTACTAATGTTTAATAAATTAACCATATTGTAAAGTGTTTGCAGAACAAAACTTGATCATATCCCAGAAATAAGCAGACACGTGGTGGCAGAACTGAGTATGTCATTATCATTTGTGAAACACCGCCTGGTTATTTATTGAAATATCCTGATCGAGGTTTAATACCACAATTTACACGCCAGTCAATGAATTCAACAAGCACGCTAAAAGTACTTTGTGGGGCCACGGGGGCCACGACGCGTCAAAACCAAAACCCATCAAGAGAGCCGCTAGGGCAACGATAGCAGGGTCCATAGCAACCAAACAAAACGTTACAGTTTCACATTATTCTGGCAAGATCTGAAAAATATTCGCAACAACGAGCAAGCGAGGGGTTATGTACATTCACTGAGGGAATATTATGTAAATAAAATATATATTTCTGGCTAGAAATGTAATCAACACTTATTTTTATGCAGAATCTAACTCAAAATATGATAATTTTCACCAAAAATTTGAGAAATGACCCCCATGTTTTTTGTTTTCACAGCCGGAATCTTGAAAGTCACGTGATTTGGACGGAAAATGTAACAGTCATACAATTCAAGGCCCATAGGAAAAGAATAGGCAAAAAAAATGTAACAGTCATACAATTCAAGGAGAGCCGCTAGGGCAACGATAGCAGGGTCCATAGCAACCAAACAAAACGTTACAGTTTCACATTATTCTGGCAAGATCTGAAAAATATTCGCAACAACGAGCAAGCGAGGGGTTATGTACATTCACTGAGTGAATATTATGAAAATAAAATATATATTTCTCACTAGAAATGTAATCAAAACTTATTTTTATGCAGAATCTAACTCAAAATATGATAATTTTCACTAAAAATGAGAGAAATGTCCGCCATGTTTTTTGTTTTCGCAGCCGGAATCTTGAAAGTCACGTGACTTGGACGGAAAATAATAGGAAAAAGAAAATGTAACAGTCATACAATTCAAGGGCCGTTATTGTAACCACTCTACGTTTTGCACTTTGGACCAATGTAGTCAGTGTACGTTTTTATATGAGACTGGGTTGTCCAGGACCAGAGAGGGTGGCACTGCGGGCACAGGTAAACTTGGCAGAGAACAAAGCGAATCTGAGCTTCACATGACTATACAGGGAGTGACTAGCGTGAGCATGAGAAAATCTAGCAAAGAAACCAATGAGACTAAATAGCAGACAAATCAAAGGAAAAAATAAACAGGTGTGTGAGCGGTTACAAATTTTTTTTTTCTCTGTGCGTTTCCAAAAAAAAAGAAAAAAACATTAATTGGAACAAGTACGTCAGTAACGTCACTGTCTGTTCGGAGTGCTGAAATGTCAATTATAGCTACTCATCATTAAAGTCATTTTGGCTTCATTATGGCTTATAACTTTTGGCATAAAGTTAAAATATTTGTCATACCTGACCAGAAGATGTTTAACACTTTTCCTAACGGTAAGGATTAAAGGAATACTAAAATAATAAATATAGCTAACGTTAGCATACACTGGCACTGTAATTTACACAAGATTGCAAACTCCATGAATTATCAGCTAACATTATTCTGTCCCTTCAGTTAGCCAGATTGTGTTTGAAAAATTGCGTATCGTATTTATCTGAGGTAAATTAAACGCAATACCCAAGTATCCTTGCTCGATGAAGAATGAGACGGCCCAACGGTCGGTTGGAATTTAAAAGGCTGATTTGCGCTTCAGAGCAGTGACGAGTAGCCTACATACAGTATCATCCAGTGGTTGTCCAGACACCCTAGGCACAACCTTAAGCAATGGCCCTGAATGGTGGTTCAATGTCAATTGTGACAATGCTGTAACAACATTCACCACACAACATATAGCAATCTTTTGGCCATGTTGTTAAAACGTTGTTAAAAGGTTGGGTACCTTGTGCCAACGTTCTGTGTTTGCTGGGTTATACCAAATGTGCTTTCCTGTCACCATGCTCATTTTTGGAGATTTTTTTAGTGTAACATTTTGAAATTATGGACCCATGAATTTGACAAACACGAAAGTACATTTAGAAGAGCCATTGCATTGTTTGCTCGGTTGGGGACGCTATATCTCAGCTGTTTTTGAAAGTGCGTTAAATCTGGTTTGCATTGGTGACATCATATGTAAATGATATGCGGCCCGTGAGACTTGCACTTGGACCATAGTGCGGCCCAGTGGAAAAAAAGGTTGAGAACCACTGCTATAGACAATGGAGTCATCTTTGTGTGGTCTACATTTTCTAGATTTATTCTCCCTGTCAGCAGTTCACCTTGGCTTGAATAATTACAAATCTACCAGCTGGATTCTTGATAATATCCTGAACTTGAAAAGGCATGGATTTATGTATCAAGATCATAATTCCCCTATAGCTTGTGTGTTATAATACGCTGAAAAAAACTTCCCATGCCACACCTTTCTATTTTCACAACATCTTCCTTCGACATCTCTCTTGCAGAACACCAATGCAGTTGCTTGATTCTATGCATTACCTGTTTTATCTTTTATTAATTTACCCAAACCTCTGCAATTCCAAGACTGAAGTTTAATTCTACCTACTTGTGACATTTCTTTAATATTAAGTCAAATATTGCCAGAAGGTATGGAAGCATATGGGTAGCAATATTCAATTTGAAATGTAATATACAAAATGAAAATGCAATATGTAAGATGACAATGCATTTCTGTATTTAAATTTACATTTTCCATTACATTTGTGCAACGTTTGGTGGGAAATGAAATGAAAATTAAATTATATAATTTCCATTTGCCATTTTATTCACTAGTTTTAATATGTAAATTGAATACATTAACGCTTTATAAGTCGCAAAATGAAAATGAAAATGTATTACAGAAATGATTAGATATGTTTAACATGTTCAAGCAAAAACTGTTGCAAAATTATAATTTAAATGTTATTTTTCTTAATTACATTTACACTCACAGTTAAGACACTTGCGATTGCATTTCCATTAAGTTTCCCGCAATGAATGTAGCAAAATTCAATGTGCAATTTGAAAATGCATTCTGAGCCGATCACGTGCCCGTCCCGTCCCGTCCCGCCCTGTCAATTACTAGATCAAGGCGGGGCTCGGCAACAGGGAAACATAGGCTATGTTATGTATTTTGAGGTGTTGGAAGGAAACATGGCGGCGGCAGAGCTGATACGAGCGTTAAATTCACTGGCAGAGGAAGTGGAGCGTGAACAGAGACATTATAGTGTTTCTGAAGATTATTACGCGTCTGCAGGTGATAGAACCAGTATGTTGTTGGAACGTCTGGGAGAATGTTCTGCCTTATCAGGCGTCGACACCCGTTTGGTGTCAACATTATCCTGAGCTGCTGTTGTCTGATGCTGGACTGTGTTAATGATGGTTTCGTTTTGTATAAAATATTCTCATTGTCTGATACATGCTTATCTTTATTCTTATTAATTACCCAATAATGTTGGAGATCTTATAGTTTTCCTTACAAATGCATAATTTAGGCCTAATTACTCTGAAATCACATAATATGACGGGTCAAATTCATAGCTGTGACCGCTCTTTATTTCACCATAACTGAATGTAATGTTCAATAAAGTGACTCATGTGTGACCATCTCTGTTTATGCAGCTGTATAATCATAAAATATGAGGCTGACATGCGAGTCCTCTTTCTATTTTATAAAGCATATTGATCAGATATTAATAAATATATAGGTACAGGGTCACAGAATCTGACCGGTAACATTTATTGACCTAGTCTTTTTTGGGTGAATGTGGAGCTCGGCTGCATTCCAGTCCACTTTTAGACATGCACTTGTGAATTTTATACCAGAAAAATATTAAAAAAATTATTCTATGTTGGCTTATTCCCTTGCCACGTAACCTTTTTATGAACTGCATCGTAGCTTCTCTGCTTTCTGTCAACCTCAGCAGACAAGTCAGGGAAAAAACAGAGATTCTTTATACTAGAATAGTTAGGACTAGAAGTGAGGAGATGGGGTGGTGGAGGGATGCTGATAAACTGTCAACGAACAGAGGGAAGTCTGCTGTATATATAGGCTACCTCTTAACGTTAATTGAGTTGATTAACTGAATGATAATTAGGTAAATAATCTGAACGTGCTCCTAACAAACTTTGTTAATAAAACATTATGTAATGACATTTTGCTATTAATATGTTTATAAGCAACTGAA
The DNA here is from genome assembly GCA_021554675.1 of Leuciscus idus. Classification (NCBI taxonomy): domain Eukaryota; kingdom Metazoa; phylum Chordata; class Actinopteri; order Cypriniformes; family Leuciscidae; genus Leuciscus; species Leuciscus idus. The sequence continues at coordinate 17,905,786 of CM038625.1, read as the reverse complement.
AAAAGCACAAATGTCGGGGCATGTCAAAACTTCTCCAGGGCCTCAAAACCCCCTCAGACCTGAAAGGTTAATCATCATATAAATCAAAGATTTTTAACATTACTGAATGAAATGTTGAGCCCATGAAGAGACATAAGACTGTGTAAGCTCTTGTGGTGTTTATTAACACGATTGGCGCAATTTGTCTTTTGAATATCTTTCTGAATATGATCCAAAAGTAGTCTTTGATAACGCAATTTTCTCAGCTTTTTGTTTAAAATGTTACTTTTTTAAATGAAACGTATCCACATGCAAGTTTTGATAAATAAGGAATGCATTAGGTAGAATAATAATAACATATATATTTTTAAAGCAGAGCCTCTGATATTTATTTTTGTAGGCTATATTTTATGTTCAGATATTCATACACTGGATATTCTGAAAATCATCAAAAATGCTGGCTCTGGCTGGCAAAAAAAAAAAAAAAAAAGAAGAGGGGCATGGGGCAAAGAGTTGTATATATTGACATGTATATTTGTTATAAATCTTTTTCCTAAAGTTTAGTATGATCAACTCTCTGTGTGTGATGTTTGACCTTAAGTCGTTCAGGGTGACATTCAGGATCACAATAAACACATCAAAAATCAGTTACAAGTGGAACAAAATGCACATAAATCATGTTTAAAACGGTAATATTGTGGAAAAGAGTCAAATTGATTAATTAGAATTTAGTCATCTCTTCGGTCTTCTCAAATGTTTGCAAAACAACGCAAACGCGGATAATAGTTTAGACAAGGGATGTCCGATCCTGCTCCTGGAGGACCAGTATTAAGCAGAGCTTAGCTATTACCCTAATTAAACACTCATGATCTAGCTATTAAGGTCCTTAGGATCACTAGAAACTTCCAGGCATGTGTGTTGGTACAGATAAACTCCGCAGGAAAGTGGTCCTCCAGAGGCAGGATTGAACACCTCTGGTTTAGTGTTCATTATTTTTCAAGAACATAGTTTTATAATGTTCAAAAAGGTTTAAAAGAAGCTTATTCAAACATCATTGTTCACAATTAAAAACAAACTATCCACTGGTCAGTTTCTGCTCGTTTTCACACTTCATCTCTCTCTCACGTTTACATGCAGAAAAGCAGAAGTAACTGCAGCTTGTTGACACTTTTAGCTCCTGACAGCTTCATTTTCGTGAAGGACTGCTTATCAGCATTTATTTTAGCAGAAGTGCATTTAACCGCAGTGGGTTTAAAGGTTAAAGTGTCTCTGCACTTACAGTTCTTCTCTCAACTGCTCTCAATTGATCACTTACACAAAACATGTTTTTTTTTATGTAAAGTATTCAGATTGTCATATTAAACTCATCTCTTGCTGAAAAGCGTTTCATGTTTTGATTCAGTGACTGATTCAGGTGATGTTCTGATGCTCTGTGGAGTTTCATTATAGTTTGATCTATCTAAACTAAACAATGATTTTAACAGCTGAAATGACAGACTTGATAATGCCAAACATCTGTGGATCATGGGGTTAAACAGAAATGTATGCAAAAAAAATGTGCTTAATAGTCATGGTGAGAGATAAAGATCAAACTAAGAGCAGAGTTGAAAAAAAAAAAAAAAACCTGAAGAACTGATTAAAGTTCACATTTATTTTTGCAACTGTGAGAGTGACTGTGGACAATTTAATTGTTCTTAGTTTTTCATTTCCCACTATATTTACAGTGTGTGCAGAATTATTAGGCACATTGATTTTCTGATCATATTTTATTCCCAGGAACATTTTGCCAATTCCAAACCATATTAATCTTAATAACTACTATTCATTTTGTATTTAATCATTTATAAGTGATATATAATTGGTCATGAAGGCTGGAAATGAAAAACGCCTTATATTCAGGTGTGCAGAATTATTAGGCAAGTTTTTTTTACAGATAAAATAAGCCAAAAAAGAGATTTAACAAAGACTAAAAAGTCAAAAATGATTAAATCCCCATGAGAAGAGTGCAATACTAATGCAATACTAGAGATTGCAGTTAAGGCATGACCATTGGACAGTGAAATGCTCATTAGGTCAGCAGGGTCAGACAAAAACAGGTGGAGAAGAAAATACACATGTTAACTGCAAAAGAATGAAGCATTAAGGTGAAGAATTAAGTGTGAAACCATCAGGAACCCTTTAGTCTCCAGCGCCACCATTTTCCAGAACTGTAACCTACCTGGAGTCTCCAGAAGAGCAAGGTGTCAGGATTTTTTGAGATGTGAACAGATATGTACAGGTTGCACATAATTGAAAACACTAAACATACTCATAAAGTTGATCTAATAACTGTGCATGTTACTGTATGCATGCATGAGATATAATTGAGGCATTATGCATGAGACAGTATCACTTGTGTCGGATGGTAGATTTTGCTGTATTTGGCCGAACGATTGTTTGGGTGGCCAATGTATTAGATTTATCTCATACATAAAATAATTAAGTTTGACCAGAGTTCGTGTGGGGAGAAGAATTTATTGAAGGTTTGTACTGTAGCAGTTCTTCAGCAGTGTTGGTAATGTCCAATAACAGAACACCACTCGGGTTCAGATCAGGGGGGCCATTGAAGTCCCCCAGTAGAACGACGGAGTCCCCAGTCGGAGCACTTTCCAGCACCCCTCACCCAGAGTCTCCAAGATGGCCGGGTACTCTACACTGCCGTTTGGCCCATAGGCGCACACGACAGTGACAGACCTATCCCCGACCCGAAGGCGCAGGGAAGCGACCCTCTCGTTCACCAGGGTGAACTCCAACACATGGCGGCTGAGCTGGGGGGGCTATAAGCAAACCCACACCAGCCCGCCACCTCTCACCATGGGCAACTCCAGAGTGGTGAAGAGTCCATCCTCTCTCAAGGAGTGTGGTTCCAGAGCCCAAGCCGTGCGTGGAGGTGATCCCAACTATCTCTAGTCGGAATATCTGAACCTCACGCACAATCTCAGGCTCCTTCCCCGCCAGAGAGGTGACGTTCCATGTCCCTAGAGCTAGATTCCGCGTCCAGGGATCGGATTGTCGAGGCCCCAGCCTTCGACTGCCGCCCGATCCACTAAGCACCGGCCCCTTACGGTCCCTCCTGCAGGTGGTGGGTCCACTGGAGGGCGCCCCCACGTCGCTCCTTCGGGCTGAGCCCGAATACGAGCCCCAACCCCGGGCCTGGTTCCAGGGTGGGGCCCCGGCTGCGCCATGCCGGGCGACGTCACGGTCCTCAAATTTATAGGCATCATAACAGTAGCGGCTTGTCAATAGAGGGCGCTGGGGCACCGCCCCCATCAAAATTCCAGAAATATACATGTATACAAAAATTATATAAAAATGGAATAAAAATAAAAAATAAAATAGTTTACTCATACAATGTAAGTAGTAAGAGCCTCAGCATTTAATAAAAACTGGCTATAATCGGTTAACTATTTTCTTTATTATGTTTTTCAATAAGTTTTATGCGGTTTCATTTGAGAGGGACGCCGGACAAATGGATGTCTATCTGAGTCCTTATATTTTCGGGCAGCATGTGACCTGAATTGGTTTCTTAAAGTTTATCCTCCGGACGCAGGTCGCTGCGTCCCTGGCGAATCAGAATTGGATACATGTTATTTTATCCAATCTGACACCTGCCATTCAATTCAACACTCTTTGCCACTACTGCGAGTGCGAGTGCGCGGGCGACACCGTCACTCCGACTCTGTCAAAACCTTGCTAGGCTGATCATTTTCGTAGAGAGAATGGCAGAAGTTAAACCAAATTATGTCATTGATTTACAAAAAAAAAAAACCTTTCACAAGGTGTTTGCTGGAAGAAAAAAAAGGATGAAGGATCTCCGACCGGACCAACCCGATTTATAGATCCAGCAGCAGGCCAGTGACGACGAAGCTACACCCGGAGCTTCACCTGCGCTTGTTATGAGAAACGGAGGTGGCTGGCTTTATTTGCTTATTTGTTATGCTGTTCAATTCATTGCATTTTGATGTTCATGTCATGTATTTGTACTCAATATATAATCTAACTGTACATATCTGTTCTGTTACAGTTAGTAACTGAACTGTAGATCACATTTGTACAATTATATGAAAAAAAGATGACTGAAATAAATGATAAACTCTAAAATTTCAACTTTTATCTTTTTCAGGTTTGATTCTAATCATAATGTAACATTATTTGAAAAAAAAAAAATTCAGTACAAAAAACTTTTTTATTGTTAGAATTGTGATTTCATAAATTTAGATATGAATCCAACTGGAAAATCTTGTGAAAAGATATATTTCAGTTAGTCAAATAGCATATAGTGGAGCTCTATAGCCATCTAGTATCTAAAATGATAATTTTTTACTTTTAAAAATACATTTTACAAAATATGGGCAAAAAGTTTACACTAAACCATGCAAAATTATCCATGTTATCCCCATGAATGAAAGTTAGAAATATGGGTCTTTTATAAAGTGAATTTTAGAAAATGTTTTTTTGTAAAAAGCCTATTTAAATAAATATTTATTTATTTAAAGAAATTTAAAATATATCATAAATCTTCCAAAAACTGCACAAATGTTGAGTAAAAACATTAATAAACAGTGTAAAATTACATTTGTAAAAAAAAAAAAAAAAACTATTATTCTGTTACAAAATTAAATGTTATTGTCTGGGGACCCCAAAGATAACTAGTGTCGTCCCAAATGAAGAAAATCAGAGGGTTAAATACCCCCCCACAAAAAAAGCGCCCAACCAAAAATAATTATCACCAGCCGCCACTGCATCATAAGGGTTTTTTGAACCGCTTTTAGTCTGACCCGTCACCCAATGCGATTAATGACACATGAATGCGATTAATCGCGATTAAATATTTTAATCGTTTGACAGCACTAAAAATATATATATATATATATTTTGGTTTTCCTAATTCTGCATTCGACAAAATAGACAGCTAATGCTGAAGAGTCGTCTGTTAGCTGTTGTAACTGGATGATGATTCTGCCCTTCATTGTCAGCATCCATGTTTTTGCTTAGAGAACAGACTCTCCTGAAACAGACAAAGTCACAGCAGCCTTTTAGTGTTATAGTTTACAGAAAGAACTAAAATACAATAACAGAACTTATTACTAACAACAATAATATGTGGGGTGAAGATGAGGTAAGATATGATGTTGTATGGTGTTTATAGTTTTTAATCAATTAAACAACATAAAAAATATTAGTTAGCAAAACTTTGATATACTGATAATGGTATATTGCTAACCCTTTCCTCCTCCTCCTCCTCCTCCTCCTCCTCCTCCTCCTCCTCCTCCTCCTCCTCCTCCTCCTCCTCCTCCAACGTCAACCCGTTCTGTGTATTAGTGGAGAGCGTCAGCAGTGATGTACAGTCTGGAGGGAATGGCTGCTGCAAATTCAAAATAAAGAATTTTTAACAAAGAATTTTAAATAAAGAACTTCTGTTGGTTTCATCGGCAGTTACATTATGTTTGCCTGCATAACTAACGCATACTTCAGTTAATTTAGTTGATGTCATCTTACTCACCTGTAGATGTTATCACCGTTACTAAGGCAATCACAAAAAGACTCCAAAATACACCTCCGACATTTCAGACGACATAATTCAGACCACAAACTTGAAAATAAAACAAAAGATGAAATTAACAATGGTGTTGGATAAAGGGTTAGTTTACTCAAAATTGTAAATTCTGTCACCATTTACTCACCCTCAACTTGTTCATAACTTATATTAAATTATTTAATGTGCTGTATACAAAAGAAGATATTGAGCAACAAAAAAAGAACATGAGCAACCAAACAGTTACTGGTCCCCATTGACATCCATAGTATTTTTTTTTCTATTATAGAAGATTATAGATTATATTATAGATCTATATATATATATTTCATTACCAACATTCTTCAAAATATCTTATTTTATGTTCAGAAGAAAGAACTTCATACAGGTTTAACACCTTGTGGGCGAGTAAATGATGACATACATAATTTTCTGTTTAAGGTGTACTATCCCTTTAACTTAGTTTTACTCAGTATTTACGTTGTAGCCTACATCTGCCAAACTAGTTAAGTTGTGAAAGAGGAGACAGAACATACCAAAGATATTATGCTTCTCTTTTTTAAAAGTTTACTTCGGCTAATTTAGGCGAAGTTAACCTAACGTTACTTACCAGTTGATGTTATCACTATTACTCATAATGACGGCAATGAAAAGGCTCCAACACACACCTCCATCGTAGCAGATTGCAGATGACATTATCCAGATCACAAACCTGAAAATAAATCAAAGCATATACGTGAAAATATTGTTTAAAAACCGCACTTAAACAAGGGTTTCCTCTATCTCACTTTACCTCGGTATTTCACGTTAGTTCGCTGCAGTTAACGTTAAGTTACCGACGACTCCGCCCGCCTGAGCTAACTTGCGTTAAAGAGGCAGTGGAACACACAAACATTATTTTTTATCGTTTTAACTAAAGAATATTTTGGCTAATATAGGTGAACTTAACTTACTCACCAGTAATATTATCACCGTGACAGCGACCCGGCCGACAGTCAGGAAAAAAGGCAGTAGCCTAAGGCACCAAAACCATTCTGACGGACAGTCAGGGAAAAAAAGGCACTAAAACCATTCAGACGAAAACAAAACGATAAATCATGTTAGTTTGCTGTTAACATAAGTAAAAACATTTGAAAATGTTTGTTTTACATAAAATAGAAATAATATACTAACCTTTTTGGTGAGTTACATGATCTTTTGTCAGTGCAATAACTGCCACTTCAACCCGTCAAAAAAAATAAAAATACAAAAAATACAAAACAAACCTTTGAAAGGAAATCTCTCTTGCCATTGGTCAGTTTTTTGCGGGCAAGTTCACTACTGTAAATTGATTTACAGTAGGGAAGAATTACAGTAGTGACTATATATTTTCCCATAATCCTTTGCTGTTTACAGTAACATACTGTATACATATTTTACAGTATCTTACTCTACATATTACAGTCAAATACTGTTCAAATGACAGAAACCCGTTACAGTGTATATATAACATACTCTATAACAACTTACAGTTAAAAAGGATTTGTTTAGTTTTCACAGATTCAATTATAGTATTTAAATATTTTGTATAATATATTAATTTTCCCTTTTGAGATTCTTCACTGTTTGAAACACAATAGACTCGGAGTGACACTTTAAAATAAAATGAAAAAATCTATTAATAATGGAAGCATTAATTAAATGTAAATCAGTAAACTAAAATTGACAAAAAATATGTTAAATGTATTTTTTTTATGAATGCATTGATAATTTTTCAGTGCCACTCCTGGTCTGTTAAGGGAGTACATTTAACAATTACTGAAAAGCTTAACTATTTAAACAAACGGTTTAATTAATACAGCAGGAGCCCTGACTCTGTTGATAACACTCAGCATTAAATCTTTATGTTAATATGGCTTCATTATTTAATTTATATAACACCATTAATACAGTAAATTGAAATGCAATGATGCATCAGTTTTATATGCAGACGTAAGACTGTTTCTTTCTCTTTTTAACTCTGTGATTCTTTCTTTGTTTTCTCACAGATGTTGAGGAAAATAACGAAACAAACGATCCTTTGAAAGAGGAGATTGCCAACAATGATGATTTATAGACATTGTAACAATAGACACATAAACATTATTTGAAGTCAACCCATGTGTGCTTTTGAGATGTGAAACTAATAAGTGAAGACTTTTGTTTGATTTGGCATAAATACAGAAGCATGCTTTCATTCATTATGAAGTTGATGTTATAGTCTGCTGTTGCACTGATGCTGATGATACTGGTTTCTTGTTTTTAAGAGACAGTTTGACTGTTTAGTGTAATTTATCATGTTGCACTCTGTAAAAAGGCTTGATTACTGTTACACTTTTACAGAAAATTCCAGAAATAATCTTATACTGAACTTAAAGTGTAAATGCTTTTATTCTTGTTTTATATAAAGCACTTACACTGTTACATTATAATTTTTGTTTTTATTCAATATAACATGCTTAATTTGTTTATGATTGCCTTCTTGAAAACCTTGCAAGAATATAGACACCACATTACTATTATTTTTTAAGTAAATCTCTGTCTCCTAATAAGATGTGAATATCTTAAATGCAAAGTGAGTGTTTTGATGAAGACTATATGTATTAAATGTATTAATACATAATGTATTAAATGGTCTTAGTGTTGCTCTGATGTTCTGTGTTCATACAGGAGTTAAAGATAATTTTACTGACACTTAAATCATTCAGCTTTTGCTTTTTTATAAATATTCTAGCATAAAACGCATCAGTTTTTTCATTTCTCATTGTGGATGAGAATTAAGAGAATAAAACCTTGTGTTGCATATTGTGTTCAAGTTAGATGCATAATAATGGATTTAAAGAATTGATCTATTTGAAATCAAATGAAATAAGGCATTTATACTATGTACTACAGACTACAGTACACCCACCCAGATAGCATGTATAGGCTAATCGGCCCGAGCTCGGCTGCCCCGCGGCGCCTGCGGCTTAGACTCGGCATCGGCGTGTGTTAACCGGGCCGATTGTGGCCCGCAGCTCGCTCTGGCACATGCATTTTTGTTACGGCTGTAAAGCACTGGGCCGATTCATGTTCACCGTAACTGGTAACTCGGCTCTAGCTTCTGTATGATCTGGACCACTTCTGGAAATGTCTCGGCTTAGGTTAAATAAAGGATGGTTTTAATGTAGCAATAATTAACATAAAAATTATTTTAAAATTGACGTAAACTCCTGACTGTATTTGTTATACTCGTCGAGTGTCATTTTGCACAGAGCATTCTTTAATATTTATAACCATAGCAAAAATATTTAGTTGTCATGAAGATTCTTTACGTGTATTTTAAACATGCATGGGCGCTTGACATCACTCGCACAGTCACGGTGATTGCAGTCAGTCGCGCATCGGCTGAGTAGTGGCAACCGCAATAAGGCCAAGTCACTTTGCCACCTGCAGGCAGGCATCTATACATACAACTTTGTTAACTTTTGGCTCGTTTACCAATGGTGGGTAACAGAAACAAAATGCCGGCCAAAATATGTTTCTACCGGCCAACATAATTTTTAAGATGTAACGTTAGCTATCCTGTGTTTACTTGGGTTGATGGGATGGGTAGCCTACATGCACAACGTCTTGTTAGCAACACTGAGTCTCAAATTCATTTTACTTGCTATTTCAAATGTTTACCAGCAGTGACGGTTAAACTCTGGGCGCTCGGCTCAGATGCGCCGTTTACCAGTAGGAAGCCGATTTCAACAGTTGCTGCAGCAAGCGTCAGCACGCATGACGTGTCTCACTTTCGGTGAGATAAAACTCAACGCCTGACTTAAAATCATCCCTTTTCGATCCTGCGTCATTACAGTGAACTTGAGGTAAGTCTTGTGTTCAATTTCCTTAAAAAGCATCAACATTTCATGCCGAGCATAGTTTCAATCGAGTTACGTCGACCTACATATTTCGAACTGTTGCTGATTAAATGTTGATTATTATCGATCCGTTTAAACTTTGTTCATGTTCATTTGACAGTGCTTCCCTAGATGAAACGAAAAGAAAGATTAGGACAACAATATCACATTTTTGTCTGAGTAAAGTAGTGCAAATGGGGGTAATATGCTACTTTTATGGCGCGAACGAAGCTAATGTTGACTAACGTTAGCTGCGCTGTTTTTGCGCCAACAGATCATATTTTCGTTCTGCTAGTTGGCAAAGAATTAGTCGCTATACCAGACACCATTTTTATTGAATGCAATTTACGTGAATGATATTTACGAGCACAGTCTTTGATCTGTGGAAGAAAATAAAGTGGAACAAATGTTAGCTGGCTTAAGGCCAATTCATACCGCACAGACAAACGCCAACAAACACGTTTTGTCCTAAAGTATGTGCACATTTTGATCCTGTAAGAAAATATTTATTTTACTTATGTAAATAGAGGAATGATGTGGGACTTTGGTCTGCTGAAAGCTGGGTCATGTCTGTTGCTGAGTGAGATCGGGACTCTTATTATGAAAATGAACTGAGGACTCTTATAACGTTAGAGGAGCAGCTGCGCCGGCGACCTCACAGTTGCTGGGGATTATGATTACGCTGACACGTTCGCTCCTGTTTTTACAGGTATGATACAACAACTTAATATGCACACGAGTCCTGTCATTCGTTCATGCTGCAAATATTTTGTGTATTAATGTTCTGGGTTGTGAAGATCTATGTGCAGACCGTCCGCCATTTTGTGAATGCTGTGACATGACGTCGTGACGTGCATTTAATGGCCTTTTGCACAGGGGCCTGTAACAGATGCACTCTCGACATTTAACAATATAAAACGAGAAGAAAGTTGTGTCTGAAAGCTGCAATCTTTTACTTGTATTGGTTAAAATGAATGAATATCTCGTGTTTTTCCGTGGGTGCTTGAGTTTGTCGGTGTCTGTCTGTTGGGGCAGTGTGAACATGACACTTATTTTTCATAACATTCTGAATACAACGGCCAACTTTTGTTGGTGACTTTTTTTGTTGGTGTTTGCTGGCGTTTGTCTGCGGTGTGAATTGGCCTCTAGTTGTACTTTTATGGCGCAAACTGAAATCGCACTTTATAGCTAACATCAACATTACCTTTGGCTAAATGCGGTCTGTACAGACAGGTTTGAAAAGTTTATTAGCTACCCTAGGGCTGGGCGATATGGCTGAAAACTGTATCATGATGTAAGCGTTTCATATCGGTCATATCGATAATATTGATATTTTTTATGACCTATTTAAGGGACATTCTACCAGAAACGTACATTATCTGTCCTTGAATTGTTACAGTGAATAAAAAAGTATTTCATCCAAAAATTTCTAAAACTGGCTCATAGTTGATTTCTGTGAGTTGTTCTGTAAAGGAATATGTCATTCATTAGGTTCTCAGATATTTTTTTCTTTATTAAAAACACTTTTGAAAATTACAAATCCTGTCCATGCCCTTGTCCTCAGCCAAATTGGAGCTACAGCTTTCATAGTTTTGTTATGCTACAAACTGTTATTTAAAAAAAAAAAACTCATCAATAACAAGTTTAAGCTGTTATCATTCACATCAACTGATCAAAAACATAAAATTATATATAAATTCTACAAATAAATTCTATTTTACAACTGTCCCCATGTTTTGGTCAGTCCTGTCACGTTTACATAAAACTCTACATAAAATGTGTGAAATACACCTTTAAGGGAATCACTCAGAGGAAGTGACATCATTTGACCCAGGTGAAGCTTACATTGATTAAGGCTGAATTGTTTCATTGAATTGTATGATTTTAAGCTTGTTTTTGTATGTTTTTTTTAGGAAGACGAGCTAAAGGGTCAGGCCCTGTCACGGTTAAACATTCCAGAAAATAATGAAAATGTTTTAAATCCAAAACATGTCTAAAAAGGTTATTGAAATTCCTTGCTTGCATGTTAACAGTTTTTATGCTAGCATGCTAGCAGGCTGAGTAATGGCAGTTTACAATGGCCAACCGTCAGGCCCTGTCACATCAGGCCCTGTCACATTCCTGTGTGACACGGCCTTACAAATTAATGTTATTGTTCTTTTTTATTACATTTATTGCATATGTTATGTATTTAACGCATGCAATAGTAAAATGAAGGCCAAGGTGCTTGATTTTTATACAACTGTGGCCATGGAAGTGATTTAAACACCTAAATTCAATTATTTGGAGGGCTGTCCCAATACTTTTGGCAATATTATGTATGTCCTTGGCTGAATTTTACCATAGTCTAATATTACTTTAACATTAAAATTATAATAATAATTTAAAAAAGAAATGCCAATCAAAACTTAAATAAAGAACACAAAACATAACTTTTTCTGCATCATCAAAATCCATAAAGTCAGTCCTGTCACAGTACCGTCAGTCCTGTCACGCCATGGTCAGTCCTGTCACACAGGAAATTATGATAAAAGTGTACTATTTGAGGAAATATTAATTAATTAATCTCTTTAACTGTGTAGATGAAGGTGGGGGTATATATCCACTACTATGTTTTTATAAAAATCTCCTATGTAAAGGTAGTTATTTTACAACTATATGAGTGCCTGTGGGTATTCTGTGATTTTGTGTACTACAGTTGACCGAAAAGTTACTTATATTTCTTAAAGGAATTATAAAACCATGTTAGATACAATCAGGGACATGTGATCAATAAGAAAATGCTATCTGTATCAAAGAAATTCATTAGGAAACCATTCTAACATATACAAATTTGTCTGTGACAGGGCCTGACATTTTAGGGGTGAAATGCGTATAAAAATGTATTTTATTTAATCATAAAAACATGCTGAGATGGGATGATATGTGTTTCTCATAGTTTAACATGTCCTCCATATGTCTCAACGTTCAGATTTAAGAAAAATATATTTTTTTCCCCAAGATTTTTTAAAGTGGAAATGTACGTTTCTGGTAGAATGTCCCTTAAAATAAGGACCAGGAGAAAAATATATTACATTCAACATTTTTATTTTAAACTTAACCTTCCTCTGATTATAATCCCCTCAGTTATAAAGGCAGAAATGTCAACACAACCATGGAAAACAACACCATGGAAGACCATGGAGTCTCAACACCAAGTCTTCTCAGGAGGCTGTGTCTACAGGTAGGAATTCTACAAAGTGATCTCTCTCGGTTTACTCTGACATATCTACATACAATGTTTTGCTACTAATCTGTTATGCCTGCTTTTTCTTGTGTCTTACAGCAATTGCTAAGGAGATCCTTATCCAGCTTGATTCTATCAGAGAGCAGCAGTTGCTCATCCTGATGCAGCTCCTACAAATCTCCAGCAGTTCCAGACTTCACGCCAGACCCAACACATTTTGGCCTCCCACTTTCAACTATTTAGGAGCTACAATGTTTGGAGGAGACATTAAAGAATCCAGAGGAGAAGAAGAATTTGGTGAGTTAAATTATGCATTAATCAGATCATTCCTAAAAGACAGTGCCCACTCTCACTCATGCTATATTCCTTAAATAACTAACGAGTTACATGTCTTTGTTTCAGACTGTTCTCCTTGGAATGGTCGGAGGCATGACTCTTAAAGACACTGTGGGCTGGGTCCTGAAAAGAGCAATGAACACTTCACTGGCGAGACTCATTAAAAGTGTGGTTCTGGGTGAGTGTCAGTTCTGGATAACTGCACTGTGGTGACATCCCAGGGCTCTACAGTGCGACTTTTTTTTTTTTTTTTACTGGGTGTGACAGTGACAAAGTATTTAGGAGCACCAGTGCGACTGACCTGATCAGGTTCTATGGGTGCACCCTCCATTGAAACTAGGGCTGTAACGATTCCTCGATTAAAGTCGAGTACTTGATTTTAAAAAAAACTCAATTGCAATTTACCCGTGTTGAGTAACCGGCAAAATACCGGAAGTGGCGCATTCCACAGACGAGAATCCATGAATAACATTATTACACCGTTTTCTAAGGCTACGCGATCTATTTAAAACCATTTACAATCATAATATAGCATAGTGCTATCATGAAATCACAAAGGCTGTGATTTAGTTAAGAATATGCGCTTAAAAAAAAAAAAAAAGCCCCTGCAAGTAATTTGATTAAATATCGCCTTTTAATGGGTAGGTTAATTTGTCATTGATCAGAAGGTGCTCCTAAATTTTTGACTGTGCTCCTAAACTTTTTAAATTAAAAAGAAATGTAAGTGTAGAGCCCTGCATCCAAATGAAGTTTTGGTGGTTGCTGAGTAACATCACGTGGTCATGCTGCCCTCTTCTATCTTGTGTTTTTCTCAGATGCAGTCCGCCGCAATGCCCTGACCAAAGATTCTACAGAAGAGGAAACAGAGCTGCTCATCACCAGGTGTCTGTGGTTAGCCTCTGATAGGGATGCTGGCCGAAGCCAGAGGGCGAACAGGCAGACAACTCAAAAACGCGGTGGGCCAGAATTAAATGTTTCAAAGTTAAAAATTTTGATATTAGAAAATGGTATTTGAACTCCTTGATTCTACATTAATGCTGTGATATTTCTATTCTATTCGTTTCAATTCAAATCTGTTATTAAAAAGTGTGTGCGTAGACAACTCAAACGCAGTGGGACAGAATTAAATGTTTCAAAGTTAAAAATGTTGATATTGGAAAATGGTATTTGAACTCCTTGATTCTACATTAATGCTGTGATATTATTTATATTCTATTCTTTTCAATTCAAATCAAATCTGTTATTAAAAAGTGTGTGTGCATAGACAACTAAACGCAGTGGGCCAGAATTAAATGTTTCAAAGTAAAAAATGTTGATAATGGAAAGTTGTATTTGAACTCCTTGATTCTACATTAATGCTGTGATATTATTTCTATTCTATTCAAATCTGTTATTAAAAAGTGTGTTTATCCTATTTTTGTAGTGTGGTCTAATAAAAAATGCATTAAACATGAAACCTGTCTTCCTTGTGCTGTTTTACTTTCTGTTTATCTTGCATAAATAACGGCTGCTAAGCAATTTTAGTATTAACCTGATATGAATCATGGAAATCAAAGTTAAAATAAGCCCAAATAAGGAACGGGATTGGAGGCGAGCTTATATGTCCTCTCACTCGGGGTTCCGCAATCGGGCCGCGTTAAAACCGAGCGCTTGGCCGAGTGTCTTTAGCCTTAATCGGGCCGCGTTAAAACCGAGCGCTTGGCCGAGTGTCTTTAGCCTTAATCGGGCCGCGTTAAAACCGAGCGCTCGCAGAGCAATCGGACCTAGATTCATGCCGAGGATCGGCCGATTGTTTTAGCCTTAATCCAGCCGCTTTCGGCCCGCACAATTTTTGCTAGCTGGGCAAGTGCTTTATCAATAATCAATACACTGAAATATAAACCTTAGACTTCACACACACACACACACACACACACACACACACACACACACACACACACACACACACACACACACACACACACACCTCTGAAGCGATAGAAAAGTCCTCGGGACCGCATCACTAGACGCAACCTGCATTGGTGTACAAGGCCGAGGTCCACCATTCTCCCGTTGAATGGTTGCTAGTAGGCCTACACACACATAGTTTAGATGTGTCCGTGGCTGATGGCCAACCAACCGCCCGCAGTCAGAGTCTAGCCCTGGCAGCATCGCGGGGAAAGATGCACTGAAACTTTTGCACCACGAAAACAAACGCGCGTCCCATCATTGCTCTCTCATCTACTACGCGATATCACAGTTTGACACATGTCTATCATTGGAAAGTTCCACGTGGTGTCATGAATAATTAAGAACAAGTGTCTTCTCATTGGATAAGAAAACTCTGTCATGAATAATTATGAGACACCGATGAGTCATCAAAGTACTATACATACAGACGGTTGGTCTGGGAACGCCCCCGGGAACGCCCCGTCACGTGATGTGAATTTAGCCCGTGGGGGAAAACATTGCCTTGGCGCTCATTGAAATACACAGGACAATCATGCCGAAGAGTTGCTGTGTCGTTTTCTGTACCGCCAATAAACAAACAAATTATGAATTTAAGTTCTACATTCTTCCTAATAAACACACAGAACCGGAAAGAAGGACAGGGACTTGTAATTTTTGAGATTACTGTGTGAGTAGATCCCTGTGTGATATAGTAGTGGGTGTTAAACTCGTATTAGGCAGTGGGCCAGATTTGTCTACATCCCTTACGAAAAAGAACTATAGTAATCCTATAAGATTTCTATAGTAGTGTATAATACTTCTGTGATGTTCTGTAATACCTCTATAGTACTTCTATAGTATGTCCCAAAATACTATAGTATTCCTATAAGATTACTATAATATTTTGTCCCAAAATACTACAAGATTCCTATAGTTGTTTTTCATAAGGGATGTCTCATTCACATTAGCGGTATCAATCGCGAACCTATGGAGTAGTTCGAGGTCTACACTCAATACAGACTGCAGTCTGTGAGTTAGGGATAACTGTCAGCACAGTCCCTCAGCAACTTCGTACTACTGATCACCGTTTTACAAAAGGATTAATAGTTAATAGTACAATTGGTAAGTGACAAGGTTTTATGGAGTTATAGTATGCAACAGGCTAATGTTACCGCTACAGCTACGTCTTACCTGGAGATTGAACCAGATAACAAAATATGTCTGGAAACGACACCTCCGGCCATTTGGTTGGGTCATTGACCCAGTTTTTAATTAAATAAGGGCAATCATAACCTATTGCAGTTCATTTTGCAATGTACCGTTGCCGGTCGGCAGGCGTCAATGACTCGCAATACGACATCTTTGTCATTCAAATACACACGATGTTCGCGGTAGAGATGGGGAGTCGACTCCAAAAGAGTCGATTCCTCGACTCTCACTAGCCCTAGTGTCGGAATCGACTCCAGGTCAGGAATCGACTCCCAGTGTCGAGTGTTTTTTTCAAGTTCAACACAGCAACAGTTCATTATAACGAAAAGATTATAATGAATGTAAAGATACGGAAATTAAAATAAAAAGATAAAGAAATGAGAGGGAAAAAAAAGTAATGCCAGGAAAACAAAGAACAATAATGTATAGATAGATAGGCTACCTTATACGCTGAGTTTTGGTTCATTTATGAGACGCGCTTCAGTTCACTCGCCGGCGCCTACGTGTCGTGATTATCTATTTTCTACTATATTTACTTATTTATTAAATCCTGGATGAAACATTGATTAAAATTAAGATACAATTAATACAAAACGAAATTCACTTTAAAAAAAAGGCTTTGTGCTTTCTGTTTGAGGTCTCAGTGAAAGTTTTAAAGTCGCTTTCAGAGCGGTCATGTCCGTAACAGAGAACTGTCACGTCTTTTGTTTTTTCCTCATAAATGGGAACATGAAAAATAAAATAAAATCAATATTTTATGTTCTGTGGAGAGCCAACCCTTCTTCATCCGGTGGGTATTACTTTTGGTTTGCGCAGTGTAATTCACAGAATTAGGTACAAAAAAATATTTTGCTACCTAAAAGTGAAAGATTTTTTGTGTCCCGTAACGCATGTGTAGCCTAGGCTATTTCCCATTAAATATAAAACGCATACGGATATTTTTCAATATGTATTAAATGCATTTTCTGAGAATTTATATTTCAAGTTTTTACTGCAAATGTCCCGTTTACAACGATGGAATTGCCCAATATTAAATAATTTACCCTCAACTAGTTTTGTGGTGTAGGTCTACGTATTGTAGGCTATAATGTTAACTTCAAAAAAGGTGTGTGTCGCGATTCTGCCTTCTCACCGCGACACAGGTTCGTAGATCTGAGTGTAGCGATTTCGGATTCATATTGCATATTGTTACAGCCCTAATTATTAGAATATAGACATTAAGAGAATAAATTGTTATGCAAGTACTTTTACTTTTAATACTTAAAGTACATTTAAAATCAGGTAGGCTACTTATTACTTTTTACTTAAGTAGGGTTTTCATTGTGGTAGCCTACTTCTACTTTTACTAAAGTAAATAGCCTATGTCTCTGGTTATTTGTACTTTTACTTAAGTACTGAGATTCAGTACTTCCTCCACCACTGGTAATAATATAACTATTATTTTTCAATGTTAAACAAAAAAAGTTAAAAAATAAAGTTAAACATGCTTAAGTTAAAGTTCATAGCTTCACTACATTAAAATTATATAAAATAATATACAAAATAAATAGATAAATACACTGTCTAAAACAAGTCTGCTTTTACAAGTTTAATGATTAATACTAACATATTGCACACTTAAATATGATTTGAAGAAGCTGCGATGTGAAAAGGAGGGGGATTTATAAGGTTTAGTTGATTAAACATTTTAGTATAGGAAACATTTGTATCCTCGCTCTTGACTCCTCAGGAAGCCTCCTCGTTCCTCGCCCCCCTCCCGGTGGAATTAAAGAATTTAGATGTCCTACATGAGAGCGGAGCTCGATCGGTTTCAGGGTCGTAGGACATACGAGCGAGAAACGAGGAAGCATATTGAGACGCACCTTCTGAATCCTGACCCTATTTTAATTCAAAGTAAATGGAGTCGAGGAGTCGATTCCACCGACTCCAAAATTAGGAGTCGGGAGTCGGAGTCGACTCCAAAAAAACCGGAACCGAACACCCCTAGTTCGCGGTGTTTTCCCCCACGCCGACTCCACCCTCGCCATGCCAGACCACGCCCCCAACTATGACTAGATGCCGACTGTATGTATAGGGACGTCCCGCGTGACGTCACGCCATTTGGAGCAGCCATCTTGACGGAATAGAAAATGCTAAACCGCTGGTGATAATACAGCTCGTCGCGAAATATTCATCTATTTACCAACCTTTGCGGTGATGATTGAAAAATCTTTCCCCGCTGGCGTCCAAATCAAAGAGTTGCTGACCCATCCGGACTCGTGATACCGATAGCCTGCTAAGCTTTTGTATGCTTTTAATGAAGCTCCGGTGTAGCGTGATAGGAAGTGAATAAGGTAGCTGTAAATGTCACCGAACTCAATGTCAGGAAGTTTTTCTACACATTTAATGCCTGTAAAAAGAACTCGTGGTGCTTCATATGGATCTATGATTCCTAATTATTTTATCTTCCTCTTGTATATTTCTTTTTATGATGACGTGACGTGAAGAGTTAGCTGACGGCCGCTGCGCTAATAATAGATAGTGGCCAGTGACCGCGACGCTGAAGTGTGTGAGAACAAATGAATAACATCAGTGCGAACCACGAACATTTATTTATTTTGATTAAATATTTAAATTTTAATCATTCTGTGTCATTTTTCAATGTCAGTCTTTTCACTATTTACATGTTTATGCCCCAAATGCTATAATATTCAAAGTAGTTGACTGTCGTTCTCCTCTACCCTGTGTACATTATTGATTAAATAGCCTAACGTTAGCCTATTTAAAATCGTTACAGGCACCTCGCGAGCATTCATTCATTCAACTATTTTAAAAGACTGGAATGAACACCAGCACACACAAGCAATCTTTTTTATAGTCAATTTAATAAAAAAAAAATGTAACAACAGGTATGAAATGTCAGAAAGAGAAAAAAAACTTAATGGGAAGACGAGCATAGACTGCTGCAGCTTAGTGGATAAATATATTTAGCCTATTTATTATTAAGATTGCACAGTTGGAAAGAAAATATATTTATAGGAACATTTCAGCAGGCTCAAGATAATTATACAGTGACCATTATTCATTATTTTAATCAATTCGCAGCCATAAAACGTGATAATCCGCATTCTCATGTATGTGCGCTTGTGTATAGTATTCCGTCAAAATGGCTGACACGCGGCTAGGGGTCACGTGACTGGGAGATCCCTATAGTGCTCTGCTATGTCACAGCCTGTGACGTGGACACGATGAATATTTTAAACCCGGAAGATGAAAATAGCGGAAAAAAAACTAAAAATGAACCATTTCCCCCTACTATAAAATCTAACAGATGCTAACATTGTCTTCAATGGTGTTCAACACACATACCTCTGTTAAAATCTCAGAAAGGGTTTCATGACCCTTTAATGAACAGACAAAATATTTGGTTGTGACCAAAAGTGGATATGGAATCGATATCAGTCTAAAGGAATCAAAAGGCGTGATTTAAATCAACAACCGTTAATTTAATTTAATTTAAAAGTAATACAGTGTAAAACACAAATGCCAATATGAGTACATCATTTGCAAACAAACAGAATCAGAGAGTTTGATCATTTATCTGTGATTAAACATGTATAAACCACCTCCGTCATTTCAGATTTCTGTAGGAAAACACAAACACAAAAGGTCAAAGGAGAAAAACAAGCCTGCATGTTTCTAATGCAAAACCTGCAGGAGCTCAAAATTAATAAATGACAGAAATTTGCTGCAGATTCATCGCTAGATATTACGGCTTATGAGTCAGTGATTCTCACATTGGTCTTGTGTTTGTATATAATGGAGGGTCTCTGTCTTTTATGTTCTTGGGACTTTTATTATGAAATGTTAGAAGACAAGAGCAGCTTTCATAAAAGTGACAAAAAATAAAAGCAAGTGTGACTGTGGGGGGAAAAAACATGTTCAACATCAGATATCAGGACAAGAGCCAATACAGGGTAAATACAAATAAGTCAGATTTAGCACAGGAAGCTGATGATATATTTATAGAATAACAGCTCTGAATAGGCAATGTCAGTCCTGGATCTCCACTGTCCTGCAGAGTTTCACTCCAACCCTGATAAAAAAAAAAAACTCCCCTGCCTATTTCTAGTAATCCTGAAGACATTGGTTAGCTCTTCAGGTGTGTTTGATCAGGGTAGGAACTAAACTTTGCAGGACAGCGGCACTACTGGACCGACGCTGCCTATCTCTTGTTAAACATATATGGCAGCATGTTAATGTGCAGTGTACACATTTTAAACAGTGGTTTAAATTGCTATATGATATGCAGTTGTTTTGCATTGTTCATAAAAAAAATACAAATAAAAAAAAAGCTAGGCTGCATGAATAAATGACTAAAGAGACACTCACTATCATTTGTCCAGTGTGTGTGTAGAGTGTTGCATCAGCGTGAGTCTCGTCTTCAACTGTAATGACAGACATGTTCATTAGAGATCCATTACAAAAGTAGGCCTACATTATCACTAAAAGTAAAGACATAAAAAGATGTTTATAACTCACCAGACAGAAATCACAAACTCAGAGAGAACGAAATAAATGTGTGGAACAACATCTCTAAAAGCCTGAGATAAAATATGAAATACTCTACAATCTGAAAAATATCAATAGATAACATGAGATTTATAAAAAAGAAACTCTTCAGTCAGGGAGAATAAACACAGTTCATGAGCGCGTCTGTGTACGTGAACGCGCTTCACACTGACTAGTCACATGATACAATCGATGAAAACTAACATTTATGAAATCAATGAATCCTTTAGCATGGAAACCATAGTTTAGTCCGAATAAGTTACTATTGTCATTATAAATAAGTAAAAAAACTAAAAACATTTGTAATCATATTTTTATTAAGAATTGCAGTTATATGTATTACATACATCAATAGAAATAGAGTGCAATACACTGAACTCTTTTTGATTTTAAATGCCATCCCACACGCCCACGGTCACCTCGTAAAACGCCCTTATCTACGGTGGCCCAGTAATGCACAACACAACGAAATTTAAACAGCAAACATAAGCAGGCACGTGCACACATAGACATCAAAGGGGGCTTGAGCACCTGCCCTTTTTATTCCTGGAGAGAAAGTGCCCTTTTTTCTGGGGTGCTTTTTTTTTTATTAAATTTTTTTTTAATAATATATATTTCTGTTTGCGCACAGCTTCCCTGTCAAACAAATATATTTATTGAAAAATAGTATATCTAAATATCAGGTCAGGAGTTCTGAAGCGATTTTTGTATTTTGTCAATCATTTTTGCAGTGATTTTTTCAGTAAAGTTAACAAAATAGCAGCAACAGCCCTCTTCAGTTTAGAGTGAATATTTGTGTTGATTTTAAAGTGTTATGTATTCTGATAACACCAAAATAATTAAAATGATGTAGTGCCTTGTGCAAAAATAAACAAATTATTAGTAAAACACGCCCCTCTGCTTGATGCAGTTATTTAGGTTATTCTAAATATATACTTGAAACTAGTAGCATAGAAAATGTTTTCAAAACATGCACATTGTGGAATGCTCTATAATAGTGAATACTAAGGAGACCATGGTTTCTGTGTGAACTGATTATTTTGTAGACATCTTTTGAAAATGAAACAATTGCGTGAGTTTGAGGAAGATAAAATTAATTAACTTTTTTAATTATTTTTTTAAAAAGGAAGTCAGGGTTGCGTTAATATATATACTTTTTTGTTTAAAAAAAGAAAAAAAATACGTAATTATGAGAAGTGCCCTTTATTTCACTTGAGCCTCTGCCCCTCAAAATGTCTGTGCACGTCCCTGAACATAAGTGCACAACACAACGAAATGAATCCAGGACTGGGCCCTCATTAAATTATGGAATAATTTTTTTAAACATTTTAAAATAGGCCTATTTGTGGAAATATGTAATATTTGAGTTACATAAAAGCTTTTTATTTGTTTCTTCCTAATTGTCCTTGAAATAGTGGTAAAAAAAAAAACAACAACACCCCCAACACAAAAATGGTTTGGCCACTGATAAAAATGTTATGTTGTCATTTGATTTGAAGTTCAGTACGCTCAAAATATCCGGTCAGCACAAGTCCGGTGCTCAGAAAAGTAAAGAAAAGAGAAGAAGAAAATAGAGGCCTGGGAGATTTTCTAAACAAATATTTAAAAAAAGGTGGTGAAGGTGAAGCTGGAACTAGTAAAGTCAACGTAGAGCAAGGTAAAAAAAAAACAGTGCAGCCAATGTTCACGAGCCTTGTCAGCGGTTTTCCTGCATTGACATTTTTTTGGTGGCCGCCAAAGCAAATTTTTGTCCCGTCAAAGCCTTATTTGATCGGCGAGTGATGTAGAATAGAATGAGTGCTGATCGCCTGACAGGGCGCATAACGAATAGAGAGAGAGAGCCCCGGCCGCACACGCGCACTCACGTTTTCAAACAACACGTCGAGCGCTGTCTTGCTCTCTCTCCCTCGCGCATATTAATCAAAATCATTTGACACGATAGTAAAAGGTCGGAAGACCGCAGTTCTCACATCTGATCTCTTCTGGAAGCTGGTTCCAGCTGCGGCCGGCATAATAGCTAAAAGCGGACTCGCCATGCTTAGAGTGAACCCTTGGTATTTCTAGCTGATATGATCCTAATGATCTGAGTGATCTGTTGGGTTTATATTCAGTGAGCATATCTGCAATGTATTGAGGTCCTAGGCCATTGAATGATTTATATACCAGTAATAATACTTTAAAATCAATCCTAAATCTAACTGGGAGCCAGTGTAAAGACCTGAGGACTGGTGTGATATGTTCATATTTTCTGGTTCTGCTCAGAATCCTAGCGGCAGCGTTCTGTATGAGCTGCAACTGTCTTATGGTCTTTTTGGGAAGGCCAGTGAGGAGTCCATTACAATAATCCACCCTGCTGGTGATGAAAGCATGCACAAGTTTCTCTAAGTCTTGTTTGGAAACAAAGCATCTAATTCTTGCAATATTTTTCAGATGATAGTATGCTGATTTAGTTATTGCTTTGACATGACTACTGAAACTAAGGTTTGACTCTAGTGTCACACCAAGATTCCTGACTTGATTTTTTGTTGTTTGACCCCTAGAGTGAAGGTATGCGTTCACCTTGAGAACTTCATCTTTGTTTCCAAACGCAATGACTTCAGTTTTGTCTTTATTTAACTGAAGAAAGTGTTGGCACATCCAACTGTTGACTTCGTCAATGCATTGGCACAGGGAGTCAATGGGGCTGTAATCATTAGGCGATAGGGCTAAGTACAGCTGTGTGTCGTCTGCATAGCTGTGGTAAGCAATTTGGTTCTTTCTCATTATTTGGCTCATTGGGAGCATATACAGGTTGAACAGGAGTGGCGCAAGAATTGAGCCTTGAGGGACTCCGCATGTCATGGATGTCCACTTAGACTTATGGTCTCCTATACTCACATAATAACCTCTCCCATCTAAGTATGACCTGAACCATTTTAGGACTATCCCAGAAAGCCCCACCCAGTTTTCCAGCCTGTCAAGAAGTATGTTATGATCGACAGTGTCAAATGCAGCACTGAGGTCGAGTAGTACCAGCACTAATAATTTGCCTGAATCAGTATTTAAGCGAATATCGTTTATTATCTTTATGTGCGCTGTCTCTGTGCTGTGGTGCGGTCGGAAACCAGATTGTCAAAGTATCCATTTGAGCATAATCCAGGGCCGAGCTTTCCCCAGGGGAGTGGTCCCTGCATCCCCTGACGGTGCAAAACATCTGGGACATTTTCGGCAGAGCGGAGGTAGACCTGTTCGCGTCGCAAACCAACGCTCACTGCCCAATGTTCTTTTCGAAAGAAAGAGACGCGCTGGCCCTAAACTGGCCCAGGCGTCCTCTCTATGCGTTTCCCCCGGTCGCCTTGTTACCACAGGTAATCAAGCGAGTCAGGGAGAGCAAATGCTCGATACTCCTGGTAGCCCCGCTATGGGAGAATCAAGTTTGGTTCCCAGAACTGATAGAACTGGGGAACACAGCTCCATGGCCGATTCCGCTGAGGAAGGACCTGTTGTCCCAGGCCCAGGGTGCAGTTTGGCACCCATACCCCGAGCTGTGGGCCCTACATGTGTGGGCGATCAACTATCATCATTTCACCTCCTGGAGGGAGTGCTGAACACGATCACAGAGGCTAGAGCTACAGCTCATACCAGCTAGATGAGCTGTATTTGGATGGCTATTAGATGCAAAATTGCTTGCTGGGTGTTAAAAGGCATCATCATCATTATCATCATCATCATCATCACCCCCTAGTGTCCTGATGTGAGAATGTCTAATTCATCAGTGACGGACTGATAGTGACATCACAAAAGCAGCCACGCCCACTGCAGCAGACAACCAATCAGAACAGTGAAAAACATCCCAGTACTGTAACAGAAAACAGGTTTCTATAGTTTTCATCCTTGCTTCACAGACTAAAATACTAGTTTGAACAAAACAGGATCAGAATGTCTCATTGTATGTCTTCAGAGGTCAGATTGTGCACTTCTAGAGCAGATGAAGATCCTGCAGCTCCTCCTAGTGACTGAACATGAAAACACACTTTCTCAAATGCTATTTTAATGTACATTGTATGAGAAGCACCTGGCTGCAGCCTGCAGATCGGGGCGGGGGCTGCAGGTCTCTTCTCTCCACATCTCTTCTCGTTGGCGTCAAGTCATGACGTCGATTCTAGCGGGTTTTCATTTCCGCGGTTCATCGCAGCATGGTGAGTACAGGCAAGCTACTCTTTAAAAAAAAAAAAAAAATTGTTTAATTAATACTTTTAATTTTTTTAAGAATGACTTAGCTTAGCGTTCTTTGCTCTTTACTCCAAGTCCTCCAGAGAGTCGCGGCCAAAGCCGATTCGAAAGACCGCTGTTCTCCAGCAGCTGCAGCCATTCTTTGTTTTCAAGTAGCAGGGAACCGTGGCAACTCTGTCGTCATTATGTTAAGCCCGCCCCGCCTACTCTATACACGATGTGATTGGCCTGACCCAATTTAGGTTTTTACAGCTCCGAAAGTCAACGGAGAGTTGCTAGACTACCCTGGCTGCAAAATAAATTTTGCTGCCGCTAGGGTGCGTCTAGATTTCTAGGCTATCAGTCTCCCTCTCTCTATAGGAACTCAATATCAATGACTCTGTTACTAGCTATAAAATTATGTTTTGGAATTACCAATGGAGGCTTTGGATGAAATGCATAAGACATCTGTCCTACACAAAAAAGAGTTTAAAAAAAAAAAAAAAAAATTCTACTGCATTTTTGTCTACTTAGATGCGTCAAAAGAACACCACAGACACAGTAAAATCAACATGGGGAAATCTCACAGTAAAACAAACAGCTGTGAAAAATATGATACACCAGTGTTTTGGCAGATGAGAAGTTTATCTATGTATAATCTTTTTACCCTTTTAATTCCTTTGTGTGGAAAGACAGTATGTCACGTTATAAAAAGGCCCTAAAAGCTGCCAGGGCTGAGCACCTCCGCAAACTAATAGAAAACAACCAAAACAATCCAAGGTTTTTATTTAACACCGTGGCTAGACTAACAAATAAACAGACGTCACCCGAACAAAATATCCCGTTACAGTTCAGTAGTAATGATTTCATGAACTTCTTCACTGAGAAAATAGAAAGCATCAGAACCACAATTGTAAACGTTCAATCTTCAATCGCGCCTTATCATTCAGCTTCAATTATCACCCCGCAAGAACAATTACAGTGCTTTACAACTATAGAACAAAAAGAGTTAAATAAACTTATCACTTCATCTAAAACAACAACATGTTTATTAGATCCTATACCAACTAAACTACTGAAAGAAGTGTTACCTGTAGTGGAAGAGCCTCTCCTCAATATTATTAACTCGTCTTTATCTTTAGGTCATGTTCCAAGAACATTTAAACTGGCAGTTATAAAACCTCTCATTAAGAAACCACAATTAGATCATAATAATCTAGCAAATTATAGACCCATTTCAAATCTTCCATTTATGTCTAAAATATTAGAAAAAGTGGTGTCCGCTCAACTGGGCTCTTTCTTGCAACAAAATGATATCTATGAAAAGTTTCAGTCTGGATTCAGACCGCATCATAGCACTGAAACTGCGCTCGTTAAAATCACAAATGATTTACTTTTAGCTTCTGACCAAGGCTGTATCTCAATACTAGTTTTACTTGATCTTAGTGCTGCGTTCGATACTATAGATCATACATTACTCTTAGATCGACTACAAAATTATACTTGTGTTCAAGGACAAGCACTAAGCTGGTTCAAATCATACCTATCTTATCTATCATACCTATCATACCTATTTAAATGGAGAAAAATCGATCATAACTCCAGTAAACTATGGAGTGCCGCATGGATCTGTATTAGGCCCTCTGTTATTTTCCATATATATGATGCCACTTGGAAATATTAGGAAACATGGAATTAGTTTCCATTGTTATGCTGATGACACTCAAATATATATTTCATCACGGCCGGATGAAAACGCTAAATTTTCCAAATTGACAGAGTGTGTTAAAGATATAAAAGATTGGATGACGCGTAATTTTCTTTTATTAAATACAGACAAGACAGAGGTAATACTTATCGGTTCAAAAAACCGCCCACAAAACCTCGCACAATACAACTTTAACATCATAGGATGTCCTGTTACTTTATCCTCTACAGTAAAAGACCTGGGTGTTATACTCGATTGCAACCTGTCTTTTGAAAATCATATTTCATATGTTACAAAAACAGCCTTTTTCCACCTTAGAAACATTGCTAAGCTACGTAATATGCTATCAGTTTCTGATGCAGAAAAGTTAGTTCATGCATTCATGACCTCGAGACTGGATTACTGTAATGCTTTATTAGCTGGTTGTCCTGCATCCTCAATAAACAAGCTACAGTTAGTCCAAAATGCCGCCGCTAGAGTTCTTACGAGATCAAGAAAATATGATCATATAACACCGATTTTATCATCACTGCATTGGTTACCTATAAAGCTCCGTATTAATGATAAGATATTGCTACTGACTTATAAAGCCCTAAACGGCTTAGCTCCAGTCTATTTAACGGATCTTCTATCACCCTATAATCCATCGCGCTCTTTAAGATCACTAAATTCAAGGCTTTTGGTCATACCTAGGATATCCAGAACCACCAAAGGAGGGAGAGCATTTTCACATTTGGCTCCAAAACTCTGGAATAGTCTTCCTGATACTGTTCGTTGCTCAGACTCGCTCTCCCAGTTTAAAACTAGATTAAAGTCGCATCTCTTCAGCCAGGCATTCATATAATCCTACAGTTCAAACTACAATCCGGCCTCTAGCTCATAAATGCCAGAGGAGAACTGGCCCCCGACTGAGCCTGGGTTCACTTGATGGAGTTTTTCGGTTCCTTGCCACTGTTGCCTTTGGCTTGCTCAGTTGGGGATATTTTGGGGATATTTAATTTAATTTTATCAATCAATAAATTCCTCTTGAAACAAACTTTGTTGTATTATTTTAATTTAATACTGTGAAGCTGCTTTGATACAATCTGTATTGTGAAAAGCGCTATACAAATAAACTTGACTTGACTTGACTTGTGTGTAACGGAGAGCAGATCACCAGTCTGCATGGTGATTAAATTAGATTAATTAATGCAGTCTAAATCTACAAAAACCCCTGTCTCGCTCTGACTCAAGCTATTCTGACATTCCAAAGCACTCTCATTTACGACACCTCTGTTGTCTTGAGATTGCTCTGCGCAAGACGTGCAGCCCAAATGGCGCCGAAGAATGGTGTAAATCACTGATTACCTCTCTGGAAACACAGATCCCTTTACTCCTAAACCAACAAGACCGTCTGTTTATGGCCTAGAGAGCCTAACGCTGACCAATGAGAGCGATTCCGAAAGCACCCCCCCCTAGGGAGTCTCTCGGACACTGATTTACACGTAGACACTAATTAACTCTTCACAACAATAAAACAGTGTTGTAAGACCAGATGCCAAAACATGTGGTCTCTGCTGAGTACATCAATCCAAGGAGTCAAACGAACGCACACACATAACCCCCAACCCGCGACGCAGGGACAAGAGTTCAGCGTGCGGTTGTGAACTTTCAAGACGCATTCACACACACACACACAGAAACACACGCAGATCCCACCACGTGTGACCCAAAATCCTTGTATAAAATGTTTTAAATGTATTTTCTTGATGTGTGTACGATCCCCTGTCCCAACTATTATGCCTATGTAGTTTATTGGCCTGTAATCAATCTATTGTGCCAAAATCACAAGAAATTATGTATCTCCTTGATTTTAGATCTTAGAACTGTCATTCGCGGTATTGCCGTGTTCCACAAACCCCAACGATGTTGAATCTTTAACACAAAATATCAGAGAATGCATTGTTTATTAAATACCAGTGTTATTAAAGTTATGGACGAATTCATCGTTTCAAAACCCCGCGGAAAGGGGGCGTATAGACCTCGAAACGTCAGGAGGTGGGCCCGATACGTTGTTAAAGACGATTGGCCCACGTACGTGAGGGAGGCGTGAGTTTAGCCCTTTAAAATTTCGCGCCCCTCTCCTCTCAGTGCAGTCCGCCAGAGAGAGAAAGACGACACGCCTCCTTCCCTCAAGGAAGCTTCGCTCGCTTTTATTTTCCTTTTTATTTTCCTTTATTTCCAAGTCTTTTCTTAGAACTACTATTACTTAAGTTGATAGTCTGCTGAAACCAACCCACGAAACCAACTTAAGGCTAAGATAATCTTTGCTGAGTCTTCGCTCGCTTCAAGTCGCCATAGCAACCAGAACGCTGTGACCACGTGATCCAGGTGCCTTTATCCAACACAGACGAACACACACAGAAGGCCGATCTTCCAAACAGAGTAACGTAGATCTTTTAAATTTGCAATCTGAAGGAAATGCTGTTTAAAGTTGTCTAAATATTACTAAGAAACGTTGGGGTTTTGTGGTGAATGACTAAAACTGTTTCTATCTCTCTCTCTAAATTCTCTTTCACACACACAAACATACACGTTCACACACACACATACTCTCACCCACGTGTGCCGAGACAAACACACTACCACGTGCTCACGGAGCCGCCTGCAAACCCACCTCTCCTTACAAAACGCTACCCTCTCAACATCTCACACGCACACCTAAAATCATTCTTATCTCCACTATTAGTTTCCTCTCGCTGATTCTCTCTCTCTCTCTCTCTCTCTCTCCCAATCTCTCTCCCTTCCTCTCTCTCAAACCTTTTTATTTTGTTGTATTTCTGTATTACGATCGTTATATTGCCTGTTTTGTTTATGCATTTTTACTCCTGCGTGATTTAAAATAATTGTGTAATCGCTAGCTTGTTTAAATAAACTTTGTTAAATCATTTGAATTAAGTTTGCCTGTTTTGTTTCAAATTCTGAGTCCCTGAGGAGTGCAGATTTTACCTTATAAGCTCTACGATTGGTTTTATTCTTAAAAGAAACCTAAAATTGTCTAAAACACGAAGATAATTATCTTCTTTGTGGCCACAAGAAAGTGTTATCTATCAGAGTTAAAGACGCCCGATTTCTGTTCATAAATTATACATTCTGTCCGCCGGACGGCCCGTCTGCATGATAAATGAACATTCTTCAACTTCTACCTCAAATTCCCCCTAATTGAGTAAATTCTACCCGTCTCTATCAGTGATTATTACAAGTAATTGTGTAATCGCTGATACAAGCCGAGGTTTTGACCTATTCCCTATTTTGAATAAATTCATTTATGGAAGCAACAGATGCATATTCACACATTGATGAATATTACCGCTAATTTGAGCTAATTAATTCCCCAACACAAAGTCATTGTTGTTACATGTGTAAAGCACTTTGAATTAGTGTATGAAATGTGTTATATAAATAAACTTGCCTTGCCTTGCTCATACAATTAAAAATATCAATATTCTACTCATTCAGTGTCAATAATTCCATACTTAAAAACATGTATTTTTACAGATGTTTCAGCAGAAAATAATTCTACTTGCCCTCTTGGTCTGTTTTCCTGCAGATCCAGAAGATTCCGACAGCAACTACAATCAACAGAGATGCAGCAGCCGAGATCAGCACTATATACAATGAGGATGGGCTCTGCCTTTGATCTATAATAAACAAAATGAAGCATTAACATGAATGAACCTGTCCATATGCTCTACAAAAAACACTAAATGAAATATCAGCACTATATAACTTGAGAAATCAGTTTAGAAAAAAAAAAAATATATATATATATCCACAGACCTGCACATGGCTGACAGTGTGTGTTGATGTCCAGATGTGTGGTCTGGTTGCTGATGGGATTGTTCAGCACACAGCTGTAGGTGTTTTTATCCTGATATTCCACCTCCAGAGGTAGAAAGAGACTGATGCTGAGATCACACACACTGATGCTGGAGAATACACTGATTCCTTTGTACCAGGAGAGAGTCACATCACTCACATTCAACACTGATGAACACACCAGTGAACAATTCTGGTGTGATGATGAAGAACAGTTTCTACTGATGACGGGAACTGGCAGACGAGCTGGAAAACATGAGAGAACATAGATTAATGAGGATGAATGATATATAAGTAGATATTTAAGTAGATGAGTAAAAACATTGAGAGGAACCAAGACTGATCAAAAGTAAAGCCTTGTTGAACAAGCAGATGAAACTGTCACTAAAGACCTTGAGGTGAATTATGAGACATGGTGTATGAATAAAGCATGGAAATATCACAGACTATTTGTATTATGCTTCATTTCCAATCAAGTTGTAATTGTTAAATTACGTATATTTGGGGGGAAATGGTAGGCCTATTCAGCTGTTTATGTGTCTAGGATGCACAAATGCTAGCTATGTAATTAGCAAGACAAGGAGTCTGATATGCTATTCCAGGTTTAAAAAGTATTAAGATGCTTATTTTCTTAAAATCTATAGTTCTCTACTCACCATAGACGGTAAGATTGAATGTGTTGAGCGGTGTCTCTGATCTGCTGCTGGTTACTCTATAAAGTCCAGAGTCTGTGGTTCTGGTGTTTGTGATGGTCAGAGATCCAGTCTTCTCATCCAGCTTCAGTCTGTCTCTGAATCTCTCATCAGGAAAATCTCTCTTATTGTCCTTTCCATTGATAGCTATAAGACTGTAAGACTTGTGGACAGTTCTCCACATTATCAGATCATCTGTCTGTATTTCAGTATCAGTGTTTAGAGTGACAGATTCTCCCTCAGTCGCTGACACTGACTTCACTTCATCAACACCAAACATTCCTGAGAAACAAACAGAAATATTCACTCAGAATTTGGAGGTTTAACAGATTTTGCGTTTTCACCATTTTTAAACAATTTAAAAGTGTGCCATTGCAAAATCACTTCACTTCACTAATTTTAGTGTCGGCTATAATTCAATAATGTGCAATGCATTAATGTAAATGGAAAATAAAAAAATAAAATAATGAACAATGATATTCGAGAAGCCTATTAGTCTAATAATAAAACATGAAAATGGGTGGTGGGAACAATAACAGAATGATGTGTAGGCTATTGGACAAATATAATAGCCTAAACACAAACGAAGGCATTAAAACATACTTACCACCTAGACTCCACAAGCACAAACAGAATATAAACATGTCAAATATTTTCTTGCGCATTTCGCTTAACAGTTTTAAATAAAAGCAATTCCTAATTTAGAAAAGTTAAACACAACAGAAATATTAGGCTATATTAAACATTTGAACGTTCAACGTGTTGGATGAGCTGCAGTTAACAGTGCTGCGCGGGCTGTAATGGAGCGGTTTACTGAAACTCTAGTTAGTGTGATTAAACTCCTCCCTCTTTTTACAGATGTTTTATTATTTATTTATTTTTACATAGGCTACAATAGAGCTATTTTAGTAAATACTTTTACTAATCACTAACTCCGCGTCTAGTGCTGCAAAAGCTCGAAGCTGTTAACACTGCACGCGACAGAACGTCGCAAATCTATTTGACCTTTGATTCAGAAGTAAGGGACACAACAGAAATAGAACGGCTCATTCGTTTTCTGTCGGGGATTTGTCGTGTCGCGTTTTCCGATCCAGTGTAGACATCATCAACGGATTAAGGTATATTATGTGTCGCTCGCGTCCTATGTTGATGTTGGCTACACACGCCACTGTTTATAAGAGTTAGAATAAAGTCCCCATTCCTTCTATTCAGTATTTCATGTTATGAAATTGTATATTGACATCCAGTTCTGATTTTTTGCAGTAGTTGTCACCTCACACGAAGAAGGTCCCCAGAAGTACCCAGAAAATGGATAGATGGATGTTTTACCAACAAAAAGATTAAAGACAATATTTAAATGTTAAATTCTGTCATTATCTGAGTATATCATTGGAGTTATTTGTCTCATTTGAGTGTATTGACACTAAAAGAAGCATAACAATTAAAACAAATGTTTCATGTTTTAACCACACCATTTTCAAAAGCAAGTTTGTTGTGGGGTTTTATACATGAATTATGATAATAAAAATGGATAATGTATAAAAAATAATAATAATAATAATTATTGGGGCCGGATTTGTGCTTAACTGGTTTGGAGAAAATTATCCAATGATGCCCTCTCCTGGCATAAATTCCTCCATCATCCAGTATCTTCATCCTAAATTATTGCTAAATATGTTTAAGACACATCAGCTCCTGAAACACTTTTGAGTTTTTCATTGTTTATACCATTAAGGAAGCACAAACATCTTTAAAAGTTGAGTAGCAATTAAACATGTCTTCCATTTCTGTGTTTCTCAACTCCAGCTCTGCACCTTCCAGAATGTTTTAGATGTCTCACTAATTAAAACACCTGCTTCAACTCATCAGCATCTAAGTGTGTTGAATAGGGAGACATCGAAAACATTGTGGATCACAAGGGCTGGAGCTGAAAGACTAATTTAAAATATAATATTCTAACAAACATGAGTAATACTATAGTTATAGTCACAGGAAATGATTCCCACTTATTAAAGACTGTCTAATCACATTAAAAACATCACCACATGGTGATGTCACCACATTTTCTGTGCTGTCATTAATACAACAGTGATGAAACGGGGACAATAATATTACTATACTCTTTTATTTTGTAATAATAGTAATAAAACAAAAGACTTTGAAAACCATCAGCTTCATCTTGTAACCCCCAACAATCTGTCAGCAAGCACAATAAATAATAATATTCCTGGAAATATATATTCCTTTAGGAAAATTATTTCTACATCTGTAGTTTGAATAAAAGCTTTAGGAATATTATTATTTAGACTAATATAGGCTTCTCAAATATCATTGTTCATTATTTTATTTTTATTTTTTCCATTTACAATAATGCATTGCACATTATTGAATTAGCCTACACTAAAATTAGTGAAGTGAAGTGATATTTTGCAATGGCACACTTTTAAATTGTTTAAAAATGATGAAAACGCAAAATCTGTTAAACCTCCAAATTCTGAGTAAATATTTCTGTTTGTTGTTCAGGAGTGTTTGGTGTTGATGAAGTGAAGTCAGTGTCAGTGACTGAGGGAGAATCTGTCACTCTAAACTCTGATCTTACTGAAATACAGACAGATGATATAATAATGTGGAGAACTGTACACAACAACAATCTCATAGCTAAAATCACTGGAAAGGACAAGAGGACAGATTTTCCTGATGGGAGATTCACAGACAGACTGAAGCTGGATGAGAAGACTGGATCTCTGACCATCACAAAAATGAAAACCCGCTAGAATCGACATCATGACTTGACGCCAATGAGAAGAGATGTGGAGAGAAGAGACCTGCAGCCCCCGCCCCAGGTGCACCCCCGCCCCGATCTGCAGGCTGCAGCCAGGTGCTTCTCATACAATGTACATTAAAATAGTATTTGAGAAAGTGTGTTTTCATGTTCAGTCACTAGGAGGAGCTGCAGGATCTTCATCTGCTCTAGAAGTGCACAATCTGACCTCTGAAGACATACAATGAGACATTCTGATCCTGTTTTGTTCAAACTAGTATTTTAGTCTGTGAAGCAAGGATGAAAACTATAGAAACCTGTTTTCTGTTACAGTACTGGGATGTTTTTCACTGTTCTGATTGGTTGTCTCTGCTGTAGTGGGCGTGGCTGCTGTTGTGATGTCACTATCAGTCCGTCACTGATGAATTAGACATTCTCACATCAGGACACTAGGGGGTGATGATGATGATGATGATGATGATGATGATGATGATGCCTTTACACCCAGCAAGCCAATTTTGCGTTTAATAGCCGTCCAAATACAGCCCTGATGTCTAGGCTAAAACAAGGCTAAATTTCAGTGAAAATTTAATAGACGTCTAAACGTAGCCCAAGAATAGACTAGTCATCAAATAGACAGCAAATGAATGACTACATATCATAGTTATAATAACTTAAAGATTCTGTTTACTCAAATATAACACACATAGGCCTACATGACAATCCATCCTTCAAAAAATAATATAAAACTTTTATGAAGAACAATTAAAAAATGGACAACCTAAGATAATAACAAATGGAAAAAAAATATGAAAATACAATTATGACACTTATTAATTATACAATTACAATTATGAAAATAAAATATTATAAATACAATAAAAAAAAAGATTATAATAAAAAATATTGGAAATTAACTTAAGATAATGAAAATATAAAGAATGACAAAATAAAATATTTTAAACAACAAGCTAGGTATAACTTGCATAACTGTAAAGTTTGGGTTATTTATTCTCTTAACTGAATTAAGTTCAGGAACTAAAACTAAAAGAAAAGTGAATTAAATTAGAAATGTTTAAATTACTACTAGTTAAGTACTAATTAAAATCATAATTTTAATCAAAATAAAATGGGGGTCAAGTATCCATCATGTGTAGTTGCATGTAGTGTTTATTCATGTCATGTTGTTCTTTTGCTATTGGAACAGTAACCAGACAATGCTTTAATCATGCGATGGAGTGTCTCAGACCAATCACAGAGAAAATAAAATTACATTCTTTAATATAGGATAGGTATATGAGCAAAAAATAACATGATTTGATTATAATTTGTCTCTAATTGGTTCTTCGTTTATGCAATAATTTTATGTATCAACCTAAATCAAGTTAAATCTTATTTGACAGTCTTATTTGAAGAGAATTATTAGAGACCAAGTCCTGACTGTGGTCGAGAGGTGGAGCTGGGGATGGAGGAGGGTAATTAGTTAGTTAGGAGTTCAAAAAGTAAATATTCAATAGGAGTGAGTTACTTTTGGGGTTTCCGATGAAGGATCCAGCACATTATAGGCAGTGGATAAAGGCTACAAAGAATCGTAAATAGGGCTGGGCGATTTATTGAATGTAAGTAATATCTCATCACTCAGCAGTGAAAAAATTACATGTAATGGCAAGATTTACTTTGTTTTCTCTTTGTTTCTATGTGCTGCTGTGACAGTTGAAGAGAAGACTGTGATAGTGAAGGAACATCACAGCTGAACACATCGGAGTCTATAAACTACAGGCCATCAGTAAAAGAGGAACCTTGTAGGCTATCAAAGGTTCATTGTTACTGTCAGACGTAAGTATATCAAGACTTTAAATGTAATAATCATCATTGTTCCTCGTAGATTCAGTTTTTTTCTTTAGGTTATTCAGCTCAAATTGGTTTCCATGCTTTTGATTCTGTTAAAGCTCTGATTCCTCAGAGCCAGTGTATTTAAAGGATTAATTGACCAATTGCAAAATATTTTCTCAATAATACTTGGATACCAAGTTGGTAGAAATATATATATATATATATATATATATATATATATATATATATATATATATTATTTTATTTATTTTTTTAATCGGTGCTACCTGACTAGAGAAAACAGAAAAAGGGTTGTTGTCTTCCCATTTGCCAAATTGGCAGGAAACCTTCACCACCATTATGCACTGGGCATGTTGCAGTCCAATGCCATTCCCAGTATGCACTTATTTAATAGGCTTGACCAGAGTCAAAATCCCGCCTTGATTGAGAAGGAAATACTTCTCAGCAAACTTTTAGCCACAATAATGTCGACTTGTACTGTTCCTGAGTTCGAAGAGTAAACATTCAGTAGGAGTGAATTATTTTCAGTTTTCAATGAAGGATCCAGCACATTATAGGGAGTGGATAAAGGTTGCAAAAATCATAAATGGGGCTAGGCAAAATATTGAAAGTAAGCAGTATCATCTCTTAACTC
Source organism: Leuciscus idus (assembly GCA_021554675.1). Lineage (NCBI taxonomy): Eukaryota > Metazoa > Chordata > Actinopteri > Cypriniformes > Leuciscidae > Leuciscus > Leuciscus idus. The sequence goes on along the minus strand of CM038625.1, from coordinate 17,869,381 downwards.
GGCAGAGTAAAAATTACCTGTGATATGCTGATCTAATGGCAACATTTACTTTGTTTTCTCTTTGTTTCTATGTGCTGTGACAGTTGAAGAGAAGACTGTGATAGTGAAGGAGGGAGAGGATCTCACTCTAAACACTGATGTGAAAGTACAGACAGATGATCAGATCCTGTGGACGTTTGGAGCTCGAGAGACTCATATCGCTGAAATCAGAGAAGGAGCAAGAGAGACATTTGATGGTTCTGATGGGAGATTCAGAGACAGACTGAAACTGGAAAAGGGAACTGGATTTCTCACCATCACAAACTTCACAGCTGAACACATCGGAGTCTATAAACTACAGACCATCAGCAACAGAGGAACCTTGTATCAAATATTCATTATTACTGTCAGAGGTGAGTATATCTGGTCTTTCTAAAATGAAAATTAAAGTTCTTCTTAATTTGTCTACAGGTAATTCAACTCAAACTACTTAATGTTCAGACTCAGTCAGAGTTAGTTTTGTAGATCCATTTAGTTTCAGCATCCTGTCTGTTGTTGAGTTTTATTTGTTTCCCTTTTCCTGTGTTGAGAGGAGACAATATCAAAGATGGAGGAAGAATCTGTCACTTTATACCCTGATACTGAAGTACAGAAAGATGACCTGGTCCTGTGGATGTTTGGAGATGAAGACAATCTCATAGCACAAATGATGGGAAAGACCAGAGAGAAACATGACATTGCTGATGGGAGATTCAGAGACAGACTGAAGCTGGACAAGAAGACTGGATCTCTGACCATCAGTAACACCACAATTGAACACTCTGGACCTTATAAACTACAGATCAGCAGCAGCAGAGGGACGTCATACAAGAAATTCAAAGTTGTAATACATGGTGAGTAGTAAATGGAGATGTACATATGTGAAGTGTGATTGTGCATTGAAATGAACACAGAAATTTGATTCTATTTTATACTCTAATTTTATTTATTTTTATTCTTTAAACTTTATTCTGCTACAATTGAGTGTAAATGTCCATGAATGTCGGGGTTCTTGGTTAGTCCTGTCCTGTCAAGTTTGTTATAGTTTTTTGATTAAATAAAAGCCCACACATCAGAGCATCCTCGCTTCTTTCATCACTCCAAACCTCGGCAATGTTTGTTTTTTTACCACAAGTTTGTGATTGATTTAGTTTGATAATTAACGAAGCTGCTGATTGGCTAAAATTGAGCTGCATGGCATCACTATAATGATGAATTAATTTGTCTGTTTAAAACCACATTGTTAATGTTGACAAAAACAAAACTATAAAAAAAAAAGATTTCGGTCATTGAAAATAAAGCTGAAATAAGAGAAGATAAATATTTGATTCGAATTTAATGAAAATTTGAAATCTTGCCTTGGCACCTTAATGAAATAAGATTAAGTTTAACCACTAAAATGACTACAGATTTACTCAAAAAAGAATTTTAATAGTTAACATTGAAGGTTATAGTGTATAATTGTAATTTGTCCTCAATTTATCCAATATTATGCAGGACATTTACTGCACAGAATCATAAATAATGTACATGTACAGATTACTGCACAGTCATAAATAATGTACATGTACAATATAAATATTGTGTTAAAACCTATTGTTTTGTTTTAATATGCTTTAATTATGTGACATAATTAAGGTGCATGTCATTCATCTGTATAAATGTGCTCTCTATCTCTTTGTCCATTACTTTACTCACTCTCTTGTTATAATCTACTCATTTCTTTGTGTTACTGTGACATGAAGTGAAGAAAGTGTCAGCGCTAGAGGGAGAGGATGTTACCCTCAAGATCTTACAAGTATTACCTGTCACTGTCACCAAAAACTTAATATGGATTACTTTTAAAATCGTATTTCTGTACTTTTTAATGCATGAAGGTTTTGATTGTCTAGACTTTTACGAAATGAAGAGAGAAAATGTATTAATTTCCTGAAGGCCATTTGGTTGCAGCATACAAACACATAATATAACACAATCCCATACAAATACAATCTAAAGCATTTATTAATTTAAATCTTAGTTAATGTTCATTTCAACATTCACTAAAACATTATTAAAATCAAATGTTGTATTTGTTAACATTATTTAATGCACTGTGAACCATGAAAATTTAATCACTATATTTATTTACTAATATTAACAAAGCTTAATCAATTCTGTAACATATGAATTGCTCATTGTTAGTTCATGTTAGTTCTTATATTAAGTAAAGTTAACAGATGCAACCTTATTGTAAATGGTTTCCAAAATATCTTCATTTGTGTTTTAATGATGAATGATATGAGGGTGATTAAATGACAAAATATTGATTTTGGGGTGAACAAGCCCTTTAATGTACAGACTACAGTCTTTAGATCATTTCAGTTGTTAGAAATCTGATTGAAGAAGATTAAAAATCTCCCACTGAAGTATATATTGAAATGTTCTGTTTGCTATTTCCTACAGCTTTAATTTAGATCCAGACTGATTAAATAAAGCTAAATGTTACATGATTCAGCAAACTGAAACAGTAATATGAAGTTTCTGTGTAATATGAAGCTGAAGATGAAGAAAAAATGTCCTTGTGAAACTGATAAATTGGCATCTGAATGATCTTTTGTTGCAATTTTTGAAGCGAGGATGATTTTAGGGAAGGAGGAAAAGAATGTGACTCTATACCCTGATACTGAAGTACAGAGAGATGATCTGATCCTGTGGATGTTTGGAGATCAAGACATTATCATCGCTCAACTGACCGGAGAGACCGGAGAGACGACATATGCTGATGCAGACGAGAGATTCAGAGACAAACTGAGGCTGAACAAGAACACTGGATCTCTGACCATCAGTAACATCACATCTGGACCTTATAATCTACAGATCATCAGCAGCAAGAGGACGTCATACAGGAAATTCAGAGTTTTCAATTCTTGTGAGTCTTTCCATTTCATTTGCTAATATAGATGAGGTCTTCGCTAATAATGCAGTATTTTCCCATCAGGCATTTTGACAGATTTGTCAAACATCACATTTAATATGTATAAAGATGCATTAATACTACAGTAAATGTAGACATGAGACCTCAGTTGCATCGGTTACTGTCTGACAGTGTAATATCAGTTTAATCTGAGTAACTTTCTCTGTTTGTTCTCCAGGTGAGTCCGGTCCCAAGACAGTGTCAGTGATGGCGGGAGAATGTTTAGTTTTAATCACTGATTTTAAGGTAGAAAGAGATGAGAAAGTGGAGTGGAGATTTGAAGATAACATTCTCACAACTGGAATGAATGGAGACATCAGTAAGACTTCATACGGTGCTGATGTGAGATTCAGAGGCAGACTGGAGCTGCACCATCAAACTGGATCGCTCACCATCAAAGACACCAGAACCAGCGACACTGGAGTTTATCATCTAAACATCTGCAGTGGAAAGAACATCTGCTGGGAATTCAGTGTTACTGTCAGTGGTGAGTAAATCAACTCTTCCAATATGAGACCCTAATCATTTATGGGTGAAAAAGTGGCTTCAGATGTTTCATTGCAAAATAAAAATTCTGTAATTTGCTCTCCCTCATGTCGATGTATGACTTTCTCTTTAGAGGAACATGAAAGAGGGTTCATATTTAGTTTACTAGAATTGAATGCTTTTCTAAATAATGAAAGTCAAAGTAGAATTTCAATGGATGGAAAAAATGATCAGAGAATATAATGATTCAGAGACCATTAAATGTCTTATAGGTTTGGACTGATTTCATTCTGTAGCCAGAGAGGCATGATAAAGTAAAGTCTGCAATGAGAGAGTGAGCGAGGAGACGAGCGGTAAGGAAGTAGATCAAGTGCATGACTAACGCCTTCCTCTAATTACCTAATTATAATTTTTGTTCCATCATTTTGAGCGTATTCATGAAAACAATGGAAACATTCTCTGGTGTATCACAATGTGTCGAAAACTGGGGATGTCGCAGTGAGGAAATTTCCACACCGGTTTATAAACTTGGGAGGGTATCTATATGCAGGGTATTGAAATTACTTTTTAATGCACACTCACTTTTGACTTTTATTTTCGAAGTTGCGATCACGCATAGGCATATATATATATATATATATATATCTCCAACCCCTCTCCTTCTCGTCCAAACTCCCTCGCCCGTTGCAGACTCCGCATTAACATGACCCACTTGCCACACATACAAAGCATGTTTTTTCTAGTTTTGATGTGACCTAAAGAATTGACTGTGCATTATCTAATAAGTCTGTGATTGCTGTTAAAACAGGATCAGAGAAAAGCTCCTGGAAACGAACCAAAAGAGTTTAAAGCAGGTGAGAATATGTTGTGTGCGCTGAATCTCGTTAACTTTAACGACACCCTGTGGTGATAATCAAGTTCTTGATGATGTTTAGATGTTTAGCAAATCATTAACAGCGATCTAGCAGAAAGCCAGGTTGTCCTGGTATATTTTTCTGTTAATATGAAAAATCAGGTAGATTTAGCAGTCTAGCTGGTGTATGATGTATATTATGATGTTATGATGAACTATTTGCCTTTCTCCACTAAAGTTGTTCAAAGGGTTTCTAAGGATGCTGATATTTAGAAGGCAAACGCAGTTTGAAATCGCTGGTGTTTCTGACGTCACAAACTACCTGTTCACGTCAACGAGAGGATGGTGTGAGTGAGTGGAGGCGGGGCTAATTTTCATATTCCTGGACCACGTGTACTAAATTAAGCAAGGGTGTAAGTTACATTCAAGCTATTTTAAGTCATGAAGGCATTTTAAGGCATTTCTTTCAAGGAAAAAACATTTAAATGCCATTTTGATGATCAAAGATAAGTTTTAAGGCATACAATTATTGACTACAGGGGGTCTTTAAGTTTGCATGTTCTGGAAGGTATGTGACAGAGTTCACAAATAATATATGTTCTTTTCTTACAAATGAACATGAAAAGTACCCAAATAATACAGAACCTGGTAATTGGTCATTTAATGGAAAAGTGTTAACATTGCTTCTGACGTCTAAGATCTCTCTTTTTAATTTCTCTAATTGTCTCTGTTTTTCAGATTCCACTGGAAACGGACTGAATGAATCAGCAAGTATAGTGATGTCACTGATTCCTGATGGAGTACAGCAGGGGACGAGTTCAGTTTGATGAGATAACACACACACACACACACACACACACACACACACACACACACACACACACACACACACACACACACACACACACACACACACACACACAAATGACCCATGTGCTGTTGTTAAAAAGTGACGCGGAGGGTGCCAATACGTGAGTTGGGAGTGAGAACATGTTGGATTGTAAGTGGAAATGCTCTTGCATTATATAATATCTTAGGCACATGTCAGTTTTTATCAAGGAAAAATGGTTTGTTTCTTATCAAAGCCTTCAGAACATTTGGAATATATGCAACGCGACGCATGAGATTATTGTATGGCATGTTTTCACTCTTTTTTTTTTTTTTTTTAAGACCCCCTTGTGGTGAAAATCAGCTTTTAATGTTGTTTATATGTCTATGTAGTGTTTTTAAAATGCTTAAAGACAAACCATGTGAAAATTCATAAGTGAAAAAAGACAGTCTCAAAAACACGGTTTGAAATCACAGTTTTTTCTGACGTCACAAACTAAACTACCTTGTAAGCAATCAGGTCAACGTGCCGGCGGGATCTAGCAGGTTATCCTGGTATATTTTTCTGTTGAACCCTAACCCTACAATTAGCAATATAGTGGGTGAATTATGTATATGATGTATAATTCACTCTTCCAGTTCTTCTTCTGAATCAGTTTCTGATTCAAACATATATGGCTGAATTAAACCAGTATTTTCACTTGCCATTGTGCAGCGTTTATTACAGTTAAGTTGAGTGAGTGGATCTCTGTAAGTGGTATTCACTGTGGAGGCGGGGCTAATTAGCATATTCATGAATCTGCATCTCTCTATAAATTATAGAAACGTCTGTCTGTATGTCCGTCTGTCTGTCTGTCTGTGTGTGTGTTATTGGCATATCTCTCGAACCGTTAGTCCGATGGATTTCAAACTCGACAGGTGTCTTGCTACGGGCACGAGTAAGTGCAGTGCCAAGTTTGACGTTGTTTGGATGAGAAATGCAAAATATATTGTTAAATATATAATTTTTAGAAGGTTGTGGTTTAAAAATAAACATTCTGACATAATGAGTTGTGGTTTAAAAATAAACAATAAACACACACTCTCTGGATGTTAACTGAATCTGTAAGTCACACTGTTTACTTCTTAATAATGTTTATTTAAAGCTACGCTGTTTACTTATTTATTACTGTGTCATGCGTGCTGAAGTTAGCCTGTAACTATGTGATGTTTAATATGTTAAATAAGTAGGCTAGTAGTAATAGGCTATGCAGGCTTAAATAAGGTTAACTATCCTCTTACCGATCGAACGGCAAATTTCCATCAGCTCAGCTGCGTGGCGTGTCCGTTTTTATTTCGGCTCCCATGTGAACAGGTTAGAGTTAGCACACTGCCTGCGTGAGACTTGGCCTTGGTACGAATCAAAGGAAAACCTGACTTCTTCCTCACCTTCACTTGCAACCCGAACTGGCCTGAAATCACAGGATCACTTTTTGAGGGTCAACAGACCAATCAGAGACCAGACATCATTGCTTGAGTATTTCACATGAAGGTGGAGGCACTCCTCACAGACCTCCTCAAGCATGACATCTTGGGACACATTGATGCATATGTGATGGTGAAGGAAACACAAAAGAGGCATCTTCCACATATACACATGCTCATGACCATGGTAGCCCGTGACAAACCCAGGACCGCCAGCGATATTGACCGTGTGGTGTCTGCAGAGATTCCTGACAAAAACACAAATATGGAACTACATCGCATTGTAACATCACACATGATTCACGGTCCATGTGGACAATGGAACAGTGCCAGACCCTGCATGGTAGACAAAAAGTGCACCAAAGAGTATCCCAAACAATTGAGACAGAACACAAGCTTTTCAGACAACTCCTACCCATTGTACCGAAGACGAACAGAAGGAGCACCTGGTTCTCCCATCATCAAGACCATCAGAGGTGGCGTCAATGTACAGTGGGTACGGAAAGTATTCAGACCCCCTTATATTTTTCACTCTTTGTTATATTGCAGCCATTTGCTAAAATCATTTAAGTTCTTTTTTTTTCTCCTCATTATTGTACACACAGCACCCCATATTGACAGAAAAACACAGAATTGTTGACATTTTTGCACATTTATTAAAAAAGAAAAACTAAAATATCACATGGTCCTAAGCATTCAGACCCTTTGCTCAGTATTTAGTAGAAGCACCCTTTTTATCTAATACAGCCATGAGTCTTTTTGGGAAAGATGCAACAAGTTTTTCACACCTGGATTTGGGTATCCCCTGCCATTCCTCCTTGCAGATCCTCTCCTGTTCTGTCAGGTTGGATGGTAAACGTTGGTGGACAGCCATTTTCAGGTCTCTCCAGAGATGCTCAATTGGGTTTAAGTCAGGGCTCTGGCTGGGCCATTCAAGAACAGTCACGGAGTTGTTGTGAAGCCACTCCTTCGTTATTTTAGCTGTGTGCTTAGGGTCATTAGCCGCGTTTCCACTGTCGGGCCAGTGCGAGCCAGGGCTTTAAACGGGCCGTGCCGGGCTAATAGCCTCGGGCTAATAGCACCGGGCCTGCGTTTCCACTGTCGGGCCAGAAGCTCCACAGCGCTTCACTAAAACACGCCCATAACATGCCTCTCTGGAACAACGTCACACTAACCCATTCACCAACAAATGGAAGTTTTATCAGAAAACTAATCAGAAATCACTGGAAACAGCGTTGAAAACAAACATGATAAAAGCGGCCGTTTGCTGGCATTTTTGTTGTTTACTTGAATATTTAAAACCCAAGCATCGATGTTTTACCACAGGTTTACAATAAAAAGTGATACATTGATCATAATGAATTAATTTATGTCAAAATTGCACATTAGTCACTCAGAAATAAATTACCGTTAGGTCTATTTCACAAAAGAAAGAGGACACACTTACTTCTTCAGTCTCGTCTGTTACTGTTTATCTGGTAGTTACAGGACATATTTACATCACATTTAGAAAGAATGATAATTTCTACAAATATATGCCACCAAAAATACGACCTGAGGAGCTTTAGCACTCTGTCGACTCCCATACAGATATTTTCTGTCAGAGAAACAGAGGAAGTTCCCGAAAAAAAAGTTGCTTTATTTTATGATAGTCCGGTATAAAGAGACGAGACGTAGGCTACTGACAGATAAAATAAAAACATGACTGTGATAGCCTTTATGATTGGTCTGATTTCTTCAAGCGTTCACTATGTTTTTTTACTATGCATATCTTCAAGCGTTTACTATGTTTACTATGGTAATTGTTAGCGCGCATAGTCTTTTGCATCACAAACACAAGGCATTCAAACATGAACGCGAGTTAAATTATTTTAAAAGTCTTTAATGCTGACAGAATCATCCGGCACTGCCGTCTAGCCCGAGCTGACCCGCTCTGGCCCAAGGTATTCGACGGGCCAGAAATCCTGGCCGTTGGCCCCGAATAAGCCCCGATCAAGCCCCGGAAATGACAGTGGAAACGCGACTGGCCCTGGCACGCACTAGCACGGAACGGCCCTGGCCCGACAGTGGAAACGCGGCTATTGTCTTGTTGGAAGGTGAACCTTCGGCCCAGTCTGAGGTCCAGAGCACTCTGGAGAAGGTTTTCGTCCAGGATATCCCTGTACTTGGCCGCATTCATCTTACCCTCGATTGCAACCAGTCGTCCTGTCCCTGCAGCTGAAAAACACCCCCACAGCATGATGCTGCCACCACCATGCTTCACTGTTGAGACTGTATTGGACAGGTGATGAGCAGTGCCTGGTTTTCTCCACACATACCGCTTAGAATTAAGGCCAAAAAGTTATATCTTGGTCTCATCAGACCAGATAATCCTATTTATCACCATCTTGGAGTCCTTCAGGTGTGCTTTCATGTGTCTTGCACTGAGGAGAGGCTTCCGTCGAGCCACTCTGCCATAAAGCCCCGACTGGTGGATGGCTGCAGTGATGGTTGACTTACTACAACTTTCTCCCATCTCCCGACTGCATCTCTGGAGCTCAGCCACAGTGATCTTTGGGTTCTTCTTTACCTCTCTCACCAAGGCTCTTCTCCCCCGATAGCTCAGTTTGGCCGGACGGCCAGCTCTAGGAAGGGTTCTGGTCGTCCCAAACGTCTTCCATTTAAGGATTATGGAGGCCACTGTGCTCTTAGGAACCTTAAGTGCAGCAGAATATTTTTTGTAACCTTGGCCAGATCTGTGCCTTGCCACAATTCTGTCTCTGAGCTCTTCAGGCAGTTCCTTTGACCTCATGATTCTCATTTGCTCTGACATGCACTGTGAGCTGTAAGGTATTATATAGACAGGTGTGTGGCTTTCCTAATCAAGTCCAATCAGTATAATCAAACACAGCTGGACTCAAATGAAGGTGTAGAACCATCTCAAGGACGATCAGAAGAAATGGACAGCACCTGAGTTAAATATATGAGTGTCACAGCAAAGGGTCTGAATACTTTGGACCATGTGATATTTCAGTTTTTCTTTTTTAATAAATGTGCAAAAATGTCAACAATTCTGTGTTTTTCTGTCAATATTGGGTGCTGTGTGTACAATAATGAGGAAAAAAAAAAGAACTTAAATGATTTTAGCAAATGGCTGCAATATAACAAAGAGTGAAAATTTTAAGGGGGTCTGAATACTTTCCGTACCCACTGTACCTGTCAATAATACATGGGTTGTGCCATGCAATCCGTACCTCCTGGTCCGATACAATGCACATATTAACGTTGAAATTGTGTGTGCTGTCTCCAGTGTCAAATATCTGTATAAATATTTGGAGAAGGGACCTGATCAGTGCATGGTGAGACTGGATGTGCCTGATGAGACCCGTGAGATACTACGACGTGATGAGGTGACACGTTATGAGTTAGGGCGTTACATCACTGCATCTGAGGGATACTGGCGCACATACGACTTCCCCATTCAGAAGAAACAGCCACCAGTAAAGATGCTTGCAATTCATCTAGAGGATGAACAGGTCATCCTGTTCAATGATGAAGGGGCTGCCCAGAACCTGTTGGACACAGGGCCACCTGCCACCACACTGACCGCCTTTTTTGAAGCAATGTCTCTTCGTCCACACATGCAACACATTGTGTACCCAGATGTGTTTCAACTCTTCACATACACACGGAAGAAATTTCAATTGCGTAAAAAAAGACTGAGTTCTCACGATGACCACATGGCTGACACCGTTGGACAAATTCCAATGATTGCCTTCAACCCTCACACTGCTGAACTATTCTATCTCTGCATCCTTTTGTACCACGTGCCAGGGCCAACATGCTTCAAAGACCTCCGACGAGTTGGAGATGTGGTCATGGACACCTATCTGGCAGCTTGCATTGCGCATGGCATTGTTGACAATGACCAAGAAGTAGATTATGTTATGGAGGAGGCTGCAAATGTGACATTTGGCTCAGCACTGCGTGAGGTATTCGCCAACATGCTAATGTTTGTTCTTAGAGGGGAACACTTGCAGTTCTGGGAAAGGCACAAGCATGTGCTGTGTGAAGATTTCACGCACAGGGCCAATGTGAATGAGCCAGATGAATTTATTGTGACTCAAGTGCTACTTGACCTTAAGGACCATGTTGAAAGACATGGTTTTACTTTAAATGGGAACTTTGGCCTCCCTGAGCCTGATCCACTTCATGTCCGGAGTCAAATTCCCCGCATCATCCAGCATGAGACTGAGCACAACATAGAGGAACTTCAAACTATCATTACTGACACAGAAAACAGCCTCAATGACGAACAGCAAAAATTTGTTGAAACAGTGATGGAAAGTGTTGAACAGGGTCTTGGAAAAATGATATCCCTTGATGCAAGTGGTGGAACTGGGAAAACATTCATATTGTGCCACATCCTTAACAAAGTGCGTGCACAGGGCAAAGTAGCTCTTGCAACAGCTGCAAGTGGCATTGCAGCTACCCTACTGCCGAAATGCACAACCTTTCACAGTAGGACAAAATGTCCTGACATTCTCACCGACGAGTCCACTTGCAGTATGAGTGAACATGACAGCACTGCAACACTCATTAGAATGACGCATCTCATGGTTGTGGATGAAGTGTCAATGATGGATCGCCGTGCATTAGAAGCAGCAGATCGTACATTCCAGTGGCTCAGAGGTTCAGACAAGCCATTTGGTGGCATCACAATGGTTTTCAGCGGTGACTGGAGGCAAATCCTTACTGTTGTCCCACATGGTAGCCAAACCCAGATCATAGGCAGGTGTTTCAAGAGCTCACACCTATGGAAAAATGTTGAGATTCTTCATCTAACAGAAAACATGAGGATCACTCAAGCTGCTGGAGATCAACAAACTGAAGCAGATTTTGGCAAATTCCTTTTGAACCTTGGTGAGGGGAAAATTCCTGTGGTTCCAGAAGAGGGTGAATTTGCAGTTGAGCTCAATGAATCACTATCAATTTCTGGCGAGAAACTCGAGGACATTGTCAATTGGGTATATGATGACATGACAGTCAACATTTCCAATCCAAAGTGGCTATGTGAACGTGTCATACTGTGCCCAACCAACTCTGAAGTTGATAAAGTGAATGAATATATGACAAAGAATTTTCCTGGAGAAGAGCATGTTTGCAACAGTGTGGACACTGCAGAATCTGAGGGTCACCATATGTACCCAACTGAGTTTCTAAATACCCTCTGCCCATCTGGTATGCCTCCCCATCGCATCACTTTAAAGGTGGGAATGGTGATCATGCTACTTCGAAATTTCGACCAACAAAATGGACACTGCAATGGATCGAGATACATCATTGAACAAATCCTGCCTCATCTTTTGGTTGCGACTTCTGTGATCGGTGTCAATGCTGGACGCACATTACTCATTCCACGCATCACCCTCATCCCATCTGACAACATATTTCCATTCACCCTGTGACGTAAGCAGTTTCCGGTGAGACCCTGCTTTGCCATGACAGTGAATAAGTCACAAGGCCAGTCTTTGCAACGTGTTGGTGTCTTCTGCACAAGAGACTTCTTCAGTCATGGTCAATTCTACGTTGCAGCCAGCAGAGTTGGCAGATCAAGCAGACTTCGTATTCTTGCTCAAGATGATGAAACAAACAAAAAGCGCCACTTTCTGAGCAATGTTGTCTATAAAGAGGTGCTGACACAATAACAACATGTAATCTTCAAGAACAGCCAGTCTGCACTAACAAAACACAAATATCCACTCTAAATAAATATATACTCCAATGCATCATTATGTCAGTATCAGTATTTGCTTTCTACCATGCACAAATAAAAATGTCACTGACCTTTTGCTGTGTAATTGTAACAATGAGCACAAATACACCAAACCAACAATTACTAAAAACACACACAAAAGCTGCTTTTGCACGTGTATATTATATATTATATTTCATTCTGGTGCGCTTAACGTTATCGCTACTGTGTAATAGTAGCCTATGCTATTCACCAACTAAACATATCCTATTCAATGCGTTCACAGTCTCTTTCACGGGCACCAAACCAACAATTACTAAAAACACACACAAAAACTGATTTTGCATGGTCATTTTGCACTAGTATACTAAATGAAGCAAGGGTGTATAGTTACATTCAAGTTATTTTAAGACATGAATAAATTTTTTCACATGAAATAAAAAACATTAAATATGTCATTTTGGGGATCAAAGATTAGTTTTAAGGGATAAAATGATTGACTACAGGGGGACTTTAAAGTTTGAAAAGGTCACCATTTACTTCTATTTAAATGGACAAATAGACAGGTTTTTTTTTTTGTTTTTTTTTTTTTTTTTTGTCCTTTTGTTTTCCGAAAAAAATAATGTACTATGGCTTTAGAACAACATCAGAGTGAGTAAATCACTGAATGTTCATTTTTGTGTGAACTATCTCATAGACAGTCACAGAAAAATAAGTTGTGAAGGACTAAATAAAGTCCAAGTGAATGAAAGCCGTCATATGTAAATAATTATGAAATATGGCAGTGTTTTACATGAGTAGGTCATTTTATGTTTTTGAAATCATCTGAGTTTTCATGAATGTAGCAAAACTTTTTTATTCTTATATAAGCATCTGCCTATTGTTGGATTGGATGATGTTATCTGAACTTTGAATTGACACCATTTGTGCTTTAGTTTGCACTTGCACTGACTCAACTTTAGTACAGTAATGTGGTATGATATCATATTGTGTTGTGCTTTGTAAGTAAATTTACTTTTGTATTCAATTTTTTCAAAATTTACTAGTGCGCAATACTGATACAGCGTTTCAGTGTATATATATATATATATACAGTCGTGCTCAGAATTAATGGTACCCCTGGTAAATATGATAAAAAAATAAATCTACATCGTTTATTCTTTCATAATCACATTATGAAATAAATGTTTTTCTCCAAAACACTTTGGCCACAATTATTGGTACCCCTAGCATTTATTACGAGTAAAATATCTCTGAAGTATATTCCCATTAATATTTACCTTTTTTAGCACACCAGGGTGACTAGGAACATGAAATTGTCCAGCTATGACTTCAGTTTAAATATGAGGAAACACAAAGGCCAAATTCCCTTAATCATTCCTCACAATGAGTAAAACCAAAGAATATAGTTCTGATGTGCAGCAAACGATTGTTGAGCATCACAAAATAGAAAGTAGCTAAGAAAATAGCTAAAGAATTGAAAATCCCCATTTTGACCATCAGGGCAATAATTAAGAAGTTATAATCAACTAAAGATGTTACGAATCTGCCAGGAAGTGGACGTGTGTCTATATTGTCTTAATGCGGTGAGGAGGAAAGTTTGAGTGGCCAAAGACTCTTCAAGGATCACAGATGGAGAATTGCAGAGATTAGTTGAGTCTTGGGGTCAGAAAGCCTACATCCCCACATGTTGTTTGGGAGGGTTTCAAGAAAAATGCTCCTCGCTCATCCAAGAACAAACTCCAGCTTATTCAATGGTCAGACACGACTGGAACTTCAAACGGCACAGGGTTCTGTGGTCAGATGAAACTAAAAAAAGAGCTTTTTGCCAGCAAACACGCTAGATGGGTTTGGTGCACACAAGGATAAAAAGTACCCCATGTGTACAATTTAATATACCATTGGATCTTTAATGTTGTGGGCCTATTTTTCTGCTGGAGGTTCTGGACTTCTTATTCAGATACATGGCATCGTGGATTCTATCAAATATCAACAGATAAAAAATCAAAACCTGACTGCCTCTGCTAGAAATCTTATAATGGGCCGTGGTTGGATCTTCCATCAGGACAATGATCCAAAACCAACATCAAAATCAACACAAAAATGTGTTAGGGAGCACAAAATGAAGCTTCTGTCATGACCGTCCCAGTTCCCTGACCTGATGAGTGGAGTGAACTGAAGAGAAGAAGCACCAACATGGATCTGGGAATCTGAAGGATCTGGAGAGATTCTGTATGGAGGAATGATCTCTGATCTCCTGTCAGGTGTTCTCCAAACTCATCAAGCATTACGGGAGAAAACTCAGAGCTGTTATCTTGGCAGAAGGAGGTTGCAAAAAGGTATTTAATAAAAGGGTACCAATAATTGTGGCCAACATGTTTTGGAGAAAATCTTTATTTCATAATGTGATTTCCCCCCCCACTTTCAATTATTTCACTGCAATGAAAGGTTAGATTTTTGCTAATTTTTTGAATGAAAGATCAAAAGGATAAACGATGCAGATTTATTTTTTACAGCCATTTTTGATCATATTTACCAGGGGCACCAATAATTCTGAGCACGACTGTATGTCATCTGAAATGTGTTGGTTCATACTGTATGTTCAATGATTGATGTACAAAATCAAATCTTCAGAGACCATCTGACAGATACAGCAGAAATCTGGAGAATTACACAGAGTTTGTACTTTAAACCATAATCTGAGCAGGAAAAACACAGTAAAAACTAAATTATCCTCTAATTGAATTCATTAAAGTGTAAGTTGCAGGTTAACCACCACAGCCAATTAATGTGTAAATTAAAGTGCTCTATATGTATATATTTAATTATTTCTGTCTTAAAATGCGTTAAAATAACATTTATTGGGGTTTCTTCAAAGGTAGCGTGTTTTTTCAGTTACTGGGTGATGACGTCACAAGAGGAACTCGCAACCCATACTCTGCTAGATTCCTACTGTATTATGGCTATTTGGAGAACGACTGAGGATGTGGGAAACCATCAAATTCTTTATGGACCACAGCCCTACAATTTTTAACTGGTCAGGCATGAGAGAGGGGAGCCATGGCACTCAAAGAGTTATTAATGCTTGGTGTGAGGAGAATTAGTGGAGGGTTAGCCAGGTGTCCCGGTGAGTAACGTTAGCTACGTTAGAGCTAGTCTAGCCTGGTGCAAACTTAACCCGGATAATATAACGGAACAAGCAAGTCTTTTCAAAATATTTCCGTCATGTAGAATAGCAAGGAGGGACGACGACTGAAGACATTATTTACTTACAGTAAGTCAGTCCAAATCAGAGCTGCTGTAGAGATGCACACACTGCACAGGCACCAATCGCTAGTCTCATCGACGCCTCAGTGTTTCCCACACATAGACTAATTCGTGGCGGTGCGCCACAGAATCAACACCGGCCGCCACAAATTGCGTTTCGTTATAACAATTTTTTTGTATGCTATTTAAAACACGCAGCGTGTTCATTCAGCTGCATTTCCTTTCCCTGCTCTCCCTCCTGTCACTCACGTGTCTCTCACACAAGTGACCGGTCGCGCGCACGCACCCTCACCGTCTTCAAACTATCTTGCTCTCTCTCGCTCCCTCGCGCATATTAATCAAAATCAATTGAGAATTGACACGATGGTAAAAGATCGGAAGACCGAAGTTTCATGTGGAGCATTCAGGTATTTTTTTTTTCCTGAATTACTGCTGGGTGTTGTGCTAAAAAAAATAAAATAATACGTTGCCTTATCTTCTCTGAAAAGCGTTCCGCCCATTCAGCTGACATGAGAAACACTTTCAGTAAACAAAACAAAACTAAACTATGATGAAAGGTTTCCGTGTTGACAAATCTTGTGCGATGTCCTAACTGCCGGGATAATCACTCAACGTGTAGCCTACAAGTCCGCTAATGACACGTCCGATTCACGAACTAATGACTCCTTAAACCGATTCAACCAAAACAATCTTTTAGTTTACTGTTTGCGGTAAATGCAGTTGGGTTGTCGAGGTCAAAACTGTAAATAAGCTGTGAATCAAATAAACTTACTATAAATAATGTTATGTCATTTTTACTCTTACACTGAATATTTGGATTTTGTGAAGGTGTGAATAATTTTTGATTAATATTTAATATAATAAAGTTCTTTGTAACAGATTATTAACGCAGATTATTAACGGAGATTATTACTGTCAGAAAAGAAAAAGAGAGATCGATGTCCCCATCACTGTGTTTGTGTGGGCTATCAGCAGTGGAGAGTATGTGCTGCCGTGAGGTGAACACGTTTTGGAGTTTAGTGCAACAGCTCGACCTGCGACCGGCTGATCTGACGTGCCTGAACCCGTTTGTTTTGCGAATAGCTTATTCTCATATCAGGCACTGGATCACGGTCCCCTTGAAGTCAGCACACACGAGTATGTTTACAATGGAGTTATTTTATCCATAATTTTTTTTATCAAATAAAACATACAACCAACTTTTCTGAAGTTATGTAAGGCGAATATAGCTGCTAGCGTACGGTAACTCTACTAGTGAGTTCCTCTTATGACGTCACGCCCCATCTAGTGGAAGGGAGCGGGAGTGGTTAAAACCACTGTTAACACTAGAACGGCCATGGCGGTCATTTTGACCGTTTTGAATTTTATATCTGCAATAACTTTGTTGAAAAAATAAATACAATCCTGCCGGTACCTGACTTTTCCTAAAAGTGTCTGTATTTTCATTTAAAATGTTTTTCATATAAATTACACATAAGGCAAAAAAACAAATGAACATATTTACCTATTTCGGCCATAGACAGTCATATTGACCGCACAGAATTTCGCGGTATTATTATAGGCTATACCAATATACACAACAATAAAATGTGGTTAAAAATACACTAAACATATTCAACAACAAATCATTTAAATGTAATGATATTCAGAACAGAACAAGAATGAAAAAATAACTATAAACAAGCCAAAATGAAATGCGTTATAAGCGAAAGTGAAAGTAAGCGGCGTTAGGCTCACGTAACTTTCTAATTAGAATCAAAATGTTTCAACATTTGCGATGTATTTGGATGGTAAACTATTTCTTTATTATAGGCTTTGTACTTCACTCACGTTCCAATATCGACGGAAAAAATCATCCTCTTCACACGTGCAAAATGGTACGAATTGTAGGCTAGGCTACAAACAGAGCAGTGGAATTTTGATGTTAGGTTGACTATTTTATTATTATATTTTATTGTGGCTATAATGAACAGGCTGCAATGTCAAGATTGCAATACTGGAATATGGTTGGGGTGTGTGTGTGTGTGTGTGTGTGTGTGTGTGTGTGTGTGTGTGTGTCGGCGGGTGCGACGCGATCGAACTGTGTAAACAAATATGGGTTACTCCGTCATTTTGTTCAGGACATCTACGGATATTATTTATTTATAAATGTATAATTAAACTTGTTTAAATGTACAGTTTGGTGTTTTGTTTTTTAAAGACATATTAATACAATAAATGCATTAATCTCTCAATTGGGTATTTATCATTAAAGATATAGAGTTTGGAATATAGCGGTCAAAATGACCGCTTGCGGCAGTTCTAGTAGTTATGGAATTCTGGCACTTCTAGTGTTAAAAGTGCCAACTTTTCATATTATATCAGCATTTTGGTATAAAAAACAATGGTGGGCGGTTCTTATCTTTATGTTTAATAAACACATTGCATTATCTTCGTGAAAAATTTAACCTGCAACTTACACTTTAAAGCTGCATTCCGTAACTTTTTTGGGTTAAAAATTATCCAGAATAAATTTTTGAGCAAGTACATACCCAGCCAGTGTTCAAAACTATCTGCTTGCCTTAACTCAAAACGGTAAGCTTGTAATAATGTTTTTAATTCCAGTGGTACAGGTGGATTTCCGCGGGAAATTCGAGCATGTCTTTGTGTCATTACGTCACATCTGTACACATAAAAGAGTCTTGGCTAGTAGGCTATATTGCGTGTGAGGATGTTGGAGGTGGAGATTTATAGCCTTTTCTATGAGCACTTGATATAATTAAACTTATCAATTTGATGGCGGATCCAGAAAGGTTCAAACGACAATCACCAGGAGATTCCCCCGCTGTAAGACGCAAAAGACTCTGTTCGGACTTCGGAGTTGCTACAGAAAAAAAGAGACTGCAACTGGGCCCATGCGAAAAAAATTATAATTATCAGAAGGGCATTAAATGTAGTCACGCAATGCTGATGTTGTGAACATTAACAATTTGAGAACAAAGTATAATTTGCACGGTTTGACATGATATGATAATCGATTGTTAGATTTAATCAGTGCAATTTACTGCAATGCTTTTTCCCCTTAGCTGGTCAGAACAAAAGTGGATGTTACTTGTTCAGACGACATTTTGCGGTGAAAATTATGTTGGTCATACTTACAAAAAGAAGAATCGGATTGCGAAAGACAGAATCCACACCTGCGCGGCGACTAACAGCCACACATTCCCCTCAAAACACTGGATTCATCCGCAGCTTTAGTCAATTTAACCAATTAATCTATCCTAAGTATGAACACTTACATTGCATTTAAAGTTCCATCTTTAAGAAAATATATTAGGAAATCTTCCTCTTGGGAAACAAACCAAAACATGTTGACTCCCCTTGCTTACATGAAAAGCTCTTGTCAGAACAGTGTAATATGATGTTGCATGTGAGGGGTCAAGGGTTAAACAGCCTGACCTACCAGCAACACAATGAACTGTTTTGACACTGAAAGACTCGCACATTTAAAATGGTCATGCCCGCTTTTACGTTAAAAATAAGCTGAAGAGATAATAAAATATATATATAATTTCCATGGGACTAGTCTCTGCATCTGTTTGTTTAGGTGGCGTTGTTGCAAAAAAAAACCTAGGGTCCAAGAAATGCAGTCCTGAAACTGCAGCCTCTGATATTGCAGGAATATTGCAAAAACTTGCTAATGCCTACACAATAGTTTATTGTGTTTTTGTGCAATTTTTTCTCAGTTTTTCATTTTTGAGGCCATACGTGCAAGATAAAAATTAACACAAATCAAACACAAACTCAATGGTCTATTGGAAGATATGCTTTCAAAGCTAGCTAGCTATTGCTAGCCTCTACGAAATTACCTACCTTACCTTTTACCAGACCACTTATATATTTTCCATATTCATTTAAAAACTTCAAAATGACTCTCCAATCTCCAAGCACAATTACAGTAATGTAAGGATTGTGTCTGCTATTAACTATTATCAAAGAGTATAGAAGCCAAAGAGGCGAAACTCTGTTGTGTTATGGGTAACAGTCTGTAGATGGCGCTGCGGAGGCGCGTCCGCCATTATGGACTGAAAGCTGCTGAAATCGTTAGCGCCAGTTTGCACGCCACACAACCAAACTGTGAAGATGAGCAAGTGGTCAAAACGCAAGCAGTGTTCTGCAATAAATTGCATTTTTTGTACCTTTCCGCCTGTAATATAGGACATTCACAGATTGTTTTTGTTCTTGCCATTGAAACGTTCACTGTGTGCACTTTCACTGAAGATGTTGAAAAAACAAGTTGTTAATATTTTTGTGATATTCTATGTAAAAGATTAACTGTCTTTAGAAATGTTCATTTATATATATATATATATATATATATTTAATCATATATATGGTGATGTTCACTAATTTCAAAATCAACATTTGAATAAATATCTTATTACTGTGTGTCTGCCTCTATATTATTTCATGAATTTCTGTTATTCATATAACAAGGAAAATGCATAATAGAACATAAATTTTGATAGATTAAAGGTTTGCAGTAATTTTATAACTGTATCTTTGCAAACCGTAACTGGTAGGCTAATGAAGCCGATTCGGTGGGGGACATACCCTTACGAAAAAGTACTATAGGAATCTTATAGTATTTTGGGACAAAATATTATAGTAATCTTATAGGAATACTATAGTAATTTGGGACATACTATAGAAGTACGATAAGACTACTATAGAAATACTATAGCAGCTTTAAAATATTATAGAGGTATTACAGAACATCACAGAAGTATGTTATGTTCTGTAATAATTCTATAATGTCCTAGAGCCGCTATAGTATTTCTATAGTAGTCTTAATAGTACTTCTATAGTAATATTTTGTCCCAAAATACTATTTTCCTAAGGGTATAGGCCATGCATAACCAACACATAGAACATTTTCTGTCATTTAACGTCGGTCATCCTCATTAATGTATTTTAAATTGTTTTCATATTTAGATATGACGGCCAGAAAAAATTAAGTTATGTTAAGTTTTTGTTATGTTAAGTTGGTTCAGTGCCATTTACTCCCATTATTTTTCGGCGTTTTCCTTCAGTTTTCAGTCCATAATGGCGACCGCGCCGTCACGTCATGGGGGCAACTGTTGCTATGGAGCATTCTATTGAGTTTCGCCTCTTGGGCTTCTATACTCTTTGCTATTATGTTGTCAGTAGTAAAGATAAACAGTTCAGATGTTTCTCCTAATACAGACACTGTTGTGGCGCCATCTTGTGGCTGTCAGAATCTCATTGAACAACACTCACTGACCCCAATGTAACTGATGGAGTTGAACATGACTGCTGGATTGTGGAGATCAGATGAGGCCCGTCCTGGTCATAACTGGTTTAGCAGACTGGTTTTAGAGAGGTTTTGAACAATTTTAATTTTTAAACCAGCTGAACACCAGCTTAGTCAGACTGAAAACAAACCAAGACCTGCCAACCATCTTAGGCTGGTTTTAGCGTTTTGTTTTGTTTTGTGTGTGTTTTTGTCCACATCAAAATACAGATTAAGTAATTTCACTCACATATCACTTGAAGAAATCTATCCTGTCCTTTTAAATATCTGTTTTAAAAGAGTGCATTAAAATGATTGTTGTAGGCCTATGTGCAACTTAATCAAATTCAATCATTTTTAATTTTGTTCTAATAGTAGCTTGAAATATAATACAGGCCTATTGAAATATTTGCTAGAAAATGCTTTTATTTCATCAGTCTACTACTCATATGTGCCTGAATGGCCTTCAAAGAAGGAAGACGCTTTGTGTTCCTATAAGTGTAGTTACAACATCTACCAGCAGGGGCGAACAGGCCGTTCAGTACTAACCAGAAGACAAAACAATACACACGTGAGCCACTTGTTTTATATACCATGGAAATTCTCAAAATTGTAAAAGTGTTATGAATGTACTTGTAATGTAAAAGCACACTGTTACTGTGAAGAGACCATTTCATGAATCTATGGAAACAAAGAGGATTGCAATCCTTCACTATGATACACATTAAAAACATTTAATCAGAGAGGAAAATAAAGTCTGTTGATATTTCCTGATCAAACATGCAGAATGAATAATATACAGACAGTTTTCACAGCAGCTTCTAGTGATGATGATCAGAACATGTTGAATAGTGAAAATACACTTCCAAAAAAAAAAAAAAAAAAAAAAAAGAATTTACCACATATAATTTTTATGGCCTTTAACACTGTAAAATAACATGTTGTTTTCCATGTTGAGCCACTAGTTGGCGCTCCAGCAGGGTCTTCAGGAGAGACGTACTGTCTGTACACCATTAAACTGAGTTAAAATGACTGAATCTGAAGTTTAAAAATGATTATGTTTCATGTATATTGGTCATAAACTGCTGATAATTATGAAATGTCCCATGATGATCAGCTCTCTGTGAGATCTTTGACATTTTGTCTAAATCATTCACAGTGACATCCAGGATCACAATAAACACAGCTATGTTCTATATTCTTCGAAAATTTTATGTCAACATAATATGACTATGATATATTAATCAGATTTGAATGTCATTGTTCAGTATTAAAAACAAAGTTTCCACTGCACTGGTCAGTTTCTGCTCTTGTTTTCACACTTCATCTCTCACACACGTTCACATGCAGAAAAGCAGAAGTATCTGCAGCTCTTTGACACTTTTAGCTCCTGACAGCTTCAGATTCATGTGAAGGACTGCTTATCAGCATTTATTTTAGCAGAAGTACATTAAACCACAGCATGTTTAGTGTCTCTGCACTTACAGTTATTTTCTCTCATTTGATCTTAGTTGATAATTTGCTACTATAGTTTGCACAAATATGAAAGAATCAATTGTATTGATTGCTGTATTGAACTCATCTGTGGTTATTTTGCTGAAAATCATTTCATGGTGAGTCAGTTGACCGATGCACCTGATGCCTGTGGTTTAGTTAAGTGTGGTTTGTGTGGACAGATCTGACCCGCATGAAACACCAGAATTGGATTTTAACTGAACAATGGAGAAACTTGATCAGGCCAAACATCTGTGGATCATGCGGTTCAACAGTCATGAATGCAAACGTGCTAAAATAGTGATGAGAGATAAAGATCAAAGTAAGCACAGGGTGGAATGCAAATGTTGTGTTTGTGTTTGTGTGGTCATTATTCTTTTCTTCACAGCTTCTCATATCACACTCAGTGTTACAGTGGACTACAACTTCTAAGAACTAACAGTGTTTTTAGAAGAATCAACCACAGCCTTGATGAGTTTATTGATTACCACTATTTATATATATATATATATATATATATATATATATATATTTATTTATATATTTTTTTTTTATATATATTTTGCTATCCTTAAGTATGCTTTCAAGTTAAATGACATTTGGATCAAAAATGCAAGAAAAAAAGTTTCCAAATTTCAGAAGTTTCTAAAGTGTCCCACTTTAATAATAACAGGAGCCTATCATATTACAAAACATCACATTAATTGACTACAAAGTTTATGTTCAAGCTGGAATTTGGAAAGGCCACAATGACCTGTGTGACGTAAAAGGGAAGGGCGTATTATACAGTGTATGACATACAATACCTGAGTAATTTGTTCTCTGTCTTCACAGTTTTAGAACATTGCTTTAGAAAACCATATTTTCCTAAGCATAGTTTTTATCACATGACAGTAAACTTGATCCTTTAATTTGTTTGCGATTATTGAACAAATTAAGATTTTATTTCTGTTGGATTTAAAGTAAATCCAACAGTTTGGTAGTAAAAAATTTTTAGTAAAAAAAAAAAAAAAAGAAGTAATTTCAGGTTGTTATTATTTCAGAATGTTCTGCGAACTCTTGAAGAAAATGGCTCAAGGAATTGTTGCGATTGGTTTATTGCATCTGATTGGTAAGTTGTGAATTTGTTTTTGTACATAGTCAAAATTTTGTGTTTAAATGAACAGTATTCAGTAGTGGTGGGAGAAAAAATCGATCCATCGATGCATCGCGATTCTCTCTCCAACGATTCTGGATCGATTCTGAGAATTTCAGAATCGATTCTGAGCTTAGTTTTTTACCAGATGTGCGATGACGCTGAGTTTGCTTTAGGAACACCCGTCTTCTGCTTGCTAACAATTCCTCACACACGTACACAACTCGAACCTTCCGTAAAATAATCTTTCATAAAGTTCGGAAAGGTTGAAGCGAATTACAAGGACATTCACAGGCTTCGTTGCACAGGATGCGCTGTGAGAGACGCGCGCTTGTTTTGATGTTACACTTAAAGTGTGCTGTCTCGCCCGTCTGTATTTTCCTTACAAATGCTCTACGAAGTCATCATTTATGTGGTTTGGAATGCAGTGGACTTATATATTTAAAATATGAATCTCACTAACAGAAGGCTGCTTTCAATTTTAAATGCTGACGCGCGCTTTGTTTGTGTACGAGACTGCTCGCGCAAGCGGCTGTGCGACTCCATGTAAGTGGTTTAATATACTTGTGCAAAATGAACGTAAACACAGCCAGTTATGTCTTAAGGGATTAAACGGACAGGACAAACCACATTACTTCTTATATTTCAAAAGAGATCCGAGCGTGAATGCAGCTTAATAGATCTCCCGCAGTCTATGTCATAGTAAAATACAAAAGTACGATGAAGAAAAATCACTCACAGTTCTTGAATGGAAAATGTTCAGATAATCTTAAATACTGAAAGCACTCTTTGTTTGTTGTTTGTCATGTTTCTATGCTCCTCTTTATTATTTGCTACTTGCTTGTATGTTTTGAAGTTATATAAGTTTAAAATTCTTAAAATACAACTGTTTTAATTCTTTTTTTAAATTTGTAATTATTTTTTAAAAAAGTACTTAATTACTTATGTAAACTAATGAATTAATAAGGGGGGAAAAGTAGATAAAGAATCGATCTGGAATCGGATCGTGACCTCCAGAATCGGAATCGGATCGGATCGTGAGGTGACTAAAGATTCCCACCTCTAGTATTCAGTATCATCCGATAACAGATCCCATGAAATCGAATCAGTTATTTTACACCGCAACCACCTTTTATGTACTTTCTCAAAACCTTTTCCCTGGAACAGAGCTTTTAAGTACTTCTTGGTTAGCCAGGAAATACAATGTTGTTTTCCCCCTTTATTTTGTTTCAATACTGCATTAAATGTGGGAATAGATCATTTGAAATGTCTCAGTGTGACTGATACTGTGGTCTCGTCTCCACAGAGGTTAACCAAAAGGATAATGTACATCCAGCCGGTTGTTCTCTCAAAATAACCCCCGACAGGGTGATGAGGACCCCTGACACGAAGCGTACATTATCCCGCTTATTACATGGCTACTTGCCACATAAGTAAATAATTAGACACACAATATTGATCTGAGTTGAAATATTTTATTAGTGATTTTATTAGTGATACGGTATACCAC
This sequence comes from Leuciscus idus, assembly GCA_021554675.1. Lineage (NCBI taxonomy): Eukaryota > Metazoa > Chordata > Actinopteri > Cypriniformes > Leuciscidae > Leuciscus > Leuciscus idus. The sequence continues at coordinate 17,844,343 of CM038625.1, read as the reverse complement.
TTATTAGCCTACGCAGCATTTCACCACATAGGCTAAATAATTATGGAGATAAGAGATATTGATTTCCGATTAAACTGTTTTAAAATCGTACCTTATAATCCAACAGTGTTAAAAACAGTAGTCACAAAATGGCAGCAGCTGTGTTTGTATGAAGCAAGAGAGAGCGAGTCCGTGATACTGCATGGCATAATTAAATAACTGTACACAAAATATTGATTCGACTGAGTTTTAATAATTTATTAGCTCACCAAATGCAAAACTTCCACGATGAAAAAACGTTCCTAGCAATGTATAGCGCTGCTGACATCAGTAACCCGGATGAGCCTGTGTTAACTGCGTTGAGAGGTTGTTATCTGGGAATATCATACCGCTGGATGGTGGATTGACCAATCAGAATCAAGTATTCCACAGAGCCATAATTAGAGATATCTTGTTTACAGAGAAGAGTGGATCCTTTTTCAGGATCTCCATCCAAATAACCTCCTGTTCCTCAACAAGGTGCGAACTCTCTAGGTCTATGTCCCTGTTTATGCAAATTCCCATTGTTAGCTCATGTCTCCATTTGGAGGAGGTTTTTGTCTTGTTCTGGTATTTAAAGAAATGTTGCAAAGGGCTCAGGGCTATTTGTTTTTAAGATCAGCCCGTAATGCTGAGTGTAAGGTATGCATCTTTTACTCTTTATTTCAGAACATTTGATGTTTTGTATTAATTGTCTTTAAATTGATTATGTAATTGACATGATACATTTACCTGACTAATAATAAATGTTACATTTGGTTCTTCTCTCCTGTTAGTTAATAAGCAAACAGTGATGTTAAAAAGAAAGTACACCCTCTTTGAATCCTATGATTTTATGTATTAGGACATATTGAAAACTTATTTGGTCCTTAGCAGGTCCTAAAATGGGGTAAATACAACTTCAGATGAACAACAACACATGACATATTACACCATGTCATTATTTAACAAAAACTAGGCCAAAATGGAAAAGCCATATGTGGAAAAACTAAGTACACCCCATGATTTAATAGCTTGTAGAACCACATTTAGCCGCAATAAGTTGAAGGAATCGTTTTCTGTATAACAGTATCAGTCTCTCGCATCATTATGGATGAATTTTGGCCCACTTTTCTCCATTAAGTTGCTTCAGTTCACTGAGGTTTGCGGGCATTTGTTTATGCACAGCTCTCTGAAGGTCCTGTCACAGCACTTTAGTTGGGTCGAGGTCTGGACTTTGACTGGGCCACTGCAATACCTTGATTCTATTCTTTTTAGTGTTTGGGATCATTGTCCTATTGCATGACACAATTTCAGCCAAGCTTTAGCTGTCGGACAGATGGCCTCACATTTGACTCGAATACTTTGGTATACAGACGAGATTATTTTTGACTCAATGACTGCAAGGTATCAAGGTCCTGTGGCTGCAAAACAAGCCAAAAATCTTCAACCCTCCATCAGTGTGATGGACAGTTGGTATGAGGTGTTTGTGCAGATATGCTGTGGTCACCTGCCATGTTCTTTTTTTAGAGAGAAGTCTTTCTCCTGGCAACCATTCCAAATTCTTTTTCTAATTGTACTGTGTTGCGGAAATTATCTATGTAGTTGTGAGACTGCAATGAAAACCAAACACACTTGTCTTTGTAGTACTTTATTCTTGCAAGAAGGCCATTCACATACAGACATCAGAGTTTTCTGTTGCCAAGGGCAACTGTGCGGGCTGCCTTTTCACACATCATTCACACCTCACCCTGCTGTTTTCCTGTTATGTTCATTCAGAAAGAAGATATATACCATGTAAGGGCATTTTATTGTCTGACTGCAGTAGATGTGAAAGATATGAAGAAAAATGAAGTTAATTCGGCCAGCGCTCATACCTGTATTTACACCGTTTTCGGTTGAAGTCCAAAGTAGTCGATTGTCGAGTTCACGCGCATGTGTTTAGTTACCTATGATCACGCGCGTGAACTCGACAATCGACTACTTTGGACTTCAACCGAAAACAGGGTGTAAAATTGACCGGAGTTCTCCTTTAACTAAGTGAACAAAGACAAAAACTACAATAGCTTATTTTACAATTACAGATGAAACTGGCCTGCACTTGAAGTCCCGAACAGGGGTCTCATTTATAAAACTGTGTGTAGGATCCTTACTAAAAGTGTATGCGTGCCCAAAAGTCATGGCGTAGGGGAGAGTGGGGTGAGTTGTGCCAGTTTTTACTCAAAGTGACTTTAAAGTGAGGCCATGACAGTAATGCCTTCAACTTAAGGATGTGCATGTATTTCAGGATGTTGTGCATCCCTGAGAATAATTACTTTGGATCTGAAATAAATAGTTTCAGAAATATAGCTTTTGGGAAAAAAGTGGTCTCATGGCACAACTTGCCCCTGGTGCGGGGTAAGTTGTGCCTTTTGGGGAAATATGTTGGGGTAAATTGTGCCAGTGCTTTCTGAAGTAAAACAGAACATTTTACTGTTATGAACCGTATGCTATATGAAAGCAAGACAAATTCAATACAAAATGACTAATTTAAGGTTTATTTAGATATTGTCACCCTGGAATACCATAGCATGCGTTTTTCCTACTATGGTCAATTGCATAGGGATTTTGTATTGAACACAACTCTGGATCACAGTGTTACAGAGACAAGGGGGCGGGCTCATTTTACTCAGACGACCAATCAGTCTCTCAGGATCATTGTGAAGCTATCAAGCTACGCCCTAGCAACCATTTAGAGCACCATAGCAACACAATATATGATATTTGTGAATCATTTCAGGCAAAAAAGGCTTTGGCAATAGATGCCTGTTGACAGAACACTGTCTGTCAATTATGTAACATAAGAATAAAGTTACTAGGCTAATTTCTAAACATCCTATTGTGACTTAGGCCACTTAAAAACTGAATAAAACTTCTCTTTATTAACATAGTGCAAACTCAAAACTGAAATCAGTGTTAGCTAAATTAAACAAATAGCAGGCAGGCCTAAGTCAAACACTGATGAGGCATGCCCATCTCCTCACTTCTCAAGATTATCCCCTGTGAGTATGTAAGTCTCTAGGTGGTCTGGATCTGGCACAACTTACCCCATGCCCTTTGGCACAAATCACCCCAGACCCACAAGTTTGAATAATTAGCATGATCCAGCAGTTAAGAGCTAACATCATGCTTACTGTATAGACTCATTGTGTAGCCTACTAAAGCACTAAAACATGTGTGAAATGTTTTCAAACTTGTCTATAATTGTCCAGACACTACAATCAAAAAACCTTAATCATAGAAAATGTACTTTGAAAGGGAAAAAACAGTTTTTTGCACAAAAATGTGCTTAACTCTCATGCCATGTATCTCTCTTCTTTGGAGGATGAGTAAAATTGATTGCTTTTCAAAATTATGTGGTCACATGACCAAATTATTCTATGGTTTTCCAGAACAAGGGGTGGAACTACTTCCCCCCTGGCACAAATCACCCCACTCTCCCCTACGGCAAAAAATATTCAGACTTACTGTATAAAACCGTGTGTACGCCAGAACCTGCGCAAAATCACCTTTATAAATCCCAGTCAGCAGAAGATTGTGTGCACATGTCTCCTCCTTGAAATAACCATTATGGAGTTTACAAAACCTAGTTTTACTATGCATATCCTCATCTGCATATCATTTGCATATGCTTATTCAGCCACGTGATACCATGTTTAACGATACAAGATATTAGGAAAATATGAAATACGGATGTTCCGTCACATTAAATTGCTAAAAATCATTTAGTAGCCTGTCCTTGCCTTGTTTTTGAATAAATAAATCAAATAGTATAGAATACATTTCAGAAAAAAAAAAAAACTAAATCTTTTCTACTGGCCAAATAGTATTTTAAATTGATTTATATTTTTAATGTAAACAGATAGGCCTTGTTGTGCATTATTTACGTGAAAATATTTTCTCAGACAATCTGCTATTATCATGGTAAGCAGTCCTCGCTGTAATTAAAACATTAGCACCAACATGCCACAGAAAAAGTGTTCAAAAGCATCGCATCCACAACAAATTTCTATTTATTAGAATATAATTTTTTTTTTACTTCTCAGTAATGATTTCATGTAATTTAAATGTTTAACTCCATTAATGAGAATTGCCTATTTAATCTAAATATTTATATCATAAGTAAAACATAGTTTAAATCATTATTTTATTTATTTAAACTGTTATTGTGAACATGTACTGTATGTATGATTAGGACTGAAACATGAATTAGGACTGGAGATTTACGTTTACCTTCATCTGCCGTTAGATATAAGCAGCAGTCAGCAGATAGAGTTGTGGTTAGATATTGTAGCTCCACCCATTAGGCCCAAATTATATTCGCTCCTCATCGCTGGAGCTTTGGCGTGGAGAAGCTACACGTAAGCTCATTTGCTCTGCAGTGAGCAGCTTCTCCTAATGCTGGTTTAATCTAAGCCCTGTCTGTGAAACCAGGCCTGAAATTGGTGCAACATATAAAAGAGGTTTTAGAATGATTCTGTTTAAATAATAAAAATAATAAAAATTACAGGAATGTTTTAATAAGTGCCATAATGATCCAACCAAATGAGAACTTAATGTATGATTGATTAACAGTGTCTGTTGTTCTGCAGGAGTGTTTGGTGCTGATAAAGATGAAGTGAAGACTGTGCCAGTGAAGGAGGGAGATTCTGTCACTCTAAACCCTGATCTTACTGAAGAACAGAAAAATCTTAAGTTAGAGTGGTCATTTGCAGGTGTAATAATAGCTGAAATCAATATAAAAGGTAATCAGATCTCATATAGTGATAGTACTGAGAGATTCAGAGACAGACTGCAGCTGAATCCTCAGACTGGATCTCTGATCATCAAGAACATGAGAACCACTGACACTGGACTTTATACACTAGAGATCACTGAAAAACAACTTTTGAGGAAGTCCTTTAGTGTTACTGTCTATGGTGAGAGAATTATATGTTATTTGTTATTTTTGCTGTATATTTTTGTTGACATATTAAATGTACTAAATATTATTAAATATTTTCATTTATAATGCTTCTAAATCATTTATTAAATATACAAATATAGATACAATTCATCGCTATATTGTATAATATAGATTAATTGTGACCCATGCTGGCAAGTCAGAATGAGCACATTTTCAAAAATGCATGTTTTTTCTCCATTAAAAAATAAATAAAAATGATGTATGATTTGTTGGAATCAGACCAAAAAAGACTGTGCAACACCTGTTTGAAGGTCAGCAAAGTCTGAGATCCAAAACAAAATCACCTAGCAACCATACCTTAAAATTCCTGGTAATAACACCAAATTTGTCGCACACCAAGTCAAAACCAAATATCTAGCCTATAGGAAAAATATATGTTCAACGATTGAAAATATTTAAATATAATATTTAAACATTGTTACCTAACTGATTTTTCTACTTGGCAGTCAGTTTGAGAAGCATGTCACTGGTAAAGGGATACCCATGTAGCAAAAATATGCAACACAATATCAATAATAACAATAACAAATTTCCCATCTCATGTTTACAAGGTTTTTTTTTTTTTAAATAAGACTAAAGGTTCCGAGTCCGAAATTGTCGCACGTTAAAAAATAAATAGGCCTACGACCTTGCGTTGTGTCAATCACATTTACACACTTCCTCCAAAACTTTCGTCAAAAAAAGAAAAAAGATTTGGATCGGATTTTTTGCATCGGTAGCAAGTATTTTGACAGTTCAGAGCCACCGAATGACGGATAAAAAAAAATTGTGCTGTCAATCGATTAAAAAAATAACTCGATTAATCACACATTCTTTAATTAATTGCAATTAAAAGCACACGTTTTATAGGTTTATATTAGTTTATATATTTTATAATGTAATAATTTCAGTTAATCTCCAAATTAATGTAGAGACAACATAAAGACAGTATATTTTAAATACTTGTTCAATGGCATCTTTTTATAAATGAAGGTCAGTATCGCTGATACTAATACAGCTATGTTAAGATAAACATTATATTTTCCCCCAATTTTAAACAATTATTGCCATCCAACATTACAGTGTAATTGAGAAGTGAGTAATTTTCTCTGTTCCCTTTGTTCTTTGATTAACTTTATATATAACTTAATATTCACACATAATATATACACATAAAACATGATATCAGAGTTTTAAAATAAAACATTTTAAAAGAGAACAATACATCACGGTTGTTTAAACCAATGAGCATTAAGCTGTGTCGCCAGCAAGTTGTTTCCCATCATGCTTTGGATCAGCGCAGTCGGTGGAGAGCAACTGCGCTCGACTGCAGAATCCGACACGTCCGCCTTGCGCTTGCGAGAGATTTTTGACATACGTCAGCATGACATCAGAGCAAGGCGGACCGCACTCGGACACATTTCTAACCGGCATGCATCTCGCGCTGATCACCGGTGATCGGTTCTGCACAGATTTTGCTCATCTCAAACAAGCCTACTATGGCCCTGTCCCAAATGGAACCCTAAGCACTCGCGGTCTTCCTCTGATCCGCACGACAAATGCCTTGATCGTGGTTCTCTGTTCCTCTTTTAAAATGAATACGCTATTGATATCTTCTATAACAGACGCGATGGTGGAATCTACACATGATGTTTCATAAACAAAGTTCGGGAAGTTCAACGCGAAGTTCAGCACGTTCAAATAATCAATCCAATCAACTTGTCATCAAACAATTACCATGTCTACCCTATCAGCATGAGAGGAAACATATATTTATTCACTCTGTCAACTCACCTTACATTCCTTGTCAGTTTTCAGCATCCCTCCACTCACTCTTGGCCTGTTCGGTAGAGTAGGCCCGGAGCCCTCTCTTCGGACAACGTGTACGTCAAATATGCATTTATTCTATCTGACTTATTTTTAAGTGTGAACTCGTAAAATCTCAATTCTCCAGCGGCAGTCATCTTTGTTGTAAACGAATTCAACCCAAGTGCTCGTTGGTGACGTGCATGATTAGGCTACATTACTGTTGATCATCTGTCCATCGTCGTATAAAGCCCGCCCTGACAATTTGATTGGTCCGAACAACTTTTGTTCAGGCATAATAGCTCCACAACGGATCAAGTCCAGACCGAACTTCCCGACCTAAAAATGTTGTGGGCGGGGCTGAGTTCGGCTGGCATCCAGGCTGGGTTCGCCAACCTCACTCTTGAGTTTTAGGGATGAAATCGGGAAACAACGCCATCTACTGAAAGAGGGTGGGTTTACATTTACATTTGGTTTTTGTTTGTGAAACTCAGACCACATTTGTATGTGCTGTTGTAATTATTATTATTTTTTTACCAGTTATTGGAAAATAGGCTAATGTTCACTTCAAACCAAACTACACTCTTGAATAATTGGCTTTTATACTGCCACTAATGCCAAAGCAAATTTAAGAAAATATTATCTGGAAATATTTAATTCATATTAAGTATGTTATATATTCTGTCAACCAATTTTAGAATGCACTGTATTTGTTTGTGTTCAATTAAGCAAATGTTAGTGAACAACAACAAAAAACACATCCCTGCATGGATGTGTGGCTAGATTAATAGTGATGAACACATACAGTCATTACAGTTTTAAATTGTGTCCATGCCCAACCATTGCTCAAAATTTGCTACATTACTGTCCACAATCATCTTGTTTTTGTGGTGGCACATCATTGAAGTAGTCATTAAGTTGAGCAAAATGTTCCATGTCAATTGCAAGATTCGCCAACCACAGTGCATTTAAAGCATTAGCCACAGACTGAGCACTCTCACTATCATCCATATCCATTACAAATCAAATCACATATATCGACAAAATATATAATTAAAAGCTTGAAAATGTGAAGTTTATGGCATGTTTACATTTTGTGTTTTTAGAAGATGGACACTTCCATGATACAATAAGGCACCACCGCCAAGGTGTTTTGATTCATCACCAGAGGCGTTAGTGCGACTGGTTAGCAACAAACTGGTTTTGTTTACATCAGCATGAGTTTGAAAGTCACATTTCATTGGTTCAGACTCATACCATAGAGAATTCACTATGAATATTCACAAACTTGTGCTGAGGGGAAAGCACCAGTGGTCGAGAAGTGAGCTGAGAAAAAGGCAATTTTTCATTAATTAATAAAACAAAGGAAAAATTTTGAAAGGTGCACCTCTCTGAAAACATACAAATAAAGATTATTTCAGATGTTTAATTGCTATCTGGAGCTTTGAGATCTCTAGACGAGGGCTTAAAGAAGTTTTTTGTGAAGACCTCAAATTCGACCAAAATGTACATATTTCCCTTGTTTTGCCTGTAGCTCATAATTAGCCCGTGCACATCCATCTCATTTTGTAGCACAGGTCACAATTTGTCCGTTTCGTATAGGCTACTTAGTGATTGTTTTGTATGCTTTTTTGTGTGCATATTTCCCAGCTCCTCTGCCCATTCCTGTCATTACCAGATACAGTCCTTCATCATCATCATCAGGATCATTGCTGTGTTCAGTGATGAATGTGTCAAGGGCGAATCTCTCCTGGTACAAAGGAATCAGTGTATTGTCCAGCATCAGTGTGTGTGATCTCAGCAGCAGCATCTCTCTACATCTGGAGGTGGAATATCAGGATAAAAACACCTACAGCTGTGTGCTGAACAATCCCATCAGCAACCAGACCACACATCTGGACAACATCACTCAACTCTGTCACACATGTGCAGGTACGGTGTTTGGTGTTTTAAGCCCCCAACAGCGCCTTCCAGGCAGCGAGGGGATGGGTAGGTTTAAGGTTGAGGGTAGGGTTAGCTGCCTCTAAGGAGGGGCTTAAAACACCATCGAGCTGCAGGTACAACAGGTTCAGGCAAGCAGTGATTTTAGCATTACTGAGCTGGAATGGATCTCTCATTTAGCAGCATAGCTCACTTCTTTACCTAACAGTATGCATCAATGCAGAAACTAACTAGCTTTCACAACTGTAACAAACATGCAAATCAGCACATGCGTCATTCGAACTCTGTTCTATGCTGGTTCTGTTGATATAAGATATACACCAGTTTGTCACAATGATCCATTCGGAGCTGTTGATGAAACAGATCTTGATTGAAATGGAATGTTCTGTTTCATTGCATAGTTTTTTCCTCCTCCTCAGACAACATCTACTATTGTGGCTCTGCAGAAGCTGTGATCCGATTGGTCGTCTCTGCTCTGATGGGCGTGGCTGCAGTGGCGGCTGTGGTTGTTCTCATCTATGACATCAGATCCAGAAAAGTTGAACAAGAGAGGAGAGACCAGACAAAATCATCAGACCTTAATGAATCTGATATTTCTAAACAAGAATAGACTGTCTCTCTATTTTCTCTTCTTTTCTGAATATTTTTTTGAATATTTTTGAAAGTTTCCTTGCAAACATTGAACATAGTTTCAGTACACAATGGCGTTTTTTAAGAGATACTGCTGTCATGTTTTATTCAATGTGTTACTTGCTGTTTCTTTGTAATTATTTGTGGAATTTACTAGTGATTTATGTGTAAAATTGTTTCTACACCTATTTTTTTCAGTTTAGGGGAGAGCGGGCCACAACCTAACGCTTTTTGACTTTCTTAGTTTGTGTAAACCTACATAGGGTTCAGAGTATTATTTTTCCACATTAATTTCCCACATGTCTAATACAGTGAATACTTTTTTCTTGATTTGCCCAGGAAGATTGGAAGTGAAATGTGACAACATGGCCCATAGGTGGGGTACATTGTAACATGATCATATAACAGATTAAAATGCTTAAAAACAGCAGAAAAATATACAAGACAAACTCAAATTGTCAATAAAATACAATTATTAACTTTTCCACATAAAATAATGGCTTTTTAAATCATTAAAAATGTACTAATTTTTCAATTTGACAACAATCACCATGCAAAACACAGGTATAACATAACACAAAACATAATAATAATTAATCATTTCTGAACATTCTCAGTTTTTATTCACCTCTTTCTCTCAAAAGAATTCACAAAAGTTTCTATTGTGAATTATATCACTAACATCATAGAATATCATAGTTTCTAATAGGGGAACATTGTAACGCAGTGTTACTACTGGGATTTAAACCCAGCTAGTGTCTTCTGCTGGTTAGATCAGAATTAAATAACTATCTCAACTGTTAAAAAATAACAGATAACGTTATACGATTAAAATAATATCAGATTGGTCTACTTTTAAATAAACACAAAAAGCTTTAAAAAAAAAAAAAAATGAGTGAAAAGTTAGAAATTTACTTTTGCAGTGGTTAAATAAATGTCCAGTTATATATGCCAAATATTTCTGAATTTTGGCGCATTTCTTTCTCTAAATAGTGTTGATATGGCAGTAAATGCGCTTAAGTTTCATCATCGTTGCATGTGTGGAAGTATTTAAACTTAATATGTTGCTAACAGACAAAAAAAATTGTGGTGGGGTCAGTGAAAATAATTGCAGGAGCAGGTTCAAATTATGATCTACTGTCCGAACTGCTTTGTTAGTATTATTGTTTTACTGTATAAGTGTTGCATTTTTCAAATAAATATTGATTTTTCAAGTCAAGTTTTCTTACTCAAGCGTCCTCTGTAAGCTTCCTCCGTCTTGAACTATTTCGTTAAAGGCACAGAATTAACAAGTTTTGCCACTAGAAGTCGCTTATTTAAAAAAAGGCATAGCTTGCCTTGATGACGATGCAAATGAGTGTGGAATCATGGGAGTTGTTGTCTTCACCTCTACAGCCAATGGAAAAGAATCCGACAGACTCGGGCAGAAGTCAAATTCATGGATAAGCTAATGTATTAAAGTTTTATTAGCATTACTGTGGTATGAAGCAGGGCGGGCAAAGAGCCTGTGACATTTTGTCTTGATGTTTACATTTGCTTATGTCGCAGTCGGCCGCTGCCACTCATTTCGTTTTCTTTTTACGATTAAATGTAGCCTACTTTTAATGTCCGCCCTTCTTCCCTGATCTTGAACCTTTTTTACATTTATGTTTGATCACCCATTTTAGCTCATTCTAATGAAATAGATGCAAGTGCTGAATTATAGGCCTTTAACAGGTCGCATTATTTGACACTCTGCGTGTCGCACTAAATGTAACGTTGATGTTTTTTGGACCAAAACTAAAAACATTCGAGTATCCATTATGATTGTGGAGGAGATTTCGTTTGAACGTATACATCCTTGAAAAACCATGCAGGCCTATAAAATAATTAAGAAATATTTGATATTGCAAGCATGTTAGTAGCTTACTTGCTTAGTTGGGGACACTATTCAACAATATTATTGATCTGCCTGCATTGACACCATTATATGGGAACTGAACTAAGCTGGACGATGATATCGCTGTCTCCAGAGCGCCCCAGCCTACACACACACAGCGCTCGAAACACCACACCAGAGAATGTCTAATATGGCGAGAAGTTTCACTCTCACTACACTTCCGGCTTTTGAACTGGTTGCAGTTCCACTCTGATTCCATATGAGGGCGCTCACAGGACGAGTGCAGAATGAATGGAGGTCAATGGCGGTATACCCCTCAAAATCCACTTTTCTCAGGATATAATTTTTTGTCTAGTAATTTGAATGTTGTATTCGAAAGGAGATGCAAAGAAATTACACATTGCTGGGTGTTAGATTTTTTAGAGTCACTTATTTGCTTTAAAAAAGTCTTTCAAAATGTCAGTGACGTCAGAATGCTGACGTCATTAGCAGAATGCTAGCGTGTTATGGGCAACAACAACTCAACCTGTAAGAAATCAAAACGACATAAGTACTCGTTCATTCAACTTTCGACCTAAAACCCATGTTGAACTTGCAAAATCTACAATCACATCTGAGATTTCTCAACGGCAATCGGGTGAAAGAGACAAATTTAGCCGTCTAGCCCCATTGACTCCCATTCATTTTGCACTCATGGCAAGCGCCCCCAGTGGAACTCTGGTGGTACTACAACCAAAATTCGGTACAATAGGGCTTAATAGGGAGTGGACAGGCTCTCCGTAGACGGGCTCTGACCACACGCTGGTGGCGACACCTGCTGGTCATTTTAAATGCAGCGAAAACATGCAGCACCTTTTACAAACCATTTGCAATTGTTTTCTTAAATGCAGCCTGCTTCAGATCATCTAATAGGCCACCATTATATGAAGTGTTCTTTTGTTTTGTGTGATTTATGGAGGGCTTCAGCCCAACAAGAGACAACTATAGGCTAATCTTTTTCTTATTATACAAATGTATAATTAAAAAGTCAGCACACTTTTAAAACTGAGACTGGTTTGTCCCTTACTGTATGTAATCTTTTGAACGTATTTTTGATGATTAACCACATTTTTTAATGCATTTATTCAAGTTTTTGTTGTTTATTATTTGTTTGCTGCTATTTGGACTTTTTGGATAGTATTAAGCTTTGTCTTACTGCGAATTGCTTGGTAATGTGTATGTTCTATCAAGCAAGCAAAAAAGTGGGTTCACTTTTGAAATTTATAAGCGTTTACAAACAGATGACATTCGTCCAGATCACGTCACACATGTTCCCGTCCACACGTCACCGCACGAAAATACTATCAAAACTTAATTTAGGAAAAGTACTTTGCATTACAAATCTTTATATTAACTGGCTTTCTATTAATGTAGTGAATAACAAGTGTCTTTGGTCTCCCAGTGGTTTACATTATTGGCAGTTTATTGTTAGTAATTAATTTACAGCAAAACATCTATGCTTTCATGTCTGAAAACATTATTTTTGTCTTACATTTCATAATAAACTAAGACAAGCTCAGTACCAACTCGTTTTACATCAGTTTATTTTCATGAACTTCAGAATCAGAATCAGAATCAGAATCAGAAAGAGCTTTATTGCCAAGTATGCTTGCGCATACGAGGAATTTGTCTTGGTGACAGTAGCTTCCAGTACACATACAATACAAAGTGACAAGACAAGTGACAAGTAACAGGTATAAATAAAAAATAGAAAAAATAAAATAAAAAGATTATAAATTATAAATATATATAAAGTTATAAGGTGCTATAATGAAATGTCTGAGGGAAGTATTGCACATGTTTGTTCCACAGTAGGGGAACATTTAAGTGTTCATGAGGTAGATGGCCTGGGGAAAGAAACTTTTCCTGTGTCTGGTTGTTTTTGTGCTCGGTGCTCTGTAGCGTCGACCAGACGGTAACAGTTCAAACAGAAAGTGTGCTGGGTGTGACGGGTCCAGAGTGATTTTGCGAGCCCTTTTACTCACTCTGGATGAGTGCAGTACTTTGAGTGTGGGAAGGGTAGTGCCAGTGATTCGCTCAGCAGTCCGAACTATCCGCTGTAGTCTACGGAGGTCGGTTTTGGTAGCAGAGCCGAACCAGACGGTGATGGAAGTGCAGAGGATGGACTGGATGACAGCTGAGTAGAACTGTACGAGCAGCTCCTGTGGCAGGTTGAATTTCCTCAGCTGACGCAGGAAGTACAGTCTCTGTTGGGCTTTCTTCACAATAGAGTCTATGTGAGTGTCCCACTTCAGATCCTGAGAGATGGTGGTGCCCAGGAACCTGAATGACTCTACTGCAGTCACAGTGCTGTCCATGATGGTGAGTGAAGGGAGTGCAGGGGGGTTTCTCCTGAAGTCCACGATCATCTCCACTGTTTTGAGCGTGTTCAGCTCCAGGTTGTTATAACTGCACCAAAGAGCCAGCTGCTCCACCTCCTGTCTGTACGCAGACTCGTCACCGTTCCGGATGAGTCCGATAACAGTAGTGTCGTCCGCAAACTTCAGGAGCTTGACAGAGGTGTCTTTAGAGGTGCAGTCATTTGTGTACAGGGAGAAGAGCAGTGGTGAGAGAACACATCCCTGTGGAGCACCGGTGCTGATGGTGCGGCTGTCGGACGTGATTTTGCCCATTCTGACTAGCTGTTGTCTGTCTGTCAGAAAGCTGGTGATCCATTGACAGATGGAGCTAGGGACAGAGAGCTGGGTCAGTTTGGTCTGGAGCAGTGATGGGACGATGGTGTTGAAGGCAGAACTAAAGTCCACGAACAGAATCCTTGCATAGGTCCCTGGTTTGTCCAGATGTTGTAGGGTGTAATGCAGTCCTATATTGACCACATCATCCACAGACCGGTTTGCTCTGTAGGCAAACTGCAGGGGGTCCAGCAAGGGTCCAGTGATGTCCTTCAGATATGCTAACACCAGTCTTTCGAATGACTTCATGGCCACAGATGTTAAGGCAACAGGTCTGTAGTCATTGAGTCCTGTGATCTTTGGTTTCTTCGGGATTGGGATGATGGTGGAGCGTTTAAAGCAGAAAGGGACTTTGCACTGCTCCAGTGATCTGTTGAAGATCAGTGAGAAGATAGAGGCCAGCTGGTCAGCGCAGGTTTTCAGACAGGCTGGTGAAACACCGTCTGGGCCTGGTGCTTTCCTTCTCTTCTGTTTCCTGAAGATCTGACGCACATTATCCTCACTGATCTGAAGTGCAGGGGGGGAGGGGAGGGGGATGGCTGGAGGTGTTGATGGCTGTGTAGAGAGATGGTCAGGGCGGGTATGGGGTGTCTGATCGGGGGTCTCAAATCTACAGTAAAAGACATTCAGCTCGTTCGCAAGATGCTTGTTGCTGTCGATGCTGGGGGATGGTGTCTTGTAGTTGGTAATGTCTTTCAGGCCTTTCCACACTGATGCAGGGTCGTTGGAGGAAAACTGGTTTTCCAGCTTTTTGGCATAGCTCTTCTTAGCCACTTCAATCTCCTTTGTCAATGTGTTCCTGGCCTGATTATACAAGATCCTATCCCCACTCCTGTAGGCATCTTCTTTGACCTGACGAAGCTGTCTGAGTTTTGGTGTGAACCATGGTTTATCATTGTTGAATGATAAGTAAGTCCTGGTAGGGATGCATAAATCCTCACAGAAACTGATGTATGATGTTACAGTCTCTGTGAGCTCGTCCAGATCGCTGGCAGCAGCTTCAAAAACACTCCAGTCAGTGCATTCAAAACAGGCTTGTAAGACCTGCTCTGTGTCGTTGGTCCATCTCTTTACAGTCCTTATTACTGGCTTAGCAGTTTTAAGTTTTTGCCTGTAAGTTGGTAGAAGATGAACCAGGCAGTGATCGGAAAGTCCTAGAGCTGCTCTGGCGACGGAGCGATATGCATCCTTTGTTGTGGTGTAGCAATGGTCCAAAATATTATTGTCTCTGGTGGGGCATGTAATGTGCTGTTTGAATTTAGGCAGTTCACGTGTGAGTTTTGCCTGATTAAAGTCTCCGAGAATGATAAGAACAGAGTCCGGGTGTTGTTGTTCTGTTTCTGTGATCAGATCAGCCAGCTGTTGCAGCGCCGTACTCACGTGTGCTTGCGGTGGAATGTAAACACTGATGAGAACGAGCGAGGAAAACTCCCGCGGCGAGTAGAACGGCTTACAGTTAATGAAAAGCACTTCCACATCAGGACAGCACATCTTCCTTAACACAGTTACATCAGTACACCACCTTCTGTTGACCACCAAAATATGAAAAGACAATGCAGAAAAGCAGAGCGCATGTGGCGGAAGACAAAACTTGTAGTCCATTATAACATCTACAAAGACAGCCTTCATGCTTTCAATATGGAACTAGGCAAAGCTAGACAGACTTTCTTCTCAAATATTATAAACAGTAATTTAAACAACACACGCACTCTTTTTGCTACTGTAGAGAGACTGACAAACCCCCCAAGCCAGATTCCCAGTGAAATGCTCTCAGACAGCAAGTGCAGTGAGTTTGCTTCCTTCTTCTCTGACAAAATCAATAATATCAGAAAGGTGATCAGCACATCCTTGAGTTGCGCTGGGGTCAGACAGATCAAACCACCTGAGAAAGTAGTTACTATGTCTGATTTCAAAGAAATTGATGGCAAAATTTTGGAAGAAACCGTACAGCACCTTAAAACATCAACCTGCGCTCTTGACACACTTCCCACATCTTTTTTCAAAAGTGTGTTAAACAGTTTAGAAGCAGATCTTCTAGAAGTGGTAAATGCTTCACTTCTCTCTGGGAGTTTTCCAAACTCCCTAAAAACTGCAGTTGTCAAGCCCCTCCTGAAAAAGAGCAATCTGGATAAGACCATATTAAGCAACTATAGACCAATCTCAAATCTTCCTTTCATAGGTAAGATCATTGAAAAAGTTGTCTTCAATCAGCTGAACAAATTCTTATGCTCGAATGGATACTTTGACAATTTTCAATCTGGTTTCCGACCGCACCACAGCACAGAGACAGCGCTCATAAAGATAATAAACGATATTCGCTTAAATACTGACTCAGGCAAATTATCAGTGCTGGTACTACTCGACCTCAGTGCTGCATTTGACACTGTCGATCACAACATACTTCTGGACAGGCTGGAAAACTGGGTGGGGCTTTCTGGGATAGTCCTAAAATGGTTCAGGTCATACTTAGATGGGAGAGGTTATTATGTGAGTATAGGAGACCATAAGTCTGAGTGGACACCCATGACATGCGGAGTCCCTCAAGGCTCAATTCTTGCGCCACTCCTGTTCAACCTGTATATGCTCCCAATGAGCCAAATAATGAGAAATAACCAAATTGCTTACCACAGCTATGCAGACGACACACAGCTCTACTTAGCCCTATCGCCCAACGATTATAGCCCCATTGACTCCCTGTGCCAATGCATTGATGAAGTCAACAGTTGGATGTGTCAAAACTTTCTTCAGTTAAACAAAGACAAAACTGAAGTCATTGCGTTTGGAAACAAAGATGAAGTTCTCAAGGTGAACGCATACCTTCACTCTAGGGGTCAAACAACCAAAAATCAAGTCAGGAATCTTGGAGTGACACTAGAGTCAGACCTTAGTTTCAGTAGTCATGTCAAAGCAATAACTAAATCAGCATACTATCATCTGAAAAATATTGCAAGAATTAGATGCTTTGTTTCCAGACAAGACTTAGAGAAACTTGTGCATGCTTTCATCACCAGCAGGGTGGATTATTGTAATGGACTCCTCACTGGCCTTCCCAAAAAGACCATCAGACAGTTGCAGCTCATACAGAACGCTGCCGCTAGGATTCTGAGCAGAACCAGAAAATATGAACATATCACACCGGTCCTCAGGTCTTTACACTGGCTCCCAGTTAAACTTAGGATTGATTTTAAAGTATTATTACTGGTATATAAATCATTCAATGGCCTAGGACCTCAATACATTGCAGATATGCTCACTGAATATAAACCCAACAGATCACTCAGATCATTAGGATCATATCAGCTTGAAATACCAAGGGTTCACTCTAAGCATGGCGAGTCTGCTTTTAGCTATTATGCCAGCCGCAGCTGGAACCAGCTTCCAGAGGAGATCAGATGTGCTCCTACTGTAGTCACATTCAAATCCAGACTCAAAACACATCTGTTTAACTATGCATTTACTGAATGAGCACTGTACAAATGTTCGTCCGACTGTTTGTACTGTTTTTTATTTTTTATTTTTCTAAACTGTTTTAATTATTCTTATTTATTTTTATTATTTTTATTTCTTCTATGTAAAGCACTTTGAATTGCCATTGTGTATGAAATGTGCTATATAAATAAACTTGCCTTGCCTTGCCTTGCCTTGCCTTGATGTAAAAGCATGTCCCACCACCGCGCGTTTTCCCCGTTGACTCCATATCGCGATCCGCTCTGAACAGCTGAAAGTCCGGTAGATGTAACGCGCTGTCCGGAATGGCTTCGTTCAGCCAGGTTTCCGTGAAACACAGAGCAGCAGAGTTGGTAAAGTCCTTGTTTTTGCGTGAGAGCAGAAGTAGTTCGTCCATTTTGTTAGGGAGAGAGCGGACATTCGCCAGATGGATGCTAGGCAGCGCCGTTCTGAATCCGCGCTGCCTGAGCTTAACGAGTGTGCCGGCTCGCTTCCCACGCCTGCGCGTACTGTTTCCACAGTGCAGCGGCGCAACCGACGACAATGTTCCGCAAAACGCCAGAAGAATCAAAAACTGGTTGGTGATCAGTTGGTGTGCACTGCCGAATGTTCAGCAGTTCGTCCCTGGTATAACTGATAGCGAATGACAAACATAAAACAGGACAAACTAACAAAAACAGTGTAACAACTGGAGAGCTCAACACCGAGGCAGCCATCCGCGGCGCCAACTTAAATGTATGCAAAGGATTGTGGGTGATTTAAGGCTGCGAATGATACATCTGATGTGTCCTTCAAAACTGGCTGAAAGAAAGACATGAAACGAAGGCTGCCTTCTAAGGATCCATCAAATTGAGACGGTCTTCAGCGACGTTTAATGACGTGGCAGCCGAGATATGCAGGCTTATTATAGGACCCGACTGAAGCACCTGATATTGGCACTGTCCCAAATGGTACTCATCATTTGTACCAAAGTACTCGCGGTCTTCCTACGAGTCCGCACTTTTGTGACGCAACACCATTTTGACTGTTGGCAAGAAGTCTGCAGAGCTTGCATCAGTTTCATTATAGGGGGCGTAATTATTTGGGTTTATATCTGGTTTGTAGAATTGCGGGACACAGTCGGACACACTACACTAGAGAAAAGTCGCATTTGACTTTATTCTCTTTTAAACCACTAGATGGTACAAAAATTCAGCTGAGCACTCTTATTAACCACCGATGGTGCATGACGCGATTGCGGACAGCAGCACAAAGTTAATTCTGCGCTAATTTGATCTAATATTTAATGTTTATTAAAATGTTGTAGATTTATGTAGCAAATGAGAAGCGGTAAATTATTGAATATGTGACAAATGATTACACAAAGGTCTTTTTAATATATTAATATATAGTATATATATATTATATATATAATTATTATTAATAATATATAAACTTAATATATCGTCCCCTTGGAATTATAAGGTTCTATCTGACATTTTTGTAAAAATTTAGTTATTCACATATTCTTATTCTGTGACCACTTCTTTACATTATGTGATGTTGTTTTTTAAGTTGTGTACATTTTGGAACTTTTTATTTAGAAAATAAAAAGGTTCTTTCTACACAGTCGAATGGAATGCAAAAACTTTAAAGCTCAATATCTCAAAACTGCTCAGAACGCAGATAGAACCTTATAATTCCAAGGGGACGATATTAAGTTGGGTGTCTGACATAATCACCACATTTATAATGAAACCATCATATTTAAAATATGATGTTCATCATATTATATATAATTTACTACACTGTAAAGCTATATTCAATTAATATGGGATCTCATTCAACGCTTTCAGAATCTTTACTTTTAAAAAAAGAAATAATTTTGTTTGAACGTTTTGTTACAGACCTATCTCTCTCCTACCATTCATTGCGAAGACACTTGAAAGAGCTGTCTTCAACCAACTAACATCCTTCTTGTCTCTAAACAACCAGCTGGATGTCAACCAATCTGGCTTCAAGAAAGGACATTCAACTGAGACTGCATTACTGTCAGTCACAGAAGCCCTACGGATCGCAAAAGCTGCTTCCAAATCTTCAGTCCTCATTCTCCTGGATCTGTCTGCTGCCTTCGACACGGTGAATCATCAGATCCTTCTGTCCACCCTCTCATCACTGGGCATCACAGGAACTTCACTCCACTGGTTTGAGTCCTATCTCACAGGTAGGTCCTTCAAGGTCGCATGGAGAGGTGAGGTATCCAGAGCACATCAGCTGACCACAGGGGTTCCCCAGGGTTCAGTTCTTGGTCCCCTCCTCTTCTCCATCTACACCACATCACTGGGACACATCATACAGGCACACGGTTTTTCCTACCACTGCTATGCTGATGACACACAGCTCTTCCTCTCCTTTCAACCAGATGATCCCACAGTAGCTGCACGGGTCTCAAGCTGTCTGGCGGACATCTCCACATGGATGAAGGAACATCACCTGCAGCTCAACCTGGCAAAGACTGAGCTTCTCGTCCTCCCTGCCAATCCGTCTCTACAGCACGACTTCACCATCCAGCTAGAGTCATCATTAATCACCCCATCAAGATCGGTCAGAAATCTTGGAGTAACGTTTGATGACCAGCTGACCTTCACAGATCACATTTCAAAGACAGCTCGATCATGCAGGTTTGCACTGCACAACATCAGGAAGATCAGGCCTTTCCTAACTGAGCATGCAACACAACTTATCGTCCAGGCCCTGGTCATCTCTAGGCTTGACTACTGCAATGCCCTTCCAGCATGTGCAACCAAACCCCTACAGATGATCCAGAATGCTGCAGCTCGTCTTGTCTTCAACGAGCCCAAGAGGGCCCACGTCACTCCTCTGTTCATCTCTCTACACTGGCTACCTCTCGCTGCTCGCATCAAGTTCAAGGCACTGACGCTTGCTTACAGAACTATCACAGGCTCAGCTCCCTCCTACTTTCACTCACTCCTACGAGTCTACATCCCTACCAGACACCTACGATCGGTCAACAAGCGACGTCTCGTGGTTCCATCACAGAAAGCCACAAAATCACTTTCCAGAACATTCTCATTCACGGTTCCATGCTGGTGGAACGCTCTCCCCACCCTCATCCGGAATGCAGAATCCCTGGCAACATTCAAAAAACAGCTGAAAACCAATCTCTTCCGTGAGCACTTAACCTTATATAAAAAAAAAAAAAAAAAAAAAAAAATCCTTCCCTTTGAAACATCACTTATCAGGCTTATGCTACTCTGAATAATACCTGAACTTCGTATTTTGAGCACTTCCTGCGTTGTTGTTGCTTTTGCCTCTTTATGATGACTCGCTGAAATTAGTCCTAATTTGTAAGTCGCTTTGGATAAAGGCGTCTGCTAAATGACTAAATGTAAAATGTAAATGTAAATGAACGTATTTTTAATGTCTGTATTTACTGAACAAAAATGAATTGTTTTATTTATCAAAATACACCGAAAATAGTACAAACTTTGATTTTTTAAACAAGTATTCTTTTAGACATTATTAAAAAATGTTTTCACTTTAGCTAAAGTATTAATACTGTCTTTTGCCCCATGCTGGTTTAACCCCACGGGTGCATGGGGCAAAAGGCCCCCCTCGCTATCTCTTACATACGATTTTTAAACAAACAAAGCGCTTTTATGATTTATTTAACTTCTGTTTCTCCGTCAATGTTCAATATGAACAAAGCATTGCTAAACATGAATACAGACACCTAAAACCAACTGACAGCAAACCAAAAAACTAATGTTGCCAACTTAGAGACATTGTTGCCAGATCTGACATTTTTGGACTGCTGGTTAACATGAAGTCATACACTATATTGTACTTGTTCCGTTGTCTGACATTCAGCTATGTATTGTATATTAAATTATGTGAGTATGGATTAGGAGAGAAAAGCAGATGTAAAGTACCTACAATTGGTGCATTACAGCATCTAGCAACTTTTCAAGCAGGCTTTAGTTACAGTACTTAGCATTGAAAATAGTTGGCAACACTGCAAACGACCATGATCCTGAAGGTGAATGTGTGGATCTATGGGGAGAAGCACATATTCTCCTTAATGCATGTTTATGCAACAGTTCCTAGATTGTGCATGGGTACTTTAATATCTCTATTAAGTTCACCACAACTCTATTCAGCTGTCAGATGAGACCAAACATGACTCAGATACATGTTTAGAAAATGAATAGTATGTAGTGAGAAGCGCATGTGTATCTTGTGAAGCAAAGGGCACATAATTAATTAATTTTAAAGATATTTGGGCAGTAAAGAGTTGCACATATTCACTCAGCCCTACACATATTGTTTTTCTCATTTTATAGCTTTGTATAAAAGCATCTGCTGAATGCATACAATAATTAAAGTAGCACATCTGTAGTTTGTAGATTAACTAACATGAGTTTTCTCTCATTAGTTTGGCAGGAAGACTTGACAGGTTCTTTATTTACAGCTGATTAATTCATTGTTTATAAGACAAGACTCTGTTCTCTAACATGACTAGTTATATGAGTTTAATCTCTGAGAAACTGTTTCTGTTTGTTCTGCAGGAGTGTTTGGTGTTGATGCAGAAGTGAAGTGTACAGTACACACATACTCAGTGATGGAGGGAGATTCTGTCACTCTAAACACTAATCTTACTAAAATACAGATATTTAATCAGATACAGTGGAGGTTTGGAAATAATGGTCCAGTCATTGCTGAAACTGATAGAACTAATATCTCATCATATCTCTATCACACTGAGATATTCAGAGACAGACTGCAGCTGGATAATCAGACTGGATCTCTGACCATCAATAATATGAGAAGACACTGGACTGTATAAACTACAGATCGACAACAACACTGGTCCCTTAAAAAAGATATTCAGTGTTACTGTCTATGGTGAGGTTACTTTTTTATTTTTCAAAATATTTTTTGTTTTATAAATTAAACTGAGTTTAAATGTGAGCCAGCAAATATAGTTATGATGTGTTCAACAGACTTACATATAATTGTCATTTCACAATATCACTATCTCGATTGTTTAATTATCTGTTTGTTTTCATTTTCATGGACTTTTAGGTTTCTTTTCTATATTTCCTGTGGTTTTTGTTCTAGTTTCCCTCTCTCTCTAATTATTATGGCAATTCATGGTCAGTCAAAGTAGTTGACTCGATCTGTATGTCAAACTGATGTCCTTTATGTAGGAACAGCAGGCAGAGCTAACCAGCTAGTTCTTGTATAGTTCAGTTTATAGTTCTGCCCCATAACAATGTCAAATATGTATAATCTCTCTCTGTGAATCTGTTTCTTTTTCTTTTAGAGGCATTTAACATTAATCTTGGTAAAGTTGAAATAAAGAACTCAGTGATGGGTTCTTTGTGATTACTCAGAAGAGGCAATGATGGTGGGAGATATGATCATTCTTCAGACTAATGTTACAATGGAACTTGTTAAATCTGTGTATTAGGTCTGTCTCCATGTGTTGTAGCAGGAATAGTTGTCGTTGTTCTTCTGCTGGTGTTTGCAGTTGGAGCCTCTGGTGTTTTTTACTATCGCTACAAGATCTGTAAACTAGAAAGGCCAAACTGTAAGTATTTCAGCTGATACATACAGTGAAAATGTATAGTATGATTTTTCATAGTTAGTATTTCTACCATTTTCCAATAAGTTCTGTTAATTATTGTTTAAGTGCAATAATTAATGAAGTCTGTGTATTGATGAATTCATTTCTCTGTTTAAATGTAGTAAACAATACGGACAGATATAAGAGTCAATATTCACTGATCACTGAAGATCTAGAGGACAACATAAAAGGTATTTGGGCTACAAACGTATTACCAGATTTGCTAACATTGGTGACAGACAGAATTAGCAGTTTCATATTTAATAGACACAGACATGAGTTTGAGTATGGAAAATAACATTGGAGAGTTGCAGCAAATAACCACTTATTCTTACATAAAGCTATTGTGTGAGTTCAGAAGAATTATATAGCGCACAAACTGCATGTCATTTTCTGATCTTCACAAAGACGGTCATGAGGAACTGCAACTGGATGGAAAAGAGCAGCTTGAAGACTCAGCAAAATCAAGCCATATGTGTTTAGAAGAACATGAAGGTGAGTAAAAGTCTAAATGTTACATTTAGTGATATATAACATGTCTGTGCAGAAACAGATTTGTTAATTAGTTATGTATTTCAGTTTCATACATTTCGTTTTTTGTTCATTATTATCTAAATGACCAATTTTAAAAGAGGTTGTTTCCTTTTGTTTAAAACATTTTTAAAATGGTATTGTTGTCATATCTATTGAATAACGTGTAACTAATTGAATAAAGGTAATTAACCAATCAGTGTAATATAACAAATGTAGTATACCACCCCCGTGCACTGTAGATGGTATCTCAGGTGTTGAGAATATTGCTGAGATGTGGAGACAGCACTACAGGACCTTGTTTAATTGTGTTAAAAGTGATATTTATATGTCTGACAATGTTAAGTGTGTTGATTTTAAGGCAATTTTTTCAAATGAGGTATCAGGCACTATAAATAAGTTAGCAAATAATAAAGCAAGCGGGTTGGATCACATCACTGCTGAGCACATTAAATATGCCAGCATGAGGTTAGCCCCCCTTCTTGGTATCTGTTTTAATTCCTTTTTAATTCATGGTTTTCTGCCGGATACAATGATATCTGTCTTGCTTGTGCCGGTGATTAAGGATAAGTCTGGTAAGGTTGGTTGCTCTGATAACTACAGACCAATAGCCCTTGCCAGTGTATTGTCTAAAGTTTTTGAAAGCATCCTGTTGAGCAGAATTGTGGACATTATCCCCTCTACTGACAACCAATTTGGTTTTAAACCTAAACATGGCACAGATATGGCCATATATTCCTTAAAGGAAATTGTTAATACGTATAGAGATAAGAACTCCTCAGTTTTAATGAGTTTTATTGATGCCTCAAAAGCTTTTGACCGTGTCAATCACTACAAGTTATTTGACAAAATGAGTAAGAGAGGTGTATCTAAATGTATTGTGAGAATTCTGTCCTACTGGTATGCCAACCAGTCTATGTTTATAAAATGGGGCCACTGTGTTTCTGCCCCTTTTGGGGTCAGGAACGGGGTCAGACAAGGTGGAATCCTCTCCCCTATTCTTTTTAACATGTATGTTGATGAGCTCTCTGTCTGCCTGAATTTGTGTAACACTGGGTGTATGATAGGCAACACTATAGTGAATCATATTATGTATGCAGATGACCTTGTGGTCTTCAGTCCTAGCAGTGCTGGTCTTCAACAGCTTCTTAATGTTTGCTCTGACTATGGAACTGTTCATGATATGAAATTTAATACAGACAAGAGTGCGGTGATGATTTGCAGAACAAAGGAAGATAAATGTCTAATGTTTCCTCCTTTTAAATTGGCAGGTAATATCTTGAGAGTTTTGAGCAAATACAAGTATCTTGGGCATCTCATTACAGACCAGTTGAAGGATGACCTTGACGTTTACAGGCAATGCCGTTCTTTATATGCTCAGGCGAATAGTTTGATTCGCAAGTTTGGTGGGTGCACAGATAGAGTGAAAGTTGCTTTGTTCAGAGCATACTGCACTCCTCTCTACACTGCACACTTGTGGTCTAGTTTCAGCAAAGCTAGCTTGCATAAACTCCAGGTAGCTTACAATGATGCACTGAGAATTCTGCTGAGAAGACCACGCTGGTGTAGTGCCAGTGAGATGTTTGTGGCTGCAGGTGTTAATACACTGCAAGCCACATTGAGAAATGTTATGTACAAATTTATATGTCGGCTAAATAACTCAGAGAATTACATAATTATGGCATTGACCAGCATCAAGTTTAGCACTACACGGTATAAGTCCAAGTTATGGAAGCATTGGTATAGTTGTCTCCTCTGAAGTTTTTATTGTATTGTGTGTACTGTCTTGTTTTTTATTTGGACCTGTGAGTCTGCAATAAAGTTATTATTATTATTATTATTTAGTGCTGTGGAAAATACTGTTAAATCACGTTAATGAAAGATGCAACCTTAAAACATGCAACGTTATTGCAAATTGTTACAGATCTTCTCAGTCCTTCAGTGTCTCTGATGTTTTCATCCGGTTATAATCTCCGCATTTCCTATATCTATGTGCAGCTGTGACAGATGAAGGCAAGATCTCTGAAGAACTTAGTCAAAAATGTAAGTATTGCAGATTTGCAGCTGTTAAGCAGCAAGAGAAAAATAAGCTTTACTGTGTGACAATGGAGTATGAAAAAGTACATGATTTTTCATAATAAATAATATACTTTATTTTACCAGAAGTGCTGCTTGTGCTCACATTAATGTTAACTTTAATGTAGTTCACATTACATTACTATAAGTTGTTACAGATCTGATTTGAACTTATTATTCGAAGGACATGTAAAGAATGACGATATTTTCTCAGTATGCCTGACATGCTCATCTTCATCATGTGAATCTGTTCATTCATTTAGATTCTCTTCATTTCTATGTTTCTGTGTGTTGCTAGTACATAAAGTGGAGATCTCTGAAAAAAAAAGTCAAATATGTAAGTGTTGCAGTTGTTACAGCAAGAGTAAAATGAGCTTTACTGTGCTACAGTAGTTTAAATCTGATTGTTCATTAAGATGCATGAAATTAAAGAATTTCTATCTGTTTAAAACCGTATTGTTGCTGTTAACCAAAACTAATGTTCAGTAATTGAAATGAGCTGAAATCAAATATACATATTAGATGGAAAAAACTGAAAATTAGAAATGCTGCCTTGACAATTAACTGAATTAAGTTCCAGAACTAAAACTAAAAGAAAAGTGAATTAAATTAGAAATGTTTAAATTACTACTAGTTAAGTACTAATTAAAATCATAATTTTAATCAAAATAAAAGGGGGGTCAAGTATCAATCATGTGTAGTTGCATGTAGTGTTTATTCATGCCATGTTGTTCTTTTGCTATTGGAACAGTAACCAGACAATGCTTTAATCATGTGATGGAGTGTCTCAGACCAATCACAGAGAAAATAAAATTACAGTCTTTAATATAGGATAGGTATATGAGCAAAAAATTACATGATTTGATTATAATTTGTCTCTAATAATTGGTTCTTCATTTATGCAATAATTTAATGTAACAACCTAAATCAAGATAAATTACAGTCTTATTTGAAGAGAATTATTAGAGACCAAGTCCTGACTGTGGTCGAGAGGTGGAGCTGGGGATGGAGGAGGGTAATTAGTTAGTTAACATAAATAGAATCATAAATAGGGCTGGGCGATTTATTGAATGTAAGTAATACACTCAGCAGTGAAAAAATTACCTGTGATATGCTGATCTAATGGCAACATTTACTTTGTTTTTTCTTTGTTTCTATGTTCTGCTGTGACAGTTGAAGAGAAGACTGTGATAGTGCAGGAGGGAGAGGATCTCACTCTAAACACTGATGTGAAAGTACATACAGATGATCAGATCCTGTGGACGTTTGGACCTCAAGAGACTCATATCGCTGAAATCAGAGGAGGAGCAAGAGAGACATATGATGGTGCTGATGGGAGATTCAGAGACAGACTGAAGCTGGACAAGACGACTGGGTTTCTCACCATCACAAACATCACAGCTGAACACATTGGAGTCTATAAACTACAGACATCAGCAACAGAGGAACCTTGTATCAAATATTCATTATTACTGTCAGAGGTGAGTATATCGGGTCTTTCTACAATGAAAATGAAAGTTCTTCTTAATTTGTCTACAGGTAATTCAACTCAAACTGCTTAATGTTCAGACTCCAGTCAGAGTTAATACTGTAGATCCATTTAGTTTCAGCATCCTGTCTGTTGTTGAGTTTTATTTGTTTCCCTTTTCCTGTGTTGAGAGGAGACAATATCAAAGATGGAGGAAGAATCTGTCACTTTATACCCTGATACTGAAGTACAGAAACATGACCTGATCCTGTGGATGTTTGGAGATCAAGACAATCTCATCGCTCAACTGACCGGAGAGACCGGAGAGACGACATATGCTGATGCAGACGAGAGATTCAGAGACAAACTGAGGCTGAACAAGAACACTGGATCTCTGACCATCACTAACATCACATCTGGACCTTATAATCTACAGATCATCAGCAGCAAGAGGACGTCATACAGGAACTTCAGAGTTTTCAATTCTTGTGAGTCTTTCCATTTCATATGCTAATATAGATGAGGTGTTCGCTAATAATGCAGTATTTTCCCATCAGGCATTTTGACAGATTTGTGTGTTGTTTAATGCAAAAAGCATTTCCATTTTGCATAAAGTTTCGTTCTGACAGCGAGTCACTTTATTTGTTATCAGAGCCTTCGATTTGCACATTGTTTACAGGACAACCTTGGGCAGGGTGTGGAATAACATATTTTTAATTAAAATACAGAAAGTAAATCAAAAATTTTACCCGTTTAATCAAAGAAATAATCATCCGGTTATTAAAATCAAAAAATGAATTGTATTATTTATTTATTATATTATTTATTCGGTTATTAAAATAATTGTTAGTTGCAGCTCTAGTTATAACCAATTTTTTTTTATTTCGATTTCATTATTGGTGTGTCTATTTTTTTAATTCAAAATTGAAGGAACATGTTTTCACATTTGGGTCCAATTTGGACTAATTAAGTCAATTTAATTTTAGAAATCCCATGATGCTTTTATAACATCACATTTAATATGTATAAAGATGCATTA
The DNA here is from genome assembly GCA_021554675.1 of Leuciscus idus. NCBI lineage: Eukaryota > Metazoa > Chordata > Actinopteri > Cypriniformes > Leuciscidae > Leuciscus > Leuciscus idus. Next base: position 17,816,184 of record CM038625.1, on the reverse strand, counting down.
ATACTACAGTAAATGTAGACATGACATGAGACCTCAGTTGCATCGGTTACTGACAGTGTAATATCAGTTTAATCTGAGTAACTTTCTCTGTTTGTTCTCCAGGTGAGTCCGGTCCCAAGACAGTGTCAGTGATGGCGGGAGAATGTTTAGTTTTAATCACTGATTTGAACGTAGAAAGAGATGAGAAAGTGGAGTGGAGATTTGAAGATAAAATTCTCTCAACTGGAATGAATGGAGACATCAGTGAGACTTCATACGGTGCTGATGTGAGATTCAGAGGCAGACTGGAGCTGCACCATCAAACTGGATCTCTCACCATCAAAGACACCAGAACCAGCGACACTGGAGTTTATCAACTAAACATCTGCAGTGGAAAGAACATTTGCTGGGAATTCAGTGTTACTGTCAGTGGTGAGTAAATCAACTCTTCCAATATGTCTTCCGTAATCATTTATGGGTGCAAAAATTCTGTAATTTGCTCTCCCTCATGTCGATGTGTGACTCTTTCTTTAGAGGAACATGAAAGAAGTTTCATGTTTAGTTTACTAGGGTTGAATTCTTTTCTAAATAATGAAAGTCAAAATAGAATTTCAAAGAATGGAAAAAATGCTGAGAGAATATTATGATTCAGAGACGATTAAATGTCTTATGGGTTTGGACTGATTTCATACTGTGGCAAGGGAGGCATGATAAAGTAAAGTCTGCAATGGGAGAGCGAGCGAGGAGACGAGCGGTAAGGAAGTAGATCAAGTGCATGACTAACACCTTTCTCTAATAACCTAATTATAATTTTTGTTCCATCATTTTGAGTGTATTCATGAAAACAATGGAAACATTCTCTGGTGCATCACAGTGGTGTCAAAAACTGGTGATGTCGCAGTGAGGAAATTTCCACACCGGTTTATAAACTTGGGAGCTGCTTTCAATATGCAGGGTATTGAAATTACTTTTTAATGCACACTCAGTTTTGAGTTTTATTTTCGAATTTGCGATCATGCATAGGCAACCCTACGTAGGCTATAGGAACCTGTGGTACTGACCGCATATTTTACAAGGTGGGATATTTTTCAGGATGCACCAGATCCTCCACCATCATCTTTTCAACCATCTCTCCTTACACTTGTCATGTGATGCGTGAAGTCAGACTTTTGTGCAGCTCCTCTCCTCTCTCTCTCTCTCTCTCTCTCTCTCTCTCTCTCTCTCTCTCTCTCTCTCTCTCTCTCTATATATATATATATATATATATATATATATATATATATATATATATATGTAAGAATTGAGAAATTAGGAGATGCCAGACAGTCTGGTTGAAGAGCGACCAGACCCTGAGAGAACAAAGGACCTCTAACATTTGAACTCCCCCTCGTGCACTATCGAGACGAAAGTCTCACCTCAGAGTCATCCTAATCTACATTTCTTTCCCCCTTCTCTCACCCCCTCTCTCTCATGCTCAGATCATCTGAATTCACCCAAGAAAATGTATAGTTTAATGTGAATGATTAACATCGAGTATTATACATATTTAGTATCATTTGAAATGTCTCATTGCGACTGGTACAAATGTCTCATTTCAAAATAAGTAAAACAAAAGGTAATAAGGTTTTTGAGAGTTTAGGGATAACTGGCACACAAAGGAAGGTCGTCTCCTGGCAAATGGTCACACCCCCCCAAAAGGTGTAACCTCTGAATGCTATATAATGAAATGCAGAAAGGGATTTGGAGCCTTTCTGTATCTCAGATTAGCCCGTGAGGCTGAGGCCCCATCCACACTACTGCGTTTTATTTTAGAAACGGAGAATTAAGACGAATACGATCTTCGTCCACACCAGCATTTTAGCTGCATATTAGAATTGATCTCCGTCCACATTAAAACGACTGAAAATGCGGATCACGTGACCATTCACCAACACTGGGCATGTGCGTGCGTGCAGGTGTAAACAGACCTGTCAGGCCTTACAAACCTGTCGGATGATTACTGAAACAACTTGTCGGGATAGTCCAAATGCATTTGCGGTTTTCCGAAGTCTCCCCTCGTCACTCAGGTAATACAACGTGCACGCTACCTTTGTAAGTACATCCACGGGGGCCCTAATTTTTGTTGTTGCTCCTTCCACGTGCGGACGTAGTCTTTCGCTGTTTTCTTCTGGGGACGGGTCATGTGATGGGTGGCTGATGAATCAGGGAAGGATACGCCATGACTGATGACACCCAATCATAGAGCCGAGCGTGAGCCTCTGCGTCATCGTTTCTAAAGTCCTCCGTTTTGACCCGTCTTCACTAAAACGCCCTCCGGAAATTCAAAACGCAAAACGGGGTCGGCAGCGTTTCTAAACTTCTCCGTTTTAGGTTTTCGTTTTTGCCATTTTAGTCTGGATGGGAGGTGCAAACGTAGCAAAAGGTCTCCGTTTCTAAACGAAAACGCAGTAGTGGATGGGGCCTGAGAGTGAGACCTCTCAGCCTCATGTATATTATCTTAATGTTGGGTTGCATCTTCTCTCTATTCCAGAGCATTTAATGTTTTGTATCGATTATCTTTGAATTGATTATGAAATTGGCATGATACATTTACCTGACATAATGAATTGTTACATTTGATTATTATACTTTTTATTATACTTTGGCATTATTCAGATTAAAGAGTTAAAAGGAATAGACAAACATTCGCTCACATTTAATGATGCACAGATATCATTAAAACCTTTTCATTTATGGAGTCAGAACCTGGTCATTGGTAATTAATGGGCAAGGGTGCAGAGTTACATTCAAGTTATTTTAAGGCATGAAAAAAAAACATTTCAAGGAAAAAACATTTAAATATGTCATTTTGATGATCAAAGATGAGTTTTGAGGGATACAATTATTGACTACAAGGGGACTTTAAGTTTGCATGTTCTGGAAGGTATGTGACTGAGTTCACAGTTTTTTTTACAAATGAACATGAAAAGTACCCAAATAAAACCTGGTAATTGGTCATTTAATGTAACTTTGTTGACATTGCTTCTGACGTCTAAGATCTCTCTTTTTTTAATTTCTCTAATTGTCTCTGTTTCTCAGATTCCACTGAAACGGACTGAATGAATCAGCAAGTATAGTGATGACACAGATTCCTGATGGAGTACAGCAGGGGACGAGTTCAGTTTGATGAGATAACACACGCACACGCACGCGCGCACACACACACACACACACACACACACACACACACACACACACACGTGTCAATCACTCTGACATCATCAACAATTGAGCTCCATCTTTTTTATCATCCTTTAGAATCTGTCCATTGAAAGTGAGAAATTACCCATGTGCTGATTTTTAGGACATCACAAACTAAACTACCTTGTAAGCAATCAGGTCACCGTGCCGGCGGGATCTAGCAGGTTATCCTGGTATATTTTTCTGTTGAACCCTAACCCTATATTTAGCAATATAGAGGGTGAATTATGTATATGATGTATAATTCACTCTTCCACTTCTTCTTCTGAATCAGTTTCTGGTTTAAACATAAATGGCTGAATTAAACCAGTATTTCCACTTGCTATTGTGCAGCGTTTACTACAGTAAAGTTGAGCGAGTGGATCTCTGTAAGTGGTATTCACTGTACAGTAGAGTCAAATGACATCCAGCAAACTGAGCTGGTGTGAGTGAGTGGAGGCAGGGCTAATTATGGAGGTATTTTTGGTGCAAAACTACTGAACGCCTGTGACAGTGGAATTTGTAGTTGTAGAGAATAGCCACACATGTGTATCAGTAAATTTGAAGTCACAGAGAGAAATGTTTTAAGAGTTGCAAACTTGTAGACTTTTTTTTTTATCTTCCACAAACACAACACAACAGTTACACCTTCTCAAATTCTTCATTGCAGGTGCACAAATCACAAATTAAGAAACGCACGCTCACATTTTTGCTACAGTTGCTGCAGTGAATATGGTGCAAAACGCATTTACACACCCGCATCAAAAATGTGAAGTCATGGAGAAATTTTGCTCATCTGCAAATCAGTATGTGAATTCATCCAATGAGAGTTGCACACTTGTAGAATATTTTCTCACAAATGTCTTGTATATTTTTCTAGCACAAACACAAGTACGTAACTACAGCTGCTTGAATCTGCTGCGACGAATCTCAAACACAGTTTTTCGCTTTCAAGTGACAAGTTTCACGCGTTCTGCCTTTTGCACCAAGTGCACCGTGAAATGTGGGGCAAAAGTGAGTTGTGCGTCTGTAGAGGCAGTGGGCGGAGCCTACATGAATATTCATGAGTTTCCCAGGCATGCAAGTGGAACTGCTCATTCTAGTTCACGCTCCTCGTTTCTCAGCAGGTTTAATGGATTATTTAAAAAAAGATAAATATAGTTTCAGCGCGAACTTAAACTACAATTGTGTATCGTTTTGTTAAATTCATAATGTTTTATTAATTCGTCACTGACTGAATGATTGCTGGCATTCACTTCGTGTTTTTTTTTTATTTTTTTTTTTTTATTCTTTTACAAAGAAGAAACAGCACTGCATTGAATACATTAACAAAAACAAAATAACAAAATAAAAACAATAACTGACTCCTCAACAAGTAAGGAAAAACCGTACATAGTTCTTAAGAAACTTGTTGTTCTTACTGTTATCAATGAGTTTAAGAGATTTTACAATAAGGGAAATCTCAGCAATAAAGACATCAAATCTAGGCAAAGTCTTGAGAAATTTGTGCTTGTGAATAAAAAATTTACATTGCAACACAAAGAAATTAACAACACTATCAATAGCATAGTCACTCCCAGAAAAATAGAGGAATATATCCTTCAATGAAAATTTTAAATCACATTTGATAAAGTGAGAAAGATAACAACCCAAGCTCTCCCAAAGAGGCTTAACCTGATTACAGTGGTGGAATAAATGAAGCAAAGTTTCTTCCTCAACTTTGCAAAATACACACAGGTCAGAGAGATCAACAAAAGAGGCAATTTGTGAGTTGGTTGGGTAAACATTATGAAGAATCTTAAAGTGTACCTCTCTAATTTTATTGGACATACAATATTTCTCTGGGAGTAACCACGCCTTCTTCCAGTGAATACTGTCAAAAAAATTATTCCAGAAAAATTTACATCGAGGGGATGTGTAAACTGTGTAATGTAACAATAGCTTTATAAGTTTACGATTACATTTTTTATCAATAAGGCTAACTCCATCCAATAAAAGTTTGGCCATAATTGTTTTTCTCTCATTAAAGAAAAGATGTGTTTAAATAAATGCACATAACTTGGAGACAAAGCTTTGATGACAGAATTGAAAGTTCTAGCAGGCAGAGGAAAATTATACAAAGTCATAAATTCTTCATATTCCAGTATACTGCCATCATCTTTAAATAAATCCAAAACCAAAACAATACCTCTATCATACCACTTATCCATAAAAAATGATTTGTTTCGGATTAAAATGTTCAAATTATTTCACAGAATTTCTTTGTGGGGAGAAAAATTGTGCACATAACACAATTTCCAAGCAAGTAAAACTTGTTGTTGAAATTTGGAGAGAGAAATCGGTCATTTAGAAGGGGTGAAATTACATTTTAAAAGAAACTCTAAACCGCCTAATCTACGAAATATGGCATTGGGGATATAGTACCAAATTGAGCCATTACTGCAAAGACATTTTTTCAACCAACTAATTCTGAAAGAGCTGACTAATTCTTTAAAATGTAAAACTTCCAGTCCACCCTCAGAACACTTATTAGACAAAACAGACTTCCTAACTTTGTGGGATCTGTTCTTCCAAATAAAATTCAATAAGATTTTGCCAATATCATCACAGATTTTGTCACTAACAAATAAAGATAAAGAGGGATAAACACAACGAGACAAACCCTCTGCTTTAGAAATAAGTACTCTCCCATATGATAGATCTCGTTGTAGCCAAAGATTAAAGATGGTTCTTGTTTTCTTTATTTTATGTGAAAAATTAAGTTGTTGGCGGAGCAATCTATCTTTAGTAAGGAAAGTCCCCAGGTACTTGATACAGTCTTTTACAGGTATATGATGCATCGATGTTTGTTGAGTGTCATACAGACAGAATAGTTCACACTTTGACACATTTAAATATAAGCCTGAAGCTTCAGAGAAAGAATTAATAATATTGATACACAGGGGAATTTGACTTTGGTCTTTAAAAAATATAGTTGTATCATCAGCTAGTTGAGATATTTTAAATTCTTTACCAAAAATAGAAATACCTTCTAAACTGGGATTTTGTAAAATAACAATTGATAACAATTCAACAGCTAACAAAAAAAGAAATGGGGAAATGGGGCAACCTTGTCGCACTCCTCTATCGCAATTAAAGCTTTTAGTAGTTTGAAAACCAATCAAAACTGAAGAGTTAATGTCATTATAAAGCATGCTCACCATGTTGATAAAAGTACATCCAAAACCAAAAAGATTAAGAGATTTAAGCAAAAATTGGTGTTCTAAAGAATCAAAAGCTTTATAAAAATCCAAAAACATTATAATAGCTTCTGAATCAATATTCTCTGAATAATCAATAAGATCAAGAACTAATCTTATGTTGGAGCTAATATGCCTATTTTTCATAAATCCATTTTGTGTTTCGCCAATTATACTATTAAGGCCAGATTTTAAACGAACCGCCAAAATTAAAGCAAGTAATTTATAATCAACATTTAATAGTGATATAGGTCTCCAGTTTTCAATTAAAAGTGGGTCTTTATCAGTTTTGGGGATCAAGGAAATAAGACCCTGCTTCATTGAAGGAGTCATCTCTCCTTTTTTAATGCAATCTTTAAACAAACTATGTAGAGGTTGCTTTAAGATGTCCCAAAAATGTAAATAAAATTCAACAGACAAGCCATCAGTACCTGGAGATTTTCCCCTCTTCATAGATTTCAGTGCATCCTCCATTTCAACTGTAGAGATATCAGAATCACAAAGTCATCCTTAATACCTGAAATCTTATCACGAATACTCAAAAGAAAGTCGTCAGATTTTTATTGAGAAAACTGAGAAGTATAAAATTTTTTATAAAAAGAGTATACAAAGGTTGAAATCATTCCTGGATCTGTACATAAAACACTATTAATGTTTAAGGCAGAGAGATGTCTTTTTACGATTTCTTTTTTCAAGAGCAAAAAAGTAATTAGTGTTTCTTTCGCCCTTCTCAATCCATTTTGCTCTAGAGCGTATAAAAGCACCTTTAACAATCTCTGTGTACATATTTTCAATTTGCAAATGACATGTGCTCATTTCTACCTCATCCTCTTTACTGGGATTTTCCTTCTGCATTAACACACTTAATCTATGAATGAGTTCTAATTCTTTAGTGTTTTTTTCTCTTTTAATTTGCTTACTTCTATTAACAGCAAGGTCTCTAACTCTAAATTTAAAAAACTCCCAGCAAGAGCCAGGGTCGCTTTCAGTATTAAACATAGAATTAGCCAGTTGAATTACACTATCATTAAAATTGGCGTCTTCCAAAAGACAACTGTTACATTTCCAGTAACCCCTTGTTCTATTTAACTTACTATATTGTGCAAGATTCAAAGAAGTTAACATGTGGTCAGTAAACGGGGCAAATTGATGGTTAACAGTATGGACATCTTTCAAAATAGCATGAGCAATGAGAAAAAGATCAATTCTAGCTTTAAGCGATCCAGATTTGTTCGACCAAGTAAAGCCTCTACAACCAGAGTCAAAGAAACGCCAAGCATCTGCCACTGAAAGATTTTCACACAACCATAAAATAATATTATCATGTGAATTAGAGGTAGTTCTTAAAGGAAATCTATCTTGCGCATCGTCAGGGGTTTCATTAAAATCTCCAGCTATAATCAAATAAGCATTATTAAAACGACTTTGCATACTTGTAAGCTTAGCTCCCAATTCTTTAAACAAGGATGCATTAGCATTTCTGGAGTTGTGCCCATAAACATTACATAAAATGAATACCACATTTTCGGTCTTGCATACTAGAATGATCCATCTACCTTCATCAGATGAAAGAGTTTCTAAAATGTCTCCCCTAAATTTATGCATCAAAATTAGAGTACCAGCAGAACGATTGGATCCGTGACTCATAAAGATTGAATTACCCCACTGAAAATTGTTGTCTGATTCACAAGAATGACTTTCTTGAACAAAAATAAAATCTGCATTACTACGTTTACAATACAGAAATAAAGCGTTCCTTTTCGAATGATCTCTTAAACCTCTAACATTAAGAGAGTCTAAATTAAAAGAAGAAAACTCAAAAGAATGCATGAACACAGATTACAACAATTGCAGTGCAACAAAACCAGCTAAACAGCTGGTTAACACAACAAGATCCTACTTTTGGCTAAAGAAGTTGACTTTTCCTTGAACAGGGTAGGTGGTGATCGATCAGTAATGTCTTCTACATGGCACCAAAATAACTTTTAAGGTGCATTATTGAGAAAGATACATTAAATAAAAATAAAAATATTTAATAATAAGAAAATAAATAAAAATAGTTCGATTTCCTTAAATGGGCGACTCAGAAGATCAGATTACACACAAAAAAAAAAATTCAAAAAAATAATTCCGTCTGAAGTACTGTATATTAGGCCACAATTTTCTGACCATCAATGAACGCAAAGGGCCCCGAAAAGGATGCCTTCTTACCCTCCTCTCTCGCCTTTTAAACAAGCGGCCATAACTTTGCTCTCGCAGCAGCATCTGAAGGAATCAGAGCTTCCAAAATGCGTAGACGAGACTCTCTCAGATGGGTTATCCTTCGCAGCTGTAGAAAATCTTATGATGATGTTTCGATGAGCGCCAACCTGGTCCCGTCTCCCGAGTCGGTGCATCACGTCAAGCGCGTCGTTAAGCTTACCAGCGATGTCAGGTGTCACATGTTCGAGAATGTTCTTAACAATCGAACGTAGATCCTCGTTCTTGGTTTCAGGAACCCCGTGAACCTTTAAACACCAACGCCGACTGTATCGCTTTAGCTGCTCAATCCGCGATTGGACATCCTTGTCTGAAGATTGAAGCTCTGTAATATCTCTGGCCATTTTGCACATCTTCTCCGAGTTAACATTAACAACAGAAGCAAGCTTCTGCACTACCACAGACAGGTTGTCAACGGCTTTTGTCGTAGCATCAGTCGAGTTCTCAATGGAGATTAGCTTTTGGAAAGTAGCATCTTGTTTTGCAGACAGTGCTTGAATGGTAGCGTCTTGTTTTGCAGACAGAGCTTGAATGGCCTTCAAAATGTCAACGATATCTCCGCTTGTTTCAGACTTCTTTTTCGACTTTTTAGAAGGAGGACTTTTTGCAGGAGACGCTGGAAAGGGTGTTGCTAAGCAAAGATTAAAATCCTGTTTCGTATCACCTGACACTGGAAGGTCAGAAAGCACAGCGAACCTGTTGCTCAGGCAAGCATCAGAGACAAGCTCAACTTCGGCGCCAACCTCGACACCCATAGTTTTCGGAAAAACTCGTCTCCTTGTGCCCATTTAACAAATGTCAATGCAAAAATGTTCACGTAGAAGACCACACAATATAAATGAAGAATTAAAATGCCTGATAAATCACATTATTACTACCACAACCGCCAGAGCTCAACTTTACACGTCCACCAACCACGACGCCATCTTGGCTCCTCTTCAAACACCGGCATTCATCTCGTCGTATAAATTGCACCTTGCGAAGCTTTAAAACTGTGGCTTTTACTAATTGTTATCATTTGTTGATTGCAATAAATTAAATAAACCCTCATAAATGTATCTGTGGGCTAACACTTTTTAAAATATATATATATATATATATATATATATATATATATATATATAATAGGCTATATCCTGGTGTGATTGTTCTTAAATTCTTGTTCGCTTAAATAAGTCAAATCATTTAAGACCAAACTCAAGCATGAATGTGTTGCTTTAATACATATGTACAATTTGGATTAAACAAAATGGTATGGACAAAAGTGGATAAATTACATTTGATACAACTAGGTTACTGTAAATGAGAAACAAAAAAACACTTAACATTATTTTACGGAATATAATAAGCCACCAATTTGATGTTGATAAATTTGTATATTCGTTTATTTCGGGGGTTTTTCCACAAATGTATGACTTTTTGAAGTGCAAATTGATTGCCATATGCAGTTTTAATCAAGTTGAATTAACGTAACCTTCTGTCATTTTTACTCTTCTAAGTGTACACTTTCTAATTTACTGTTAGGCCCATTAAATAATAATAAGGATAAACAATATTTTAAAAGTATAGGCTATAATTATCTAACATATGACTAATTAAAAATTAACCTCAAACATTTTTGGCGTATAAATGGCACGAGAAATAAAATTATAGATACGCACTTTCATGAGATCGTGTTTCATAATCTGCTACTGGGCAGGCCCTCTGTCAAATTTTAAAACCCAGTGTGGCCCTTGAGCCAAAAAGTTTGCCCACCCCTGACTTACAGTAATGTGGTATGATATGATAGCACGTGTTGTGCTTTGTAAGTAAAATTTACTTTCGTTTGTATTATTCTTTATTGTACGTCATTTGGATAAAATTATTTGTTAAATGAATAAATGTTCATTTAAGATATTGATATTATACCACTGGACTATATGATCTTTCTGTCATCCGTCATGAATCGTGTCTGTCCTCTGTGCAATGCTGATGATTCTTTTGGTTCACAAAATATAAGTAAATATACATTTGTAGATGAGCAGTTTTTATTTTTTAATATAATAATAATCATGTCATGTGAAATCTGATGGTATTTTCAAAGCTTGATGCACAAAATCAAATCTTCAGAGACCAGACTGAATCTGACCACAGATACAGCAGAAATCTGGAGAATTACATAAACAGAGAGTTTGTACTTGAAACCATAATCTGGCCAAATACGTTCAGGAAAAAAGCAGGAAAAACGAAAAAATCATCAATTAACTGAATTCATTAATCAACTAAACCAATTAATCCATTCATACAGTATGAACACTTACATTTCATTTAAAGTTCCACCTTTAAGAAAAGATAGTAGGAAAAGCTTCCTCTTGGGAAACAGACCAAAACATTTAGACTCATCTTGCTTACATGAAAAGCAGAAGCAGTCAGAACAGTGTAATATGATGTTGCATGTGAGGGGTCAAGGGTCACAGGTTTACAGGCCTGCTGGAAGAACATCCTGACCTACCAGATGACAGTTATTATTATTGGCAGTTCAGTAATGAACTGTTTTTGCACAGCTAAATAATAACTGGTCTGACACCGAAAGACTCGCACATTCAAGTTTAAAATGGCCATGTCCTCTTTTATGTTAAAAATAAGGTAAAGATATAATACATTTAAATATATATATAATTTCAATGGTTCTAGTCTTTGCATCTATTTTGTTTAGGTGGTATTGTCGCAAAAAAAAAAACAAAAAAAAAAACATGGGTCCTAGAAATGCGGTCCTGAAAGTGCAGCCTCTCGTATTGCAGGAATATAATATTGTAAAAACTCACTGATGCCTACACGATTATTTTATTGTGTTTTTGTGAAATTTTTTCTCAGTTTTTAATTTTTGAGGCCATGCATGCAAGGTAAAAAATGGACATATCAAACACAATAAACACCATAATAACGGTATTGGTCTATTAGAAGATATGCTTTCAAAGCTAGCTTGCTATTGCTAGCCTCTTTAAAATTGCCTACCTTACCTTTTACCAGACCACTTTATATACATATTTTCCATATTCATTTAAAATGACTCACTGGAACACAGACCCATCTCCAATCACAATTACAGTAATGTAAGGATTTTGTCAGCTATTAACTATTATGTTGTCAGTAGTAAAGATAAACAGTCCAGATGTTTCTCCTAATACAGTATTTCACAATTGCTAAAACACTAAACCCCATTCTCTGAACCCAATGCTCAGTGGCCTAAACCCATTTGTCGAATCAGTCACTCTGTAGGCAAAACCTTAAACAAGTTCAGGTAGTTAAGACACTGTTTGCAAATCTCATTTGATACAGTTCATCAGGGGATTGGGGAAAAAAGAAAAAAAGATTTACAATACATTTTACATATGAATGTGATGTCCATTACTATTGTTACATTTGTAAGAGCATTTTCCCTTTTGTAGAATTGCAAGACTACCAAATGAGGGTGGAAGGACTCCTTTGTTCTCCCAACAGCAAGAGGCTCTCATCGTTGATATGGTCCGTCAAAACAATGTCATCCGACTGCGTGAAATACAGCAAAGAGTTGTAGAAGACAATGTAAGATTTGAAGGAATCAACAGTGTCAGCCTTTCTACCATTTCCTGTGTCCTCCATTGCAACAGGGTATGCATGAAGCAAGTGTACAGAGTACCCTTTGAGCGCAATTCAGAAAGGGTCAAAGGTCTACGATATCAGTATGTGCAAGTAAGTGTACACTTTCAGCACTGATGCTTACAGTACAAGTTTCTAGCCTACAGTTATTGTCCTATACTGTTACTGTAACTGCACTATATTGTAGTGTATGTAAATCAGGAGTGCATATAAATACACTTTTGCAGAAGTGTGTCTTTCTGTAACACTTACTAAACTATTTATCTCTTTTATATATAGAGGGTGTTTGAAATGGATTCCATGGAAAGGCCCCATGAATACATTTTTGTAGATGAAGCAGGGTTCAATCTGGCGAAGAGGAGAAGGAGAGGCTGGAACATAATTGGCCAACGTGCCATTGTGGAAGTCCCTGGCCAGCGTGGTGGCAATGTCACCCTATGTGCAGCCATTAGCAATGGGGGGGTTCTCCACCGTCATGCAACCTTGGGGCCATATAACACTGACCATCTTCTTACATTTCTGGGTGGTCTTCGGGATGTTTTGTTTGAACGTGAGCAGCAGGATCATCAGCAGGCAGTGCATCCTGTCTATGTTGTGGTTTGGGACAATGTCAGCTTTCACCGTGGTGTCCGAATACGTGAGTGGTTCAACATCAACCAGCGATTCATGAATGTTTGCCTTCCACCATACAGCCCTTTCCTCAACCCAAAAGAAGAGTTTTTCTCTGCGTGGCGATGGAAGGTCTATGACCGTAACCCATATACAAGGGTAAATCTTTTACAGGCAATGGAATTGGCCTGTGATGACATAGGTGTGGAGTGTTGTCAAGGCTGGATCCGGCACACGAGAGGGTTCTTCCCCCGTTGCCTAGAAAGGGACAACATTGCATGTGATGTGGACGAAGTCCTCTGGCCGGACCCAGCACAAAGACGGGATGCTGAGGCAGAATGAGTCTCTCATTGACTTTGATTTTGCAATTGCACAATATTTTGTGTAATACGCTTTTCATTTAGAGTTGTCTTTGTTCTTTGGGCTTACTTTATTTTTATACTGAAAATACATGCATTCAATACTGTATTACTTGCAGTACTTACAGTATGCAATTTATTTGCTGTACTGAGTTGTGAATTATTTACTTTTATTTATGGCAAAATTATTTTCTATATGCAATAAAAAAAAAAAAAATCTCTGTAACTACATGCCCTGGACGCTGTGTTCTAAAGTTTTTGATGTAGTGTCTAATGAATGCTGATTAGTGTTTATATATTGACTGGCTGTGTTTATGTTTTGAAAGCATTGTTTGATTTTGAGCACAGATCAAATGGTTTTGAGGCAAGTGTTTGATTTTGCCAGAAGAGTCAGGGGTTTTGTGAATGTAGTTTAAAGACTGGGTTTTGTGTTTAAAGTTTTGAGAATATGGGTGAAGGTTTCAAGAAATGTGTCTTAGCAATTGTGAAATACTGTAATAAAGATGACACTGGTGTGGCGCCATCTTGTGGCTGTCAAAATCTCATTGAACAACAAACACTGTGACTGACCCCAATGTAACTGATGGAGCTGAACACGATTGCTGGAGTGTGGAGAGGATCAGGTGAGGCCCATCCTGGTCATAGCTGGTTTAGCAGACTGGTTTTAGAGAGGTTTTGAACAATTTTAATTTTAAAACCAGCTAAACACCAGCTTAACAAACCAAGACCTGCCAACCACCTTAGGCTGGTTTTAGCTTTTTGTTTTGTGTGTGTTTTTGTCCACAGCAAGATACTGATAAAGTAATTTCACTCACATATCACTTGAAGAAATCCATCCTGTCCTTTTAAATATCTGTGTTAAAAGAGTGCATTCAAATTATTGCTGAAGGCCTATGTGCAACTTAACCATCTTAAATCATTTTAAATGTTTGTAGCTGCTGTTCTAATAGCAGCTTGAAATATAATACAGGCCTATTGAAATATTACAGTATTATATGTTGCTAGAAAATACTTTTATTTCATCAGACTACACATAGGCCTATATGTGAATGGCCTTCAAAGAAGGAAGACGCTTTGTGTTCCTATAAGTGTAGTTACAACCTCTACCAGCAGGGGCGAACAGGCCGTTCAATACTAACCAGAAGAGAATACAATACACACGTGAGCCACTATTAAATATATGTTTCATATACCATTAAAATTCTCAATTTTCTTTTAAAAGTGTCATGGATGTCCTTGTATTTTAATAGCACATTGTAACTGTGAGGAGACAATTTCATGAATCCATCTCGAGGATTGCAATCACCTTCACTATGATAAATATTAAAGACATTTAATCAGAGTTCAGTGAGGAAAATAAAGTCCGTTGATATTTCCTGATCAAACATGCATATCACTGAATAAAATACAGACAGTTTTCACATGAGCTTCTAGTGATGATGATCAGATTGAATCTGAATCAATATCAGAAACAGGATTAGGACTTGATCACATAACATAGGAACATATTGAATAGTCGAAATACACTTAAAAAAGAAAAACACAGGTTTTCCACTTTCCACATATCAAATTTTAACAATGTCAACACTGTCCTTCAACTTTTCCATGTTCAGTCACTAGTTGGCGCTCCAGCAGGGTCTTTAGGAGAGATGTAGTGTCTGTTCAAATGACTGAATCTGAAGTTAAAAAAATGTTCTGTTTAATATATTGGTCATAAACTGCTGATAAATATGAAATGCCCCATGATGATCAGCTCTCTGTGAGATGTTTGACATTTTGACCTTTAGTCTAAATCATTCACAGTGACATCCAGGATCACAATAAACACAGCTTCTACATTCTTTAAAATGTTATTTATCAACATAATATGACTATGATATATTAAGCAGATCTGAAGGTCATTGTTCAGTATTAAAAACACAGTTTCCACTGCACTGGTCAGTTTCTGCTCTAGTTTTCACACTTCATCTCTCACACACACGCTCACATGCAGAAAAGCAGAAATAACAGCAGCTCTTTGACACTTTTAGCTCCTGACAGTTTCAGATTCATGTGACACTGTTTATTAATGTTTGTTCTGTCAGAAGCGCATTAAACCGCAGCGTTTACGGTTAAAGTGTCTCTACACTTATAGTTCTTCGCTCTCATCTGCTCTCAATTGATCACTTGCTTTTATATTTTCACAGAAACGCATGTTTTGTTGATGTAAATCGTTCAGTATTGAACTCTGTTTTACTGTAAAGCTGTAGTTAGTCAGTTGGCTGATGAAGCTGATGCCTGTGGTTTAGTTCAGTGTGGTTTGTGTGCACAGATCTCAACCCAAAGACACAACTGATTCAGGAACAGCTGATAAAAAGACTATGGAGAAACTTTATCTGGCCAAACACCTGTGGATCACAGGGTTCAACAGAGATGAATGCCGAAATGTGTTAAAATAGTCATGATGAGAGATAAAGATCAAGCTAAGAGCAGAGTGGAAAATAAACTGAAGTGACTGAAGTTCACACATTTATTTTTTGCACCGTGATGCGATTGTGGTCAGATTTTTTTCTTCTTCTCAGCTTCTCCGCTTCACACTTGTTGTTATTTCCCACTTCAGTGGTCGACATCTTCCTAGAACTGTTTTACAGGGTGTTTTCAACAGAAACACCCGCAGCCATGATGAGATTAATGTTTGTCACCTTTTAAAATATAAATAAATAAATGTAAATGCAGAATCCAGAAGCAATATGAAGTGATTTTGTTTTATATCTTAAAAAGCAGTGGATGTTTTTGTCAGGGGATATTCTTATAGATCTGCAATTCTCAATTGTTATATTAGTCTTTTTTTGATGCTCATGTAAAAGCTACATAAAGACTAACAAATCTGAATCAGTTTTTGATAGATTTGACATGTTTTTATATTTCAAGACTAACAGAATTAAGATGTAGAATCAAATAAACAAAGAGTAGAGCTGTATGTGTGATGTCTGCAAAGGTCAAGAATGAGGCAGAAGAATTTAAAGGATATATTAAAGCATGTTTATTTAATATTGTACAAAAGAAGACATAAAGTAGGCCTATAACTTTTTTAGGAATTTTACACTAAAATGTCAGTGAGAGAGAGAGAGAGCAGTGAAAAAATATATTAATATTACTAATTAATGTTATAATGTTTGACCTTAACCAAATACCACAATCATTAACTCACAAAAATCCTTCACAGAAAGGATTATTTTTTTATTTTTTATTTTATTTTTTTTGGCCAAGGTGATTTCATTTTTTACCTGCATCTTAAATAAAATTCTGATAATTTGCAAAAAATGCCTCCTATTACCAAATTTGATGATTTTTTTTTTTTCTAATTATATATTTGTATCAGCTTTAATACATAGCCTATATAACAAAAGCAGTCAAATTTTTATTTAAATTGTAACATTAATGTATTTTATTTTTTATTTAAAATGTACATTAACAGTCTGCAAAGAAGTGGAAAAATATCTTCACTCCATTGAATGTCAAAGATCTTTACATGAACACAAGTTCATAAATACATAAACAGTTTTTCTCAATATCTGTAAAAAATTTTTTTGCTGTTTCGATGTAGTAAAACCCCCAAATGTAGCCGAAAACATCTGGCTCGTGTTTGCATTTTCTTCTGTTATTGGCCATAATTCTAACCTTGAAATCAGGATTAGGCATAAAATAATGTCTTCAGAATCATTCATACATGTGAGAAGCCCAGAACTAATAGGCTTACCGCAGAGGAAGATACGAATCATGTCTTTGTGTTCGAAGATGAACAAAGGTCTTATGGGTTTGGAACAACATGAGGGTGAGTAATTAATGACATATTTTTTTCATTTTTGGGTTAACTAACCCTTTAAGAACACAGGGCAAACAAAGAGAATAATTATTCTAATGAGATAATTGACTAGACAAACCTGAACTGAATCTCAAATGAATCTCTAACCAAGGAAACAAACAGGCAGAAACGGAGGAGAACAGAACCAATTAACAAACCAACACCAATTAAAACACATGCATACTTTCATATTCAAATAACCCACCCACCCATTCTCGTTCAAAGGGGTGGCCTACCAGTACACGGTCCAACCATTCGGACTGTCTCTGGCACCACGCACTTTTAAGAAGTTTTTATCCCTTTACTGCCTGTAAATGATGGTGTTTTTTCTGGCCCTCAAACCCTTCCTACTAGACCTAACAGGGCACCACATCTTAGTCTGGTCAGACAATATGGCGGTGGTGTCCTACATAATTATTGTACACATATATATTGTACACAAACATTCAAATAAGCAAAGTGATTATTCACAAAGTTACCATATAACAGGTTTTAAAGGCCTAAAGTATCACAGTAAAGGTGATGATACATAGGGCTAACCTGGTCCTACCAGACTGTCGTACATTTCGTTTGTACAGAGAGTCTGGCCACTCCCCATTGACAAGCGTTAACTTCCTTGAAGCCGGGTACTTTAGCCGCGTTTCCACCGCAGGAACTTTCCCCAGGAACTAGGAACTTTGGGCTGGTACTCGATGTGTTTACACCGCAGGAACCAGGGTCTAAATGAAGTTCCGGGTAAATATTTCCCCCTCCGATAGTCCCTGCTCATGAGGTAGTACAAGCTGATTGGTTGTGTTCACGCCGCATTTTGGTTGGATGACTCCACGCAGCATTTGATTTATTTTTAACCTCCCTTTTTAAAAAATCTATTGCGGTTCGTGTCGTGGCTTCATGCAGTAAGAGTTGTCTGTCTGCAAATATGGAATTTCATTTAAAAAACTGGTGGACTGGCGACGAGTTTCAGGCTTTATTAAGGGTATTTGTGGAAGAGGAAACTTTCTGCGCGTTCGTCCCAGCCATCTCACGGTCAATGTCCGCAATAGCTGATAACATACAAATTGTATATCTAACGTTAGCATTACGAGCTTACTGAACACGCTTTATCAGTGCTCGTCTCTTTTCTGCCACAGCTTTTATTATTAAGTCTTTATGTTTACACATTGTCATCTATTGCAAGGCACTCCAAACCATGTTACAAATTTACTATAACAGGATTGAAATAGCGCTTTGAGGTTAGTAACAAACAACTATTTACAAGACTGTCACTATTTATGATTGATAGACGGGGTTCAGGCTTTTTTTAAGCGTATTTGCGAAAGAGGACATTTTTGCGCGTTCATCCCAGTTATCTCACAATAACTGATAACATATGTTGTCTAATTTTATACGCATACGAGCTTTCTGAACACGCTTTAGTATCAGTGCTCGTCTATTTTGTTTTGTTAATTACCTCATTAGTAAACCAATACATAACTGCAGCACAGTTTGAATCTCCTCCATACTTATTATAACGCAACTCAGCGGGATAGAGCTTCTGAGGACGCCGGCTTCTCGCCACCTTCAGCAAGCCGTGTTGCTGCGCAATCTGGCGTGCATATCCTTTTTTCGGTGCTTCGTGTGTTCGCCATTGCGATCCACACTCTAAAAGAGCTCATTACAGGCGTTGTTTCAAATGATTTGGACAACCTGTGCCTCGTGTAGAGGCCCACTCGACGGTGGAGACCGCCACATTCTGTGCGCTTCCTGCCTGGGCCGTGAACCACGCCACGCTTTTAATGATTTACGCAGCGCCACCGACTTGGCGCTGAGAGCTACGAAACCTGACAGTGCTTGAGCGGCACCTATGGCTGACATTGACGGACATGAAAGATGCTGACCAAGCTGCCTTCCTGGACTCCCCCGTCTCGACATCCGGCCTTTTCGGCCCGGCAGTTAAAAACTTCTCAGAGCGCTACACCGAGGCTCAAAAGGCGTCACAGGCAATGCGCCATTTCCTCCCCAAGCACTCCAGCTCGGCGTCGAGTCAGAACAGGAGGAAGCCTCCTTCGCAGCATGCAAAGTCAGCACCGCCGGTCACCCAGGCCCGCCCAGCGGCTGAAGTCTGTCGTCGATCTTGCCCTGCTAGATGTGCTCCATTCCCTGAGAGGCAAGGACCCCGACCCAATTTGTGTTGATTGTGTTGGATCCCGAGCCACGCAAGCCTTCCTAGCTACAGGGAGAAAAAGAGAGAATTCGAGTCCCGCAGAGGCCGGACCGATCTCTCTAAAAATCCCCAGACATTTCCCAGCTCCCTCACAGGTGGCTGGAAATGTACAGCCAGCAGTAATCTTAAGTCTGCCACACAGCATGCTCACCTGCAAACAAACGCCATTTTTACGGCAACCCAAATAATCCAAGAAAAGAGCTCCTTTTCTCATTTGTCATATGTAAGTCATGTGCCCGCTATAAAGTTTGCACACCTGCACATAAGCACTATCCTCACAGTTACCAATTCACCACCTCAAACTGCGAATTTAGCAAATGTGGTAGGTGCGCCCGTCACAGGGCCCGCACCTCCGCACACGAGCGATATCCCCACAGTTGTCAATTCGTCACCTCAGACCACGAATTTGTCAAATGTAGGAGGTGCGCCCGTCACACGGCCCGTACCTCCACACACAAGCACTGTGCATGTAGTCTCAGACACTGTTCACACAACCTCAAAGCTCTCACCAGCTCAGGCTGTTCATGTAGTTCGAGCACCCAGTACAACGTGTGCGCCCCTACACATAGGCACTTCCAACACGGTGCCAGTTTTTCCCCCTACCAGGGTAGAAAAATTCATGAACATAGGCCGTGTACCCACTGCTATCAACACTCCACTATGTGTGAATGCCCACACTGTAGATGCTATAGAGGACTCTCACTCGCTCAAGCGCACGCCTCTGTGCACGAGCGCCATTCTCACAGGCAGGGAAACATTAAACAGTCAGCTAGCCGGGCCCTTATCTCACAATGACCCGAGTTACCTCGACGATTGGCTCATAGTAGCCCAATCGGAGGAGTTATTAATAATTCAAAGAGCCTGGCTCTTCGAGCACTTGAAAAATCTGGGCCTCAGGGTCAATTTTTCAAAAAGCATACTGTCTCCCAGCCAGAAGATCTCTTTTCTGGGAATAGAATTAGACTCGGCGCTCATGAGAGCGGTCCGGTCCAACACCTAGCGTCATCATTCAAAGCGGGCGCTCACTTCAAGAAATTCCAGAGAATGCTGGGTCTCATGGCCTCAGTCTCACCAATACTCCAGCTAGGACTACTGCGAATGCGTCCTCTTAAGCTATGGTTAAGACCACTGGTTCCAGCTCACGCGCGGCGATCTGGCCACTTACGAATCAGGGTGACTCACAGCTGCATCAAAGCCTTGAGCCCCTGGAAAGCGACCGATTGGTACCGGTTTGTTGTGAGACTGGGTGCGATTTCAAGGGGAAAAACAATCTCGACAGACGCCTCCAGCTCAGGCTGGGGAGCCCTTTACGAGGGCAGGCCCGCTTCTGGTCTGTGGTCAGACCCAGAGAAGCGCCTACATATAAACTGTCTAGGGATGAAGGCGGTAGCCCTGGCATTGAGAGCCTTTCTCCCATTCTTAAAAAAACACTACGTTCTAGTCCGAACGGACAACAGGAAACAAACTCATTGTGCGCTTTCTCAGGGGCGCCAGAAGGCTGAACCCTCCGCGCCCCCCTTCCGTGCCTATCTGGGACCTCTCTAAGGTTTTAGAGGCCATGAAGAATCCCCCTTTTGAGCCACTTCAGTCAGTAGACTTGAAGGCGCTATCATTCAAGACCGTTTTTCTGCTGTCACTCGCCTCAGTCAAACGAGTAGGTGACCTGCAAGCGTTATCCACAAGCGCTTCCTGCCTAGAATTCAGGCCGAACGACTCTAAGGTCGTCCTTAAGCCAAGGCACGGTTACGTCCCTAAAGTACTCTCCACGCCGTTCAGAGCGCAGATCATTTTACTTGCCGCTCTCTCCTCGCCAGACGACGAGAGTGACGCGCATTTACTCTGCCCGGTAAGGGCTCTCAGAGTTTATCTGGAGCGCTCTGCCCCATTTAGGCAGTCAGAGCAGCTCTTTATATGCTTTGGCGGGCACACTAAAAGTCTGGCTGCTACAAAGCAAAGACTATCGCGCTGGATAGTAGCTTACAAATCCAAAGGCCTTTCCTGCCCATTGGGTGTCAGGGCTCAGTCCACGAGAGGCATGGCCTCATCGTGGGCATGGTCCAGTGGTATACCCATTGAGGACATTTGTGCGGTAGCCGGCTGGGCCTCACCGTCCACATTTGTACAGTTTTATAACTTGGAGGTACCCGCCTTACAGGCTAAGGTTCTCTCAGTATAGAAAGTATTAAGCACCCCCACGATGACGTAGGGTTCATACGCATTTGGCACCGCTATGGCTGTCCAGTTTTTATATCCCTTGTACATGGAACTAGATTCCTAGTTATCGAATATCTGAAGCCCGTTATTCACCGGCTCATATTAGGATCATGCTTCTCTGTGATTCATACATATGCTTCTCTGTGATTCATACATATGCTTGGTCACGGTAAGCGAAGTCAGCACGCACAGCGTTTTGCAAGGGGTTCCCATAGCGTATACTTACGCAATACGAGAGACCTCTCGAAAGGGAACTACTCGGTTACTAAACGTAACCTCAGTTCCCTGAGAAGAGGGAACGAGTATTGCATAGCCTGCCGTGCTACTGTGCTTGGATCAGGGGTAGCTTCAGTCATTTTAACCTGAAGTACAAAGCGAGTCTCGCCAATATATAGCCTCTGACCACGCCCATATTGGCGGGCTGTGACGCGCCAGGGCACCTTGACTGGTTCTCGCATCAGAGCTGCCTCGCCATAGGTTCGTGCAGTTGCCGCAGCACAGCCAATGAGCGCGCCCGTGCTCAGTTGTGCTCGCAGTGCAGCTGCAATGCGTTTTAAAAGTTTACTTCAGTATGTCACGTGTCTGTTCTGTCTTGTGCTGCACATGGGTGTTTGTTGTTTTGTGCCATGTGCTCTCCTGTCTATTGTCTAGCCCCTCCCATCTTGTTATCTGATTATTGGTTAATTTGTCCCACCTGTCTGTCTCGTTACCCTCCTTTGTTGTTCCCCTATTTAGCCTCCTTGTGTTTGTAGTCTTGTGCTGGTTCGTTGTCCGAGTTACCTGTCTTTGATGTTCCTGTCTGTTGATTATCTGAGTTCTGAGTTTTCTGTATTTTTGTCTGTGTTTGTTAATTAAATCTCCTCTGCACTTGAATCCTAGTCTCTCGCTCACTCTCCCGTGACAGAACGAACCAGCCAAAATGTGGATTCAGCGGAGCGAGATTTTTTCTTCAGAGGAGGAGAAGGGAAATTCCATTTCCCTATTTGAATATTTCTCCAGATGTGTTCAGAGGACTTTGGAGGAGGAGAGCACCATGTCAGACGGTGATCAGATCGGAGGAGGTGGTCTGGTGGTCCGGAGACGGAGGAGGAGAAGGAAGACCTCCTCTGTGACTATTCCGGTGGTCCCAGTTCCGGTGGTCCCAGTTCCGGTGGTCCCAGTTCCGGTGGTCCCGAGTCCGGTGGTCCCAATTCCGGTGGTCTCAAGACACAGGAGGAGGAGAAGGGTTCCCTCCATAATTGTTCCGGTGGTCCCAGTTCCGGTGGTGCCTGCCGAGCCTGTGTCTTCGGACAAGATGGCCGCCGCCGAGTCTGTTCACGTCACGTCTGCCGGGCCTGTGTCTTCGGACAAGATGGCCGCCGCCGAGTCTGTTTACGTCACGTCTGCCGGGCCTGTGTCTTCGGACAAGATGGCCGCTACAGAGACTGTTCACGTCACGCCTGCCGAGCCTGTGTCCCCTGACAAGATGGCCGCCGCCGAGAGTGTCCACGTCACACCTGTCGAGCCTGTGTCCTCTGTCAAGATGGCCGCCGTCGAGCCTGTGTCTGTTCCTGAGCCTGAGCCGGTGGTGTCTGTTCCTGAGCCTGAGCCGGTGGTGTCTGTTCCTGAGCCTGAGCCGGTGGTGTCTGTTCCTGAGCCTGAGCCGGTGGTGTCTGTTCCTGTTCCTGAGCCGGTGGTGTCTGTTCCTGTTCCTGAGCCGGTGGTGTCTGTTCCTGTTCCTGAGCCGGTGGTGTCTGTTCCTGTTCCTGAGCCGGTGGTGTCTGTTCCTGTTCCTGAGCCGGTGGTGTCTGTTCCTGTTCCTGAGCCGGTGGTGTCTGTTCCTGTTCCTGAGCCGGTGGTGTCTGTTCCTGTGTCTGTTCCTGAGCCGGTGGTGTCTGTTCCTGTGTCTGTTCCTGAGCCGGTGGTGTCTGTTCCTGTTCCTGAGCCGGTGGTGTCTGTTCCTGTTCCTGAGCCGGTGGTGTCTGTTCCTGTTCCTGAGCCTGAGCCAGTGTCTGTTCCTGAGCCGGAGCCAGTGTCTGTTCCTGTGTCTGTTCCTGAGCCGGTGGTGTCTGTTCCTGTTCCTGAGCCGGTGGTGTCTGTTCCTGTTCCTGAGCCTGAGCCAGTGTCTGTTCCTGAGCCGGAGCCAGTGTCTGTTCCTGTGTCTGTTCCTGTGTCTGTTCCTGTGTCTTTGTCTGTGTCTTTGTCTGTGTCTTTGTCTGTGTCTTTGTCTGTGTCTTTGTCTGTGTCTTTGTCTGTGTCTTTGTCTGTGTCTTTGTCTGTGTCTTTGTCTGTGTCTTTGTCTGTGTCTGTGTCTTTGTCTGTTCCTGAACCGGAGCTTGTGGTGCCAGTTCCAGTGCCTGAGCCGGTGGTGCCAGTTCCAGTGCCTGAGCCTGTGGTGCCAGTTCCAGTGCCTGAGCCTGTGGTGCCAGTTCCAGTGCCTGAGCCTGTGGTGCCAGTTCCAGTGCCTGAGCCGGTGGTGCCAGTTCCAGTGCCTGAGCCGGTGGTGCCAGTTCCAGTGCCTGAGCCGGTGGTGCCAGTTCCAGTGCCTGAGCCGGTGGTGCCAGTTCCAGTGCCTGAGCCGGTGGTGCCAGTTCCAGTGCCTGAGCCGGTGGTGCCAGTTCCAGTGCCTGAGCCGGTGGTGCCAGTTCCAGTTCCAGTGCCTGAGCCGGTGGTGCCAGTTCCAGTGCCTGAGCCTGTGGTGCCGGTTCCAGTGCCTGAGCCGGTGGTGCCAGTTCCAGTGCCTGAGCCGGTGGTTCCAGTTCCTGAGCCGTTGGCGTCTGTTCCAGTTCCTGCGCCCTGGCCGCCCGAGGGAAAGTCTCCGCCCTGGCCGCCCGAGGGAAAGTCTCCGCCCTGGCCGCCCGAGGGAAAGTCTCCGCCCTGGCCGCCCGAGGGAAAGTCTCCGCCCTGGCCGCCGGATGGACTGTTCGCTTTGCCCCGGCCGCCCGACGGTCTGTTTGCTTCGCCCCGGCCACCCGACGTACTGCTTGTTTCGCCCCGGCCACCAGATGGACTGTTTGCTTCGCCCTGTTCCCCCGATGTACTGTCTGTGTCACCCTGGCCCCTTTGAGTCTGTTACCCCCTGTTTCTGTTTCCCTTCTTGGACCTGGCCCCCCGTCCCTCCCGTCCCGCCCTGGTCTGTCCCTCCCGTCCCTAGTGGAGCGTCTGGTAGCCGCTCCTTAAGGAGGGGGTAATGTCACGTGTCTGTTCTGTCTTGTGCTGCACATGGGTGTTTGTTGTTTTGTGCCATGTGCTCTCCTGTCTATTGTCTAGCCCCTCCCATCTTGTTATCTGATTATTGGTTAATTTGTCCCACCTGTCTGTCTCGTTACCCTCCTTTGTTGTTCCCCTATTTAGCCTCCTTGTGTTTGTAGTCTTGTGCTGGTTCGTTGTCCGAGTTACCTGTCTTTGATGTTCCTGTCTGTTGATTATCTGAGTTCTGAGTTTTCTGTATTTTTGTCTGTGTTTGTTAATTAAATCTCCTCTGCACTTGAATCCTAGTCTCTCGCTCACTCTCCCGTGACACAGTATTCTCGAGAAAAGGAGTTTTCCCATAGCGTATGCTTACACAATACTCATTCCCTCTTCTCAGGGAACTGCGGGTACGTTTAGTAACCGAGTAGTTTCATGTATATTGGTCATTGTAATGGGAGATTTTTGATTTTCATTACTTACTTTGATTTTCATTAACATACACAGGATTGACTTCTATGTGTGCTGCTGACCATGTGATATAATGATTGATGTGGAACTTCTGTGAGGCAGGAGAAGAGGGGGAGACGCCGAGGCCCTGACCCCTAAGGTCAAAGGGCTGTCCAATTTAGGACTTGCAGGCTGTAAGTTAAGCTAAACTAAAGTTCAGTATAATAGGATCACTGGTGGTGTCTTATCCATCTCTGGAGTTTAAAGAACCTTGGAAGATAACAATAACAGAGTATAAAGACTGGCCTGCCCCTCTCTCCTGGTCGCACTTGTTCCACAGACTGTACTAATGACTTCTGTGTGGCAACTGGGCCTTCTTGCAAGAATAAAATACTTTTTAATGATCATTTGAATTTCAGAGTGTCTCTTACGCAGTTGATGATTGTTTAATGAAAAATTGCCACTACAGTCATAAACTGCTGATAAATATGAAATGTCCCATGATGATCAGCTCTCTGTGAGATCTTTGACCTTTAGTCTAAATCATTCACAGTGACATCCAGGATCACAATAAACACAGCTATGTTCTATATTCTTTAAAAATGTTATATATCAACATAATATGACTATGATATATTAGGCAGATCTGAATGTCATTGTTCAGTATTAAAAACAAAGTTTCCACGGCACTGGTCAGTTTCTGCTCTTGTTTTCACACTTCATCTCTCTCTCACATGTTCAGATGCATCAAAGCAGAAGTATCTGCAGCTCTTTGACACTTTTAGCTCCTGACAGTTTCAGATTTACGTGACACTGTTTATTAATGTTTGTTTTATCAGAAGCGCATTAAACCGCAGCATTTACGGTTAAACTGTCTTTACACTTATTGTTCTTCGCTCTCATCTGCTCTCAGTTAATCACTTGCTTTTATATTTGCACAGAAATTCATGCTTTGTTGATGTAAATCGTTCAGAATGCTGTATTGAACTCTGTTGGCCGATGAAGCTGATGCCTGTGGTTTAGTTCAGTGTGGTTTGTGTGCACAGATCTCAACCCAAAGATACAACTGATTCAGAAACAGCTGATAAAAAGACTATAAAGAAACTTGATCAGGCCAAACATCTGTGGATCACGGGGTTCAACAGAGATGAATGCCGAAATGTGTTAAAATAGTCATGATGAGAGATAAAGATCAAGCTAAGAGCAGAGTGGAAAATAAACTGAAGGGACTAAAGTTCACTCATTTATTTTTTGCGATTGTGGTCAGATTTTTTTCTTCTTCTCAGCTTCTCAGCTTCACACTCAGTTCTGCCTTCACACACAACATCTTCCTAGAACTGTTTTACAGAGTGTTTTCAAAAGAAACACCCGCAGCCATGATGAGATTAAAGTTTGAATATGAATTCACTGAATAATACAATTCATTCTTTTTATCGAATAGTTTTCCTAATGGCCTTGTAGTTTCTCTAGTACTTATTTTAAGTTTCTGAAATATAAATATTTCTGTAAATAAATGTAAATAAATGCACAATCCAGAAGCAATAAAGTGATTTTGTTTCGTTCCAATGAACTGCCGTAGCCAAGGCGACTTCTATTGTATATATCTATTTAAAATGACTAAATCTGGAGATTAAAATTATTCTGACATGTATTTTGTTCATTAACCCTTGATAAGAATCAGTTTAATTATCCCATGATGCTCAGCTTTCTCTGTGCGACCTTTGACCTTTTGACCTTTAGTCAAAATGAATCACACGATGTCATACAGGATCACAATACGATCATACAGTAAAAAATTCTAAAATTCTAAATGGTTCAAATGGTTCATGCTTAAAACAATAATACTGCAGAAGTGACTTATATTGATTAATCAGAATTCATTTTTCTCTGCAGTCAACACAGATGTGCCGATCATATACAAGGTTTCATTCATTTTAAAGAATGGTGCTGACAATTTCAGAAGAAAAGTTTGATGCCATGACATATATATATACACTGTTTTTTATTTTATTTAAATTTTTTTATGTAATGTATTGACATGATTATGTTATATAATGGAGATCTTAATGAAAATGTTCAGTATTAAAAACAAAGTTTCCACTGCACTGGTCAGTTTCTGCTCTAGTTTTCACACTTCATCTCTCTCACACGTTCACATGCAGAAAAGCAGAAGTAACTGCAGCTCTTTAACACTTTTAGCTCCTGACAGCTTCAGATTCATGTGAAGGACTGCTTGTCAGCATTTATTTTAGCAGAAGTACATTAAACCACAGCATGTTTAGTGTCTCTGCACTTACAGTTATTTTCTCTCATTTGATCTTAATTGATCATTTGCTACTATATTTTGCACAAATATGAAAAAAATCAATTGTATTGATTGCTGTATTGAACTCATCTGTGGTTATTTTGCTGAAAATCATTTCATGGTGAGTCAGTTGACCGATGCACCTGATGCCTGTGGTTTAGTTAAGTGTGGTTTGTGTGGACAGATCTGACCCGCATGAAACACCAGAATTGGATTTTAACTGAACAATGGAGAAACTTGATCAGGCCAAACATCTGAGGATAATGCGGTTCAACAGTCATGAATGCAAACATCCTAAAGAGATAAAGATCAAAGTAAGCACAGGGTGGAATGCAAATTTTGTGTTTGTGTTTGTGTGGTCATTTTTCTTTTCTTCACAGCTTCTCATATCACACTCAGTGTTACAGTGGACTACAACTTCTAAGAACTAACAGTGTTTTTAGAAGAATCAACCACAGCCTTGATGAGTTTATTGATTTAATAATGTTCAGTCAGAATATTACAATATATAGATTTTGAGAATCTCTCTCTTTCTTCATAGCCCTTATTCAAAAGGACTTGTATGGTTTTATTTTTATTTTATTTTGGATGAACACATTTGCTTAATGAATGAATGTAATAAACTTCCAAACTTGTTGAGATGACTAGAAGCAAAAATTAAATATTTGATTGGCAGCACATTGATTTTGATGGTATAATAGGATACTGTGTGGTTGCATCATGAATTAGGGCTCTTCAGTGGCATCAATTTCATGTTTTTTTTTTCTCCTTTTTTTGTTGTCTTTACAGGAGCTATCACTACAATTTTTTTGTTATAGTTCTAATATACAGGCTTTGATAAGTCATGTAGCAAAATTCATTATGCAAGACTGCTCATGTAAGTAAATAAAGAGGCAAATCAGCCCTGCTCATGATTTTTGGCTGAATTCTGGAATTGCAATGAGTAATGTTGGGTAGTCATTGTAATAGTGGAACAGAGTTAAAGTTAATTTAAACCTAGGGGGCTTGAAGCAAACTGAAAGAGGGGCTCAAACCCAGGCGATACTGTTTGCATCAATGAGGTTTAGGGCCATAACATTGAAGAGTATGGCAGTTTGATTTATGTCAGATCTGGCCCTGTCAAAATATAACTAATATTTTTCTGGTATCCAAAACAAGTAAAACTCATCAACAGAAAGTCTTGTCTGGTACCTAAAACTCTATTAAACATAGCCTTCTATCAGCCTAAGAGTTAGACTGAGAAAGCCAGAGAACAGCAGAAGCAGGAGACAGAGTCATGAGGATAAGAAGGCTAACAAGTTTATTGAATAATCTTAGTATGCATTTCAGCGCCTAGATTTCATTTGACCAGTACAAATCCAACATTTAATATAACAAAGCAAAAACAATGAAACCTTTAAAAACATTTAAAACTGTTAAAAACCTGCATGGAGACATTCTCCTTTCTCCTACTCATGAAGACAAACATCTCTTTAAACCACACAATCATAAGATTAAACAACAATGGAAAGGAAATAAGTCATAAAACATTAAATTATATAAATAAACCATATCTAATAATAAAATGAATATATAATAAATTGTATAAATCAAATGAAACAAATATTAAATGATAATTGGTATAAATCAAGTAACAAATGAATAGTTGCTCTCTTGACACACACATACACACACACACACACACACACACACACACACACACACACAGACGGTTGCTATTGAGAATACTTACATCCTTTCCGTTAGGAAATACAATTTAATACAAAAGACTGATGTTTGACCTTTAGTAACTCATGTACATTCAAGGTAATCACAAAAGCAACTGACATTTTAAGTCTCAAATGAATTTCCTCGATTAAAGACATGCAGACATTGTTCTGAATCAAACACCTGAAACCTGATCTTAACAGCTGGAGGACAGTGGAGAAGCTTGATCAGGCCAAACATCTGTGGATCATGGGGTTCAACAGCCATTTTTTAGGGGAAAATAGTGCTAAAATAGTTGTGATGAGAGATAAAGATGACACTAAGAGCAAAGTGGAAAAAACTGATGAAATGACTTGAGACCGTGTGTTTGTGGTCAGTTTTATTTTTTTCAGCTTCTCATTTCTCACTCATCGTTTTTTCCACAACAGTTTAACAGTGTATCAACAGCACAGCCACAATGAGATTAATGTTTCTAATCTTTCAAAATACATTTTAATGTTCAGGTACTTTGACTTAATATTACACTTCTCATCTCATCTGAATATCACACTTGTCTTGCGTATAATCAATCATACAGACTAAATGACATTGTTCATAAGAGAGGAAAAAAAACTTTTCTACTTTCCAACTAATAACATTTTGGACAGAACACGCATGTAAGTATAATAAGTCAATGAGAAAATCAATAAGAAGTCAAATGTATTCTAAATATCATTAAAATTAGGGCTCAGTAAGTGATCACATGACTATATCTCAAGATTGTGTAATCATGTACTTAAGGATAATGAAGGATAATTTATAATTATTTGAAGCAGCAACATGCTTACAAATATAAAAAACATTCACATACCGGCTTTTTAGAACTTTGGCAATAGGTGTCTGAAGACAGAACAATTGGCAACATGTTTCCATTTTCATCAACAAGGCGGCGCTTCAGCAGTGTTGTGCATGAAGAAATGCATGGAGATTCTCAAAAAGAAACAAAAAAAAAAATTTCCTGACAAAAATCCATTTAACATCACATGATCAGTTTGTGAAGAATTGATCAAACGTTATAGCATTAAAATCAGAATGAACTCAAAAATGATTTAGAAATCTACAGGGCACATTCACAAAATACAATATTATAATACTGCATTAATAAGGTAACAGAATGACAGAAACGTATAGATCAACGACTCATGGCTACACCTGCATACACCACATCAGCCTCTTCTTGGACTCTCTGTAAGAAAACACAAACACACAATCAGATAATATTTAGTAATTGACTCATGTTTATTTAAATTTTTTTTTTCTAATTGTGGATTTAGTTGAAACTTTTTCATTGAAACTCACTTTTTAAAACAAAAATCCAACTGTTTCCGGAGAATAGTCAGAGACACAAAGTAATAAATGATCTTACCACTTTGCGCATTTTTTGTTTGTAGAATGTTGGATCGGCATAAGTTATCTCTTCCCCACGCTGAACTGTTTCTACAATAATAACACAAATGTTAAAATGCAAAACTCTTAGGCCCAGTTTCACATAAAGGGCTAAGATTAAGCCAGGATTAGGTTTTAGTTCAAATAGGACATTTATAAACATCAGTTAGAAAAAAAAAAAAAAACATTACTGGTATACATCTTGAGACAGATCAATGGCAGCGACAAGTTATTTTAAGTTAATACAGCTCAAACATACATTTTAGTCTGGGACTAAACTTAAGCATTGACTGTTAAAATCTTTAATATATATATATATATATATTTTTTTTTTTTTTTTTTTTTTACATATATTTTAGCTGACATTAAAGTGCTTCCAGTGCACTAAAATCTCTCACATTTCTTTTTAAAGGGCCTGTAAAAAGCACTTTATATATAAAGTTCTAAAATCTTCCACTATTTTATACCTGACATCATATATTTGCATCCTGAAATGTGTTCGGTTTTTAACAAATATCTGGATTACATGGATTTTTGGAGTTGACAGCAGTTTTAACAAAGAGTCAAATTGCAAGTATTTAACCCTATTCTTTTGCTGTCTTGCAAACACCAGTATTTCCTTTGGGAAATGCAAATGTAGTTATAACTTGCCTTGTTGTCCTGATTTTTTTATCTTCCTGTATACACAGGTCATCACAATAGATCCCATGACCAGAAAAGTTACAGTAGCACCAGCAAATATCGGCACATAGGTGATCTGATCAGTATTCTGTGCTGTAATTACAGAGAAACAGGTATTAGTGTAAGATTGTTTTAGTCTGATTTGTAACAAACATTTATCCGTGCACATCATTTAATTTTTTTTTTATTCTTTAAAAAGTTAAGGGTGTGATGAAAGCATCTCTTGATTGCATTAAACATTCTCTGTCATCATTTTAAATGTATCTTTTATCTTATAAAGGCATTTTTCATTTCTATAAATAATGTTATTTAGTTTCTTCATGCCACATCATGCTCATATTCAACTAATCTGTAACACTGCGAAATTCACCAGCCAAATTTTCAACATTTCCATGCTCAACATTTCATGTACATAGCCTACACTCTTCATGTTCTTCATGTTTTCCCTCCTGCTATTGGCAGCTAACTACATTAGCTAAGTCCCTATGCAAAGTACAACAAAAAAATATATATCTATATTACTGGGTGCATAATCTTGCCGCTTTGGAACAGTCCAATCAACAGCTCTCATACCTGCACATGTGTGACAGAGTTGCGTGATGTTGTCCAGATGTGTGGTCTGGTTGCTGATGGGATTGTTCAGCACACAGCTGTAGGTGTTTTTATCCTGATATTCCACCTCCAGATGTAGAGAGAGACTGATGCTGAGATCACACACACTGATGCTGGACAATACACTGATTCCTTTGTACCAGGAGAGATTCGCCCTTGACACATTCAACACTGAACACAACAATGATCCTGATGATGATGATGAAGGACTGTATCTGGTAATGACAGGAATGGGCAGAGGGGCTGGAAAATAGTAAAGCATAATTCAACATACATTTTTGTCACCCTGGTGTCTCTAAAATTAAATAGAGATTAAATTTAAATTTATTAAATTAAATTAAATAAAAAAGGGACATTTTAACAAAAATATGAATATAATTTAAATTACAGCAACACCTGGTTACTTCATGCATTTTCTTTGATCGGATATCTATCTAATTTGTTAAAGCAGTTCCATTTATACTTGGCCACATAAATGTATCTCCGCAAAACGAAAATAAACCTGATCTTCAATTCCTGCTCTATATGCAAATTTAACAGAGTTCAACTCTGTTAAACGACAGCAACAGATATGTGCTGCATGTATTTATCATCAGCTATTTTCAAGATCAAAGACCACAATAGGAGAGAGAGTAGCATCAGCACTGGTAAGAGTAGTCTCACTACTTTTAATATAGATGATTGTGTTTTGAGCATGAAGAGATAGACCTACTGTACTCTGCTGCGATGCGTGTTGCAGTAGCGCTGTCATATCTGGCTGTAACATGTCATGTTGATGTTGCCTACAACACTCTCTAACACATTTATTTTTTAACATTCTGGGAGGAGTAAAAATGATATATGTGGTTTCAATAACAATACAAAACAATAGTGGTTTGAGTGATCGAATTTGAAAAGCAATCCTGAAAGTAATTCGGTGGGCATTTACTCCTGGTCTTTTCATGATCGGATAGATATCCGATCAGAGAAAACCAATGAAGTGACCAGGTTTAAAATGTTTTTGTATATTAATATTAAAAAGTAATGGTGTATTTCTGGCATGATTTTTCCACCCAAGCTAGTTAAGCACTAATTTCGCTCTGCAGCCAATTTCATTGGTTAAGGTTACGGTGAAGGGTAGGGTTAGTATTTGTTGTAGCATTGTGCAGCCCAGGGGTATCCAAACCTGTTCCTGGAGGGCCACTGTCCTGCAGAGTCCAGCTATCAACCCTAATTTAAAACACCTGAATCAGCTAATCAAGCTCTTCAGGATTACCAACCTGTGTCCAAATTCAGATGCTGCATCCTTTGAAGGCAGAATGAGCCACAGCGCCACAACGAAGGCTGTCCTAATATGAAGGCTCATTCAAATGTGGCCTTCGTTTCCCGGGAAATGAAGGATAGAACAGAATTCATTGCGCGCCAGTGACAACATGATTTTTTAAAGAATTTGCCGGATTACACTTTTTAATGTTAGTATTGGGTTTAAATATCTAATAATACAAAAATTAAAGTAATTTTTATATATATATATATATATATATATATATAAAAAATATATATAT
The DNA here is from genome assembly GCA_021554675.1 of Leuciscus idus. NCBI lineage: Eukaryota > Metazoa > Chordata > Actinopteri > Cypriniformes > Leuciscidae > Leuciscus > Leuciscus idus. The sequence continues at coordinate 17,782,749 of CM038625.1, read as the reverse complement.
ATATATACATACATAAAGTGGTTCAAATGTTGACATATCTTACCAAGATAATTGTATATAGTTTACACTCTTTATTGTGTAGAAATGGGCCATGGTGAACATATTTGGACAATTTGTGAACCCTGTTTTGTTTTTTAGACAGTTGAATATAACTTTTTTTTTTTTTTAAGTCTAATACAAACTGTCACTCCGCAGCTGCCACAGTTGCTAGGCAACAAGATCAATCCTCTGTTGGCTAGACCGTCCCATTTAACAACTGTCGGTCCAACCTTCGCATCCTTCAAAGGATGCAGCCTCTGAACTGAGACACAGCTCTAGAAACATCCAGGCAAGTGTGTTGGAGCTGGTTGGAGGTAAAATCAGCAGGACATAGGCCCTCTAGGAGCAGGATTGGACATCCCTGGTGTAAGCAATCAGCACTTTGATTGACATGACCAATGAAATCTTTAGATTCGGTTACAGGGTGAATTTTGTGAAGATTTTCATACAGTATTTATTCGATAGAAGGATTGGACTGTAATAGGTGATGATTTATTATTTCTAGCTTTCCTCAATGGGGTGTCGATCAGAACACAATAGATTGAATCAGTTCCATGCAAAGGTGGTTTATTGTTGACCGTTTTGGCTATGCACAACACAGCAGTACACAGGTTGCTTAAAGTATTTAGATAGTGTGTGTTTGTGGTCTACAAAGGGAAAGAAATAAAGATATATATTAACAAATGTCTCTAGTATTATTATACAAACATTACTTCCAAATCTACATTTCTCAAATAAAGAATTATCAGGTTCGATTCTATATTAAATAAAGAAATCAATATACAAGCAACGAAAATATGCAACACCGCCACCCGGTGGTCAGAAATGGCATGACATTCAAAACCGAAACCAAATCTGAGGTAATTTAAATCAACGGCACATAATCATAAAGATCGCGTCAAGAGTTTGAAATAACAAGAGTCTCAAATACTAATGTAACGATCACACATACATATGTACAAATCAAACACTGGGTGCAATATAAATATTATAAATTGCAAGTAATATCGAACATAAACGGCACATTCACGAGCCCTCAACCTCACGCGATTAACGGATTCATCTCTCTTAAACATGCATCACTTTATGAAAGTATGACATCAAGGCTTTACAGCTCCTTAACAAGTATTGATCACCAAACTAGGTAAACAGTCAACTTACATATATTTATTGACGCACTTTGCACACACAGTCTTGCTTGTACAGTCCCGCTCTCTGCTGATGATGACTGACAGTAAGTAGCGCATGCGCACATGACTCGGCCTTTCCAACAGTATTGGTTCAGCAGATCACAAAACTCACGATTTTTGGATCAATGATCATTTTTTGGATCAACGAGAAAAAAAAAATTGGGGGGGCAAATGTAACTTTTTCCTCTTCTTGCACAGGAATGGTTCAAAGTCATCTGGGGTGCGTTTCCCGAAAGCATCGTTAGCCAACTATGGTCGCAAGTTCCCTCGTTGCCAATAGAGTTCAATGGACATTGCGATGAACTTGCGACCATAGTTGGCCAACGATGCTTTCGGGAAACGCACCCCTGAATGTGTACATTGTCCAGACAGAACATGTACAAATTATAAACTTTCACTCTATGATGGTTAAACTTTACAATTAATCTGCGAATCACACGCGCAACCGTGGGGCCTGGTCTGGATAAACGGATAAACTGTGATCCATTAACCCCTCTTACAGAGTCCAGACAGGACCAGTTCTCTCTAGCTTTAATCTGCAGGAATGCCTGCACAGGTCATTAGTTGCTGTATATGTAATATGCATTTGTGCAAATTATGGTATTATTTTTCTTAATTTGTATGGTTACCCATTAAATCTGATTATGTACAGGGTGCAAGAGGGATTATGTATGTATGTTATTTTTTCATACGTGCAACATGTTGTCAAAACATATTGGTTAATGGTTAATAATACCAGATATAAGTAATATTCCACATTCTCAGACATGTTTTTTCCACCCATCATTTTCCGTAATAATTGTCTCTATATGTGGTTAGACACATATTGTATAAAGTTGGACCTGCTGTCGTGCTGATACGAGACAGATCATGTGAGCTCTATTCTGTCTTCACTATTGGTAGTTGCTGCTGAAAGTCTTTTCTCATTAGTTAAACTTTGTCTACTTTGTCTCAGCCGTAGGTAATAGCCACATATACTGTAGTGGCAAATGGTTACTATTGGTCATGTCGCAGCAGCCAGCTCTCATTGAAAATTAACAAGATCATGTTGCTTTTTTCACCGTGAGTTGCTGGCGGTGTGAACAATGATTTGCTTGTTCTAAAATTATGCTTTGATATACACATAGCTGGTTGTCAGTAAAAATGGAGACAATTCCTCCTACCAAACAAGATGTGCTCTTTTTTAAGTATGATTTAAATTCATCATTCTTTGATTTTGTAAAAAAAAATTATTGATGGGGAAATATCATATCCATACTTGTAAATTGAAAAAATGTAAGCCCTCCTTTAATATATTTCTATGTGAGTTTGTGACAATGTTTCAGAGTTTCAAATGTTTCAAAAAACATAACAGAAAGTTTGAAACTCTTTCTCTCTGTCAAAATATTTACTATTTTTGTATATTTTTCTTTGATGTCTATATCAGCTACCTGTTTGTCTTCATCCTTGCTCCTCTTTTTATTTTAATTTTGTATTATTATTATTATTATGATTATTATTATTTATTTATTAATTTATTTATTTATTTATTTATTTATTTATTTATTTATTTATTTATTTATTTATTTATTTATTTATTTATTTATTTATTTATTTATTTATTTATATTATTCTTTTATTATTCTTAAATCCAAACTCTGTGTTAGTCTCAATGGAAGTGTCTTACTTTGTTGATTGTTCCCTGTACAAAAATAATAATAATAATAATAATAATAATTATAATCATAATCATATATATATATATATATGCTTTTGAAATAATAAGAGGCATAAGTGATAAACAAACAATGGCTTGGGATGTTACTAATATGCTGAATCAGTGGCAAAAGAAATTAGTTTTGACATGAAACATATGAAATACACAAATTAATCTCTATATACATAATAGGGGGGAAAACAACCTATGAATCATGTTGTAATATAATTAATAAATTTGACTGTCAAAACAAAAAACTAGACAGGACAAATTCTACTACTCACCATAGACAGTAACACTAAAGGACTTCCTCAAAAGTTGTTTTTCAGTGATCTCTAGTGTATAAAGTCCAGTGTCTGTGGTTCTCATGTTCTTGATGGTCAGAGATCCAGTCTGATGATTCAGCTGCAGTCTGTCTCTGAATCTCTCAGCACTATCATTATATGAGATCTGCTGATCTTTTATATTGATTTCAGCTATTATTACACCTGCAAATGACCACTCTAACTTAAGATTTTTCTGTTCTTCAGTAAGATTAGTGTTTAGAGTGACAGAATCTCCCTCCTTCACTGGCACAGTCTTCACTTCATCTTTATCAGCACCAAACACTCCTGCAGAACAACAGACACTGTTACTCAATCATACATTAAGTTCTCATTTGGTTGGTTCACTAAAGCACTTGTTAATATATATATATATATATATATATATTTTTTTATTTTTTTTTTTTATTTTTTTTTTTTATTAAAGAATCTTTATAAAACAGCTTCTCAGCTTCTCCAGAAAGAGTGCACAAGCTCTGATATTGGCACATCTGTTTCAAATTTAACCATATGATGACAATGGTGATGTGTTTCATGTTTATTTTGATACCTTCAGGTCTGTTAATGCTCACAAATCTGTTTTTAGAACAGTAAAAACTATTTTCATGTAATCTTAATATTATTATTTTCATGTTTATTGTAATCAAACTGATTAAAAATATAGACACACTGTAAGACTTAATTTCTTCATTTTTATGTTCTTTCCCGACTGCAAGCGGCAACTCTCGCCAATCAGTTCAAAGTCCAGAGAATAGAGAATAAGCTAAAAGATTTGTGTGGAACGAAAATAATAATACATATTTAGATATTCAAACTTTAGTAGTTTTCTTATAAAAAATAGTAATATAATTAAAATAGTAAACAATTTTTTTCCACTTCCCAATAATATAGAACAGGGGTGTCCAATCCTGCTCCTCAACAGGCACTGTCCTGCACTATACTCCTGCCCCAATTAATAACACCTGAAGCTAATCAAGGTCTTACAGCATACTAGAAACAAAGCCACTATGACAAGCCTGCAACCTTTAGCCAAAAAAGCATAACTGCTAATGCTAATGCTGGTAAAAAGGAAAGAAGAGCAGAGGCCGTTTATTATAAATGGATATGAATTGAGAAGAGGCTTCACTACTCTGAATAAACCGCTTTTGTGAGGAAACACCTTATCATTTAAGTATTCGACAGCCTGTTCGCTAATCTTCAACATATTTTCTTTCTTTGGCTTTCAGGTTTTACCAGTTATGATAAGACTTGAATTGTAATGACTGTTATAACTGCATGTATGCATATGTCACTGATATTGTATATTTTAATGAATAAAGAGAAAAATAATAATTTAATTAAATATCGGTTAGTTTTGTAATGATATGACTGCTGCATGACTAATGATGATGATATAACGCTTTTTAATGAATGAAGGTAAAAAAATATATTTTATAATTTTAATGAATTAAATATGTTAAATTACATTTAAGTGTTTAGTGTAATATTAAATGTTGTTTTTTTCTTGTGCCCTGCAGTGACTAGTACTTTGCAGCTAATAGAGTACTATATATTTTTTTTGCAGTAAAGCACATTCCACAAACAATGCAGTCCTATACGTTTACTAGCGATACAACACAAAATATAGAACATTTATTCACAAGAACAATGTGCTAATAATCCATAAGAAACTGATTAGCATAAGCTGTAACTGACTATCATAAAACTTTGAACTGCGTTTACTGATGTCACTGCCATTACACGACAGGCCGAGGTGTCTCACGTGATCCAAGTTAGCCATTACGCTTTCTTTAGAGGTAAGAGATACAGACACTAGTTGGAGGGTGCAGGGGTGCCTTTTATCTTCTGGATTGATCAAAAGAAACTTGAGTAGGCCTAAATTCGACCAGCTAAACAATTAAACTCCAGGCAGGCCCAGTGGGCTTTGTTTTTCAGTCATTTTCAATTTTCCATCTCCTATCATCCAGGTTCCAACAACATCAAGCCTGATGTCCTATCCCGTATTTTTGATCCATTCGAGTATCCGGTTTTCCCTGCTCCCATCCTACCTGAAGGTCTTGTGATGGGCAGGGTGGTTTGGGAAATTTAATCAAAGGTCTGTGATGCCTTACATGGGTTAACAAATTCGTCTCATTGTCCACCGATGTCATTCGGATGGGGTCATTGTTCCAAGCTTGTCATCCCAAGTCATCATCGAGTTAGTCACACCATTTACCTTATTAGGCAGTGGTTTCTGGTGGCCATCCATCACCCGGGATATGCCCCAGTTTGGTTTGTGCCAGTTCTAAGACTTCCAGTCAACCTCCTGTTGGGCTCCCTCAACCGCTGCTAGTCCCTTCGATACCCTGGTCCCACATTTCATTAGATTTCGCCAGGGTCCTCCCCCCTCCCAGGGTAATACGTTTTTTTTTTTTAAACCGTGGTGCACCAGTTCTCAAATGCGACTTATTTCATTCCTCTGCCTAAATTACCCTCTACCAGAGAGACAGCGGTTGTGGTCATTGATCATGTAATGTATAATAATAATAATAATAATAATCTATAACACTGTCTTGTATTATAACATTGTATTATGGTATAATTTATTATTATGATATTAAATACTTTTTGGGGGTCACAAACTTTTTCTGATCACATTCCTGAGAGTCAACAGTCTCCCACAGTAGTTAGCCAGGCTCTTGAATTGATGTACATGATATACTGATTCACGACCTAGGAAGCTGATTGAGTACTGTACCTATGTCAGGGTGATGAAGTTTGTTGGAAAATCATTCAGGGCTGCTAAAATATTTAGAAAGACTCGACACATGGTAAACATGTTAAATAGATTAAAAAAGCCAACAACACCAACAACAATGTGACCTTTTCCTGCGAGGACATTCAAAGTTCCAGTACAAGCCAGCTCCTTTGTTCGGTGAAAATATCAATAGTGGTTGACCAAACTCTCTGAGCAGTGGTATAATGGGTAAAAAAGTTTGAATACATTTTAAATATTGTTTTCCTGCTCAACAAGTTAAATACGCCAACAATCCCTGAAAATTGTTTTATATGTATGAATTTGCACTTACAAATGAAAATAAATAAGTACAGTATTGCTTTTCTTTGTGGCATGAAATTAAATGCCAAGCCCATGAGCAGTGGTGTAACAAGTCAGCCCTCGGCCCATATGCAAGAAAAAACTAAATCAAATTCATAGCAGGCCCCAATCCGCCTGGACACATGCATAACCTGCATACCCAGATACTACGCCACTGGCCATGAGTGTAGTGAATTTAACATTGCTCCTTTGTAATAAACATAAACATGGCATAAATGTTTTTCAATACATTCACATTTGAAATTGATACAGTCATGTATTCACATCGTTAGTCTGTGTTTACTTTAGTATGTCTTAAAAGTACCTCTTTGGTGGAGTAGGAGCATAATCCATATCATCGGGACCAAGGAAGCCATCATTTTTGGGCACGATTCCCTCAGCTCAAGCACCATCCGATCCTGGGAGCACAATAAACTAACAATTAAACAATATCATTCTGTTTAATATAATTTAATTCTCTACTGAACATACATCAGGAACATTGATTTATTTCTGTACGTCTACAACTTAAATTAGATGTTTAAATTTGTTCCAGACCTGAGGCTTCACTATCAGTCTTGAGAATGTGTCATCACGGATGTCTACAGACAAGAAAGGGTGGTTCTTGAAATGAGGATGTAATGTTGAGGTTACACGCAGCTGTTTTTTAGTTCAGTCTATTGAAAAGAAATCTTACGGAATTTAACTTAAAGGCACAATATATAGGATTTTTGGATTAAAATATCCAAAAAACACTAGTACAATCTTATATAGGTTGTTGTACTTATTATCCCAAATGTGTCACTTAATTATCTATATTTCTGTCAGGACCACTATCGTCAAATACGATTGACAATTAGCATACAGTTAGGATTGGCGGTATGATTCTGTTCTGGGCAAGATCAGCAATAACCCCCCTTAGGGTAAACAGAACAGAACCAACATGAATGTATTGCAGACATCATTAATTCAAGATTTTAATGTACAACATAATTCAAGAATTTAGTCTGATTCAAGGGGAATAAGAATGCCAAATCCTGACTGATGAGAGGAGCTGGGGATAGAGGAGGGTAATTCGCTCCTGAGAAACACAATAGCTGCTGATAATACTGAAGGAGCTTAGTCTACTGTCTGTATGTGATATAGGCGTCGTATTCCTACAGGTAGATGTGGATCAGCTGAGAGTCAGCTGATGCGAGCTTGACTAACGCGACCTGCCAGAACTGACGCTATGCTTAATTGTCATTTAGCCATTGTCGCTTGGCTGCATGGAATAGCAGCATGGATTTTTTTTTTTTTTTTTTTTTTTTTTTTTTTTATGGATGAGAAAGTAATGGTATTGATGGTATGTCCTGATTGATATTTGGTGTGTATTTATTGGTGTGGTATTAAAGTGATTTGTTAATGGATATTTATATGGCTTTGAGGTTTGCTGTGCAATGAAATAATGCATGATAGGTGATCACATGAACTGATTTAATGTATGTATTTAACAACCTTTGAAACCCTGTGCTGAATACATTATCCTGTTTGTTGATGCCTTATTATATCCTGATTGCATCAACATGCTGTCCCCCCTGGGTTTTATTACTATGATTGTACAAAAATGTAATTGTTACATTTGATTCTAACAAATTTTGGGTACTTGAGTGTTTCCTTGGTTATTGAGCCACAGAAAATCTCTGGTCCAGTAGAGAACCTGTAAATTACTCTTATTGTGATTGGGGTTGTTACACAAGGGAGCAGGAAATTTCTTTGCAAACCTGCCATCAAGTGGCCTATTTGATCTGTCCCTTCACCATTACACTGACTCAGTTGATTAAGAAAACAATGTTTGATAGAAACAGCTTTTCTCTGCCCAGGTCATGCAATAAATCTGACATATGCAAGTTAACAGATCAGATATTCACATATCGCTGTGATCTCCCAGATGAAGGTTAGTTTTAAAGTAACCAACATTTTAACCGTTTGCGAAGGACTCATAATTGTATCTTTATTTAGTTACTTGGTGTTTGGCAACGAAGGGCGTACTTTGCATCAGCAATACTGATTTAATGACACAAACAAGTAATTCATAAGAAGACAACTGATGGCACCTGTATTTATAGCAACTTTATTTATTTATTTTTCTTGCACATCCAACGAATTTAAGCTAACGTTAACTGTGGGGCAGCTGCCTTGGTTTAATAAAACAAACACCAACACTTAACATGAACAGTTAAAAATAATAGCAATTTATGCAAATAAACTATGGAAAGCTGGCAGCCTGCATGTTTCTTACCTTGACCAACTTTTTCCATATGGATCAATTTTCTGTTCTGATCTCAACAGGTCTGGGCAAACTACTGAGTCGACACAAATCAGAGGCCTCATTTTTATGATGTAGACTTCTTACAAAGTATTTTAAAAATACAAAAATACAAAACACTAAAGTATTTTGATACCAAATATGGAGCCATTTTCATCAACTCTATCAATCACAAATTACAAAATAATTTTTTTTATTTGAAATACATATTTGAAATACATGTATCATAAATACAGCCCATCCCTGACAATATAGTCTCTCAGTCAAGGTTACAACTCTGAACTAATGCATGATGCAAAGCAATGGATTGACATTGACTATTGATATATTGAATTTAAAATGTTGATGGGCACACAGGTCAATATGTAGCCTATGCACATCCCGGACCTTCGGTATAATAACCATCAAGTATTGCTCTAACATGCATAGGCCTACTATAAAACACAGTGACATGCTATGGCATGCCATTTTGGGCAATGCTATAGCAACCTCAGTGTTATATTTTATTGTTTTCTACTTATTTATATTAATGTTAATATTCATTTAATACTTTTCACTTGTTAGCATGTGGGATTGAAGTTAGCATTAATGCATAGCATCAAATTGAAATAAAGAAATTGCTCATTTATATTTTGCAAGTCAAGTAACAGAAAAAAAAAAAAGGCTAATCTTAATTAAAAAAAAGTACTTCCTGAAAATCTTTCTTTTTTTTTTCTTTTTTTTTATAAAATGTACAATGTTGCTCACAGTCACATGCTACTTCACCTGTGAGCTCAAAAATGTAATGGGAGTTTATGATATTGATGACATCACCACAGCTCTTGCATTACAACATTCCCCGGGCTCCCCTACTTCGAGAAGGTTTCACTGGGTGGCGCATGTAAGCTTGTTTACGTTTCCCTGTTGTGGGCGTGTTCTTAAGAAATGACAGCTACTGAAGAAAATGGTAGCTATTGCAGATTTTAGTGTACGGTCTGCAAATCGGAATGGATTATTACTTAAAATTGTCTCATTGAAAAGCTTTAATTACATCTGTTCACATTTTTAAAACATTTCGTAGTTTGCGTAATTTGATGAATCGTCTGAGTCTTGTTTTGTTGTTGTTGTTGTTTTAGGTTTTTTTTTGCCTGTTTGAGACAACAAGCGAAGCGAAACTTAAAATGTAGTAAAAATTTTGATATAACATAAATTAATGAATGCTCTTAAAATAAGTGAGACGCAACGACAGTGTAATAAATCAATCTTATGAAGGAGAGGAGGGTAAAGTTTGCATGCATAGGTGAGTAGATGTTTTGTTTGATTTTTATGTTTAGCTTATACAGTGGCGGATACAGAATGTCATTAATAGGTGTAGTGCCTGGTGAATATACGGGGGGGGGGCTCGGATTTTTAAGCTTATATACACGCCCAGTGGCGTAACTTTGCTAAATATATGTACATTGTACAATAACATTACGATGTCCAGCAATCGATTTAAATAGTAGGCTATTTGTGTTTAATTTGTCGTTTAATGAGATGTAGCCTAATATATGTTGTCAGTGCTGACAATTTTTGTGTGACTAAAATACATAGATTCGCCTAGAACAACGTGTATCTAAATCGTCCAGTGGTAGAACTTTCGCCAGCAGTGTCAGAGGTTGTGGGATCTAATCCGCACCAGTTTCGTTTTTTTTTTCTCATCAAAACTGATTATGTTCATCAGTGGTTGTATATCAAGGAGGGACACGTGTGCATTATGATGTGTGATTTCACCAGAACGAATAGAGTATCCGCCACGGATTGAAGCGCGCGTCCGGATTGAAGCGCGAGCCACACGAGAGAATTAACACTGTATCAGCGCCACTGATCGCAGCGGCAACGAGCACTTTCATCACTTGATTTAAAAAACACAGTTCAGCGCTAGATCGTCTCTTATTTAACAAACGAACGGAATGAATGCTCTGCTGGTTAACTGGAGATGTTTAATTTATTTGTAGAATTGGTACATTAGTGCCGCGAGATGTTTAAAAAATTACGCCTATGTAACATGCCTGATAAATATGTCAGATAAATATGTCTAAGTACCAGATCGGTACTTAGGTAGTGAATTTAACTACCTTGTACTCATTATTCTGTTATGCGACTCGCATGTAGACTATCACAACGTTAAGTCAGTGCGCGCACAGAGAGCGGTGTTGCGTGATAGCATCACTGGACTGACACATGATATGCCGACATAATATTTTTCTTTTGTAGCTCGTAGCTATTGTACATAAATGTCCTCAGGAAACTATTACAATGACATTATTTATTAATTAATTATTATTATTATTATTAAAATTAAAAATTTAAATTGTTTTTATTAATCTGATTGGGCGGGCCACTGGTCAATCCCCACCCAGGCCCACCCATAAATCCGCGCCTGGCTTATAATCAGTCTGTATATTAAATACGCTGCGAGTTATATTCCGATGAATTATTTAGTATTTATCTATTGAAATGTGTTGGTGATCACATTGTTAGGGTTAGGGTTATTTTATATTGTAATCATTTGTACAATATTACAGTTTTGACTGTATTTTTGATCAAGTAGGCTAATGGAGCATTTATGAACATTTAAAATTCTTAAAGATTCAGAATTATGAACAGTAGGCTATATTAATAATAAATAAAAAAATCATAAGAAGGATTTTAATATTATTCTCTCCAGTATTTAATTTTTATTTTATTTTATATATATATATATATATATATATATATATATATATATATATATTTTTTTTTTTTTTTTTTTTTTTTTTTTATTGCAATCCTATAGTAGGCTATGCTTTCAGGTTAAATTACATTTGGATCCTAAGTACAAATGCAAGAAAAAAGTTTGCAAATTTCAGAACATTCTAAAGTGTCCCACTTTAACACTAACAGTAGCCTACATCACAAAACATCACATTAACTGACTGTACAAAGTTTATGTTCAAGCTCGAATTTGAAAAAGCCACAATGACCTGTGTGACGTAAAATGGAAGGGCGTATTATACAGTGTATGACATACAGTACCTGAGCATTGCACTTGAGTCATTTGTTCTCTGTCTTCTGAGTTTTAGAACATTGCTTTAGAAAACCATATTTTCCTAAACATAGTTTTTATCACATGACAGTAAACTTTAAGCTTGATCCTTTAATTTGTTTGCGATTATTAAACAAATTAATAAGGTTTTCTTTCTGTTGGATTTAAATTTAAATGTAAAAAAGGGAAAAAAAGTAATTTCAAGTGTTCTTAATTCAGAATGTTCTGCAAACTCTTGAAGAAAATGGCTCATGCATTTGTTGTGATTTTTTTATGGCATCTGATTGGTAAGTTATGAATTTGTTTTCGTACATAGTCAAAATGTAGTGTTTAAATATACAGTATTCAGTAGTATCATCCGATAACAGATCCCATGAAATCGAGTCAGTTATTTTACACCGCAACCACCTTTTATGTACTTTCTCAAATCCTTTTCCCCGGAACAGAGCTTTTAATTACTTTTTGGTTAGCCAGGAAATACAATGTTGTTTCCCCCTTTTCCTTACACGTTTCTTTTTGATCGTTACTTGAATTTTGTTTCAATACTGCATTAAATGTGGTGATAAATGAATGAGTGACTGATACTGTGGTCTTGTCTTCACAGAGGTTAACCAAAAGCTAATAAATATTTTAAGTAGCCTAAGGGTTAATGTATTATTATCACATCGGTTGTTCTCTCAAAATAACCCCCGACAGGAGGACCCCGGCGCAAATTTCGCCACATATAATTATGGAGATAAGAGATATTGATTTCCGATTAAACTGTTTTAAAATTGTACCTATTTGTATTTTATAATCCAACAGTGGACAAAACAGTAGTCACAAAATGGCAGCAGCTGCTTTTATTTGAAGCAAGAGAGAGCGAGTCCGCGATGGATGGCATAATTAAATAAATGTACACAAAATATTGATTCGACTGAGTTTTAATAATTTATTAGCTCACCAAATAAGAAATTTCCACGATGAAAAACCTTTCCTAGCAATGTGCTGCTGACTTCAGTAACCCGGATGAGCCTGCGTTAACTGCTTTGAGAGGTTGTTATCTGGGAATATCATACCGCTGGATGGTGCGATATTCTACAGAGCCGTCTAATAAAACTTTAGAGATATCTTGCTTACAGAGGAGAGTGGATCCTTTTTCAGGATTTCCATCCAAATAACCTCCTGTTCCTCAACAAGGTGCAAACTCTCTAGGTCTATGTCCCTGTTTATGCAAATTCCCATTGTTAGCTCATGTCTCGATCTTCACTCCAGTTAGTTAATAAACAAATACAGTGATCTTAAGTACATCCTCTTTGAATCCTATGATTTTATTTATTAGGACATATTAAAAAATGATCTGGTCCTTACCAGGTCTTAAAATGAGGTAAATACACCTTCAGATGAACAACAACACATGACATATTACACCATGTCATTTTTTAACAAAAACTAGGGCAAAATGGAAAAAAACATGTGTGGAAAAACTAAGTATACCCCATGATTTAATAGCTTGTAGAACCACATTTAGTCGCAATAAGTTGAAGGAATCGTTTTCTGTATAACAGTATCAGTCTCTCGCATCATTATGGATGAATTTTGGCCCACTTTTCTCCATTAAGTTGCTTCAGTTCATTGAGGTTTGCAGGCATTTGTTTATGCACAGCTCTCTGAAGGTCCTGCCACAGCACTTTAGTTGGGTCGAGGTCTGGACTTTGACTGGGCCACTGCAATACCTTGATTCTTTTCTTTTTCAGCCATTCTTTTGTAGATTTGCTGGTGTTTGGGATCATTGTCCTATTGCATGACACAATTTCAGCCAAGCTTTAGCTGTCGGACAGATGGCCTCACATTTGACTCAAGAATACTTTGGTATAGAGAGGAGATTATTTTTGACTCAATGACTGCAAGGTATCAAGGTCCTGTGGCTGCAAAACAAGCCAAAAATCTTCAACCCTCCATCAGCGTGATGGACAGTTGGTATGAGGTGTTTGTGCTGATATGCTGTGGTCACCTGCAAAGCTGCGCTGCCATGTTCTTTTTTAGAAAGAAGGCTTTCTCCTGGCAACCATTCCAAATTCTTTTTCTAATTGTACTGTGTTGCGGAAATTATCTATGTAGTTGTGAGACTGCAATGAAAACTAAACACATTTGTCTTTGTAGTACTTTATTCTTGCAAGAAGGCCATTCACATACAGACATCAGAGTTTTCTGTTGCCAAGGGCAACACAGCCTAGTGTGGGCTGCCTTTTCATACATCACTCACACCTCACCCTGCTGTTTTCCTGTTATGTTCATTCAGAAAGAAGATCTATACCATATAAGGGCATTTTATTGTCTTATTCTCTTGACCCAGAGAAAGAGGGACTGTTTCTAAGAAATGGCATGATGTTGAGGATACATGTAACACCTTTTGTTGCAAAGACATCTTCAGCTCACATTTGGATAGTACACAGTAATTTTCGACTAAACTATTGTCTGTTGTCATGCAAGCACATACATTACATGAAGTTAAATGAATTGCCTTAACAACTGTCATGAACTTTATCATTTAACATGTTAACTGAGGCCTGTAGAGTCTGAGGTGTAGTTCTTGGGTGTTTTCCGATTTCCCTGGGCATTGCACGGTCTGAACATGGGGTGAATTTGCTGGGACGTCCACTCCTGGGAGGAAGTATTGGCAGCTGTCTTGATTGTTCCACTTGAATAATCTCCCTTACAGTAGAATAATGGCCGTATATCCTTTCTCACATTGCTGGTGTCTTTCCTCCTTGGCATTGTGTTAACACACACCTTAACGCTCCAGACCAGCAAACTGCCAAAACTTTTATAGAGGTGATCACACTTGCTGATGATCATTTAATCAAAGACATGTGATTAGCAGCGCCCGACTGCTACTTACCCTCTTAATTCCAAGGGTGTACTTACATTTTCAAACATGGCTTCTCCAGTTTGGCCACGTTTTTGTTAAATAAATAATGACATGGTGTAATATGCCATGTGTTGTTGTTGTGCATCTGAGGTTGTATTCATCTAATTCTAAGACCTGCTATGGACCAGATGATTTTTTTTTATTAAGTCCTAAAACTGTCTGTAAAACCATAAAGAGGAACTTTCTTTTTCACATGAATGTACATCTCAATTGCACTTAAGGTGCACTTAGATGTGATGGAAGATAGAAATAGCTCCACAGGTAATGGATGTATGCGTTTCACACAAAAAATTGTAAATTGTGAAAAGAATTGGAGACACTCATTTTAATGTAGTTAGTGTGTGTGTGTGTGTGTGTGTGTGTGTGTGTGTGTGTGTGTGTGTGTGTGTGTGTGTGTGTGTGTGTGTGTGTGTGTGTGTGTGTGTGTGTGTGTGTGTGTGTGTGTGTGTGTGTGTGTGTGTGTGTGTGTGTAAGACTGAAAATACTGGTTGAGGCCTGATTTATGGGACAAAAGGGCCCTGCTGGCTGATTAACATTTGACCTCCCCAATACAGCCTTTCTTCCTCTCAGAAACTAGGAGCTCACACAAGAACATGGTTTAATGTGAATATTCAACATTGACTGTTATGTTTTTGGTGTCATTTGAAATGTCTCAAAGTGAGTGGTACAGATATCTCATATCCAGATAGATCAAATAAAAGGAAATAAGGTTTATATAAGTTCATAGAAAACTGGTTTAGAGATAAGGCCAGATAAGACAACCCCCCTTCTGTGGGATAGAAGCCATTTGAGGGTGGTCTCACCCCACCCCCCCTTATCACCTGGTCAGAGGATAAAGGAAGGTGTTCTGGCTCTCTCTGTCTCTTCTTCTTGGCTGGACGTGGAATTTAATAGGTGGTTTCGCTCTCTCTCTCTCTCTCTCTCTCTCTCTCTCTCTCTCTCTCTCTCTCTCTCTCTCTCTCTCTCTCTCTCGCTCTCTCTCGCCTCTCTCTCTCTCTCTCTCTCTCCTCTCTCTCTCTCTCTCTCTCTCTCTCTCTCCTCAGGTCAAGCTGGGTAAGACTATTTGGTGTAACCAATGTACAACCATGTTCTAGATATTTTAATTGATTGTGGAATTGATCTCTGATATCTGAAATATTAAATTGCTACAATGTGATTATTCCAACTGGGTTTGACATTGTTTATTTAATGGTTAAAAGGAATAGTCAAACATTCGCTCACTTTTAGTGAGGCACAGATATTATTAAAACCTTTCATTTATGGAGTCAGATGAATTAACGAGTAAATACATATGATTAATGTATTGCAAATTTAACCAACCAATACTTTGCATGAGTGAGGACAGAACACGTGACAACCTTCCCCGTGTATTGGCGAACCGGCAGATTGGGCCAATATAGCGGGCCTTACATGTGTGTGTCCAACTCCTGGTTCTTCTGAGTTGTGTCAGGAAAGGCAACCTGTGCCAAATATATATACTGTTTGCGTATGATCTGCGTAATGATCCTTCATTAGTTCCCATGACATCTAATCACCAACACCCCTCCTTAACCAGTCTATATTTAAACCTCTGTGCTTCAGTTGTTTGTTGCACCTGTAAGTGTGTTCCTGTCATTGCTTGCTTGCCTGCCTGCTCTCTGTGGATTATGCGCTTGATCTTGAATTTTTTGTGTTTATGTTTTCCTAATAAACCTTTGTGCTTGCATTTGGATTCTCGCTCCGTCTCATGCCTGCTCACTCGTGTAGGAAACTCAGAAGCGAAGACCTGGGGCCAGTTGCATAAACATAGCCATTATGTTAAGACTGTGTCTTAAGAACTAGTATGATCAAATAGAAGTTAGTTAGGGGTAATCAGTCTTACTGTTCGGTGTCAAATTAGACCAATCTACGTTTTTATGTTACTGACTTTAAAAAGTTATTAACAGTTTTAAAGAATAAAATTGGATGACTAACTTGTAAGACTAGTCTTAACAGTTTATGCAACTGGCCACAGAAGACTTGGTTGTATCTTCAGCAGGATTCTTTATTGAGAACAAGAGTTGTTGGTAGCTGCAGTCATCAAGTAGGCCCCATCCACACTACTGCGTTTTAGGCCTAGTCCACACGGACATGGGTATTTTTATAACCGGAGTTCCCCTTCGTAAAGGGAACTCCCGCTGCATCGATACTCGATACTTTGGGGAATGCCCTCGGCATGACCCGTCTGAAGTCTGTAATGGAACTATTCCAATCTTGATTGGTGCTCGTCACTCGTGACGTTGCATGTGACGGTGATCCGGAAGCTATAAAAGGGCAACGGAACATAGCCGTATCAGCTTTCTGTCTTCAGCAAGCGTTCTGTGTGACTGTATTGTCTTATTTGGTGTTGTTTGTCTATCTCAATATATATATGGCGAATATAGAGAAACGACTCAGGCGGTGTGCGTCCCCTTGCTCGCGCTATTTGAGCGAGGGTGACACGCACTCGTTTTGTGTTGTTTGTCTGGGAGTGGAGCATGCACGGGCAGTGCTCGAGGGCGCTGTCTGTGCAAACTGTTTTCAGCTATCTATGAGAGAGCTCCGCTCCCGTTTGAGCTTGTTCGATCAATCAGATCAGGCTCGCGTTTCCAGTGCATCAGGCCCCGCGTCTGTTGAGGCAGCGCGCCGCTTGTATGCATGGGATTCGCACGTGGAGCTGGCAGATAACACTGAGACGGTTGCGACCCTTTCTCAGTGTTTATTAACCAGCTCCACTGGTCTCGCGCACGGTTCGGAAGCCCGCGCTGCGGCTTCTTCCGACCGTGTTAAAGACACAGCGTTTGATTTATCTGGCTCCGAGGGGTTAGATATTATCAACACTGAATCACATAAATATGGGGATTCGCCACCCCATATTCCCGTTATTGAGGAATTGCTGGAGGTTGTGACCAGGGCAGTGGTTAAATTAAACGTTGAATGGCCATATAATAAGCAGGAAGCGACTAAGAAAAATAAAATGGATGAGCGCTTCCTGCAGACCCAGTCACAATCTTTGTGTCAGAGCCTTCCCTTTTTCACTGATCTTCATACTGAGGTATCGAGATCGTGGGAAAATCCATGTTCATCTCAATTATTTTCCCCCCATGTATATATTTACTCATCTATTAGGGAATCTAATGAGAATGGTTATGGGGTGATGCCTCGGGTTGAGGAATATTTTGCAAAATATTTTCTCCCTGACGTTGCGTCACCCCTGATAGCTCAGACACTTCCCTCCAAATCTCGTACATCGAATTTGTTAGGGAAAGCTTATATGGCGGTGGGTCGAGCCGGTGCATGCCTACACACGATGGGGTTATTACAGGCATACCAGGCTGACCTCCTCAAAGAGGTGGATGATAACTGGGAGGTCTCACTCAACGGTATTACTGAATTTCGTAGAGTAGCTGACTTATCTCTCCGTATTATTAAGGAGACGGCTCGTGCTATTGGCCGTTCTATGGCAGCAATAGTCGTCACAGAGAGACATTTATGGCTTAATCGCTTGGGGATCGAGGAGAAAGACAGGGCTTTCCTTCTCGATGCCCCCCTTTCACCTTCTGGCCTCTTTGGCGACGCGGCGAGAACCGTTGTCGAAAGGTTTCAGGAGGCAGAGCGACAATCAGCTATCCCCAGTTGTCAATCTAGGTCTCATGGGGTTGCTGCCAGGGGGCAGCCTCAGGGGACAGCCGCCAGTTCAACATATTTTGAGAAGGTTTCCTCTCGTGCCCCCCCGTATAAGGCTTGGGGCCAGAAGAGACATTCTCGTATGAAGCCCTCTATATCGAGGACAGGTCTGAGGACTGTCTCTCGGGCTAAGATGGCTTCAACTAAGAGGTCTTGTCGTAACACGCAGACCCTTATGGCCGTTCCCCCAGGAGAGCGAGTACAGGAGTCTCGCCCCCTTAGGAAATCGATGTTTACTTCCCGCCGCCGATGGCGCTTCGGGACACATCGGCTTCCAGCGAACACAAATCGCAGTATCTGCCCGGAAACGTTGCGGCCCTGTCGAGTTCGCCGCCTCTCAGGAGGTCTGTAGAGAGCATATTTCGGTTAGTTCCTGCCAGTTAGCTGCTTCAGGTCACCGAAACCATTTGAACATTTTTGGCCAAGGCCAGTCTCGAGGGACTGGTCCCCATAATAGCATATTTAGACACCCCGAGGGGTCTTCAAAATATAGCCTGGAGGGTCCTGCTTACAGCGGAGCTAATATAAAAATATTATCTACTAAGGGTGGTTCACATGTCTGCCAGTCCCGAGCAGGGTTGGTTCTTGGAACAGGAAGTCAAGTCTCTCTTAACAAAGGAAACCTCAAGGTGAGCTCTTCCTCGGTTTCGGGAGCCCGGGTTCTACAGCCGGTACTTCATAGTTCCTGTGAGGGAAGGGGAGTAAGGCCTTGTTTCGGATCTCAGGGTAATGGATCAACCTCCGAGGGGGTTCAGATTCAAGATTCCGACTGTCAGTCAGACCAGCTCCGAGGACTGGTCTGTCGTGATAGATCCACAAGGTCCTTAACTCCTCATTCCCTTCTAACCCCATCACGGGAAGTTTCCGAGATCTGCTTTTGGGGGAAAAGCACATCAGTTCCGGATTCTTCCATTCGGCCTAGTATTGTATCCCCGCACCTCCTCGGAATGCATGGTCACTGTCCTAGCTCCATGGAGTCTTCAGGGCATCCTCATTCCTGTCCATTGACTACTAGAGCAGACGGTTCAACACCGAGGTGTTGTTTCGAGTCTCGTGAGGTGCTAGGGAATATGGCTCAGAGTCTAGGAAAAATCACCAGTGCCTCTTCAGAGAAACCGATTCCTGGGGGCGGTGTAGGTTATAGTCATGATGCAGGCACAATTGTCTCCAGCTCAGACACTCATCTTCCTTACCATAGTCATGAATATCAAGCTAGGCCAGGCCACCACTACGTGACCTTATTAAAGAGTGGGCTCGCTGGCAGCAGTGTTCAACATACTATTCTTTGGCCTGCTGTACATGGGGGCCCTGTAGTAGTGGCTCAGGACCAATGGGTTTTCCCCGAGAGGGAACCCACTCCGCATGACCAGAGTTACGCGCACATGCCCTCGTTTTCTGATCATGGGGAGGAAGTTATGGTTCCTGCTCCTAGTACCTGTGTTGGAAACACAGGGTCTGAGGAAACTTCAGAGAGACCATTAGGTTCTATTTTTGACAGACACTATGTCGATGGTCTCTCTGATCAAAGAGGGGGCAGTCATCCTGTCGAGGCAGGGGCTGCAGCCCGGGGATTTCGAACTCCACCCCAAGTTGGCTTTAGCCGGGATGGAGGTCGGTTTGTCAGAGGTGCTCCTGTTTCCCCTTTATGTGGACGGCCACCTTCTGCGCCACCTCTCCCATGCTCTTCCAGCTCTGCTGGGTTTGGATATCATGATACAGACATGGTTGAGGCCATGTCTGTGTATACTTTCCCCGATTGTTCTGCCCCCGGGGGTTCTAGAGTACAAGAGGGTTCAGCAGTACGGGATCAGCTTACTCTTAGTGGCCCTGTACTGACAGGCCCAAATATGGCTTCCAAACATCTGGGCCCTTCTGGCAGGCCTTCCGCGGTGAATCCGGATCAGGATGGTCCTCCCTCTTCAGCCCAAGGTCATGATATTTCACCCTTGGCGGTAGCCCAGGAAGCTACTGGATTGGCCCCTGAGGGGGACCAATTCATAAATTCTGGTCTCTCAACCGAGGTTGTTGAGACCATTGTAAACTCTAGAGCCCCCTCCACGAGGAAACTTTATGCATTTAAATGGAAAATTTTTATTTTATGGTGCAGAGAACATCAGTTGGACCCAGTTAACTGCCCAGTGGCTTCAGTACTGGAGTTCCTCCAGAATCGTTTCTCTGACGGGCTCTCCCCGTCCACGCTTAAGGTCTATGTGGCGACTATATCAGCCTTCCACACGCCTTTAGGGGTGGGCACGCTGGGGACACACCCACTCATAATTCGTTTCCTTCGTGGAGCCAGGAGGATGAGGCCTGCTATCCAGCCTAGGGTCCCCACGTGGGACCTGGCAGTGGTCCTCGAAGGTTTATCCCTGGCACCCTTCGAACCCCTGGATAAGGTGTCTGAGAAATTTTTATCCTTTAAGGTAGCCTTCCTGCTCGCTATTACTTCCCTGAAACGAGTTGGCGACCTGCAGGCGCTATCTGTGGCTCCCTCTTGCCTCGAGTTCTCTCCTGGCAGAGTGAGAGCCATTCTCCACCCTAGACCTGGCTACGTGCCTAAGGTGCCCACAAATGTGGCACGGTCTATAATCCTTCCGGCCTTTCATCCTCCACCGCATGTGTCGGCTGATCAAGCTAAGTTACACTTGTTATGCCCGGTCCGAGCTCTTGAGGCCTATGTACATAGGACCTCGGGCTGGAGGAAGTCGGACCAGCTGTTTGTGTGTTTTGGGTTATCCAAGAAGGGCTCCCCGGTCTCCAAGCAGACTATTAGCAAGTGGATAGTAGAGGCTATTTCTTCAGCTTACGAGGTGCGCAATCTGCCTTCACCTCTCCTGATAAAAGCTCACTCAACCAGAGGAGTGGCATCCTCTAGAGCCTTGCTAGCAGGGGTTTCTCTTCAAGAGGTCTGTGATGCCGCTGGCTGGGCCTCCCCACACACCTTCATCAAACATTACAGTCTGGATCTGTCCTCTACACCAGGTTCACAAGTTCTCATGTCTTGAGTGTGCCAGATTGCTTCACACCAGGGCAGGGTCTCTCAGTGTGGCGGCGTGGGTATTCGTTCCCCAAAGTATCGAGTATCGATGCAGCGGGAGTTCCCTTTACGAAGGGGAACGTCTCGGGTTACGTATGTAACCCTCGTTCCCTGAGTAGGGAACGAGACGCTGCATCTCTCGGCCACACTTTTCTTGCACCTGAGAACGACTTGCTTCGACCCTTTAAAAGCTGATACGGCTATGTTCCGTTGCCCTTTTATAGCTTCCGGATCACCGTCACATGCAACGTCACGAGTGACGAGCACCAATCAAGATTGGAATAGTTCCATTACAGACTTCAGACGCGTCATGCCGAGGGCATTCCCCAAAGTATCGAGTATCGATGCAGCGTCTCGTTCCCTACTCAGGGAACGAGGTTTACATACGTAACCCGAGACGTTTTTCCTCCTGTGTTTAAAAAAAAAATCCCGTCCACACATGCTCGGTTTAAAAGAAATCTCTGCCTACATGAAAACGCAAAAACACGCTATCAAGCGCTGTCAAGAGCATGCCACACCAGCAGGCGGTGATATAACCCTAATCGTAAAGCCACGTTGGCCAATCAGAAGCCTGAATCAGAAGCAAAAACCCCGGTTTTACTGTCTACACGACAACACTGCAACCGGCGTTTCTGAAAATCCTCACCCTGGCAGGGGTTTTCAAAAATGTTCAGTTTCAGTGACCTGATACTGCGTTTCCGTGTGGACGAACGGCCGAACCGCGTAAAAAAAGTCACGGTTATAAAAATACCCGTGTCCGTGTGGACAAGGCCTTAGTTTAGAAACAGACAATTAAAACGAATACGATCTCCGTCCACACCAGCGTTTTAGCTGCGTATTAGAATTGATCTCCGTCCACATTAAAACGACTGAAAACGCGGATCACGTGACCATTCACCAACACTGGGCATGCGTGTGCCGGTGTAAACCTAGAGACTTTCAAACACAGACTGTAAAAAAATGCTTTCAAACATCAAAATGTAATTTATTAATATGTATTTGTATCTTTCCTATTCTATTTTGCCTGGAAACGCTTCCAACACACTTGCGTGTCGCATGAAAAATAGGCGTCAGTTCTATTTCTAGCATGCACGCGTTTTCCGCGCGAGCCGCGCCTGAGACATGGCAGTTTCTTACTGTAAGGAACTGTTCCAGCGGGTGGAGTTTACTGGTACTGAATATTACCTGTGTATACTGCATGACTGATGACACCAAATCATAGAGCCGAGCGTGAGCCTCTGCGTCATCGTTTCTAAAGTCCTCCGTTTTGACCCGTCTTCATTAAAACGCCCTCCGGAGATTCAAAACGCAAAACGGGGTCGGCAGTGTTTCTAAAGTTCTCCATTTAGGTCTTCGTTTTTGCCGTTTTAGTCTGGACGAGAGGTGCAAACGTAGCAAAAGGTCTCCGTTTCTAAACGAAAACGCAGTAGTGTGGATGGGGCATAACTAAGGGAACTTTACATGGTATCTTATAGGCATTCAGTGGGCAGTCCTTAAAGGTGCTGACATTCTTTGAAAGTGTTTGATCTTACACAGCCTTAGAGGTGACCACTAAATCAAATTATCTAAAGACAGTATACATTCAGTGGGCAGTCCTTAAAGATACTGACCTTACACACAGCCTTAGAGGTGACCCTTGAAACACATCATTTAAAGGAACACTCCACCGTTTTTTCATATTAAACTGTTATTCCCTTAACTAAGACGAGTTGATACATATCTCTCTCGTCTCAGTGCGTGCACTCAATCGCTCTGGCGCGCGGCAACACTTTGATAGCACTTAGCCTATAGCCCAGTTCATTCATTAGTGACCAAACAGAGATGAAGCTAGAAGCAACCAAACACCTCCACAGTTTCCCTATTTAAATACAGTTACACGAGTAGTTACACGACCAAGTATGGTGACACAAAATAAAATGTGGCGCTTTTCTAAGCGGGTAAAAAGGATATCTATAATGTATGGCAGAATAGCACTTGGGACTCGGGAGGACTTCGACTCGGCGCAGTAAAAAGTCACGCCTGAAAAATCCTCTCCCCCTCTCCCTTCTGTCATTAGAACCAACGTGACTTTTTACTGCACCGATTCGAAGTGCTCCCGAGTCCCAAGTGCTATTCCGTAGCACTTTGCATAATTGTGTGTGTTATTGTCCGTTCAAGCGAAAGATAACTTTATTCTGGCACTGTCTGTGTGCACGAACTGAGACGAGAGAGGTATCAACTCGAGGGAATAACACAGTTTAATATGAAAAAACTGTGGAGTGTTCCTTTAAAGACAATAGAGAAAATTACCCCCGACTGAAGATTATGGTACCCCCCCCAAATTGTATAAAAATTACATGGTCACAAGAACTAAGACTATGTAAACATTCACACATAGTTTGACTCTCAGTAGGAAAATCAAAGACTAACAAAACCCCTTCACTGGAAACTATAGTGAATCTAATCAGTAAATTGATGCCATCATGTTCACCTTGAATGCCCAATACAGTGTAGTTCACCTTAGTTTTTAATGTGATGTTATATTAGGAAGTAGGATCAGCAGATCTTAAACAGATTCTTACATTTGTAATCCTACACTCGTTACACGTATCTTAAAATATGTCAGTCAGTGCCATTGTTTGTCTAAAGATGCACACCAACAATGTTTTTTTATAAGGCACATTTATAAAGTTATAAAGTTCCTAATTTAACTAAGGCCTCTCTCAGTGGCGGATTGGGACAAAATTTCAGGCCGGGAAATCTCACACTCATCCAGGCCATCCCATACACCCACAATCATTTTTTGTATGGCCATCACAATCACATAAAAAAAGGATAAAATCCTTAGGCTTAGGACATGCAAAATAATTGAAAATTCTCACATTTACTTCCATTTTCCTTTTCATTCTCCTCATTTTCCCTGATATCTCTCTGTCTCTCATTTGTGTGTGTGTTTACTTTTTTCACTAAATTTCTTGTACCTTTCACTTTTTCATTAACATGTCTCCACCTTGTTGTAAAACAAAAAAAATAAATTTTAGTTAAATTCTAAATTATTACATTACAACCAGGTGTTATTGTTTTAATTTAAAATGACTTAAATGTTGATTTAACAAAACTATTTGATCTAAATTGCCTAAATGTCAAAATTAGCACAATAACTACATCATGAAAATATCTTTATAGACAAATCCTAATACTGAACATGTTATTGCATTATCATGAGTGATGTTTTTTCCCAAATTAAAATTAACGATGGTTTTAATATAGTAAAAGTATTGTAACTAATCACGTTTTTTTTTTTGTTTTTTTTTGGCAGTTTGATTACCATTTGTATAACCAGAGTTTTACTACAAATACAAAATGATTTCCTTATTTTGAGTGATGATAATGCAGTTGCTAGCAGTTAAATGCTTAACTAAGTGAACAAAGACAAAAACTACAATGCAGAGCTGCCAACTCTCACGCATTCACCGTGAGACTCACGCAATTGACACTTCTCACACGCTCTCACGCCACACATCCATTTTCTCACGCACAGAATAATCGCGAAGCAAAGAGGACACGGAGACCGACAGACTAGACAGAGCAGGCTACTTATGATAAAAAAAAAATCTCAGCTCTCAGATTCTGTCACTTTTATTACGAAATTCAAACAATAAAAACCGTTTTGGCGCTTGTAAATGTGACGTGACAGATCCCTAGCGGCACGTGAACCGATCATCTCTAGCTAATAGCCTACAGTAAATAAACACGAATGAACACTGTTGAAAGATACAGTACAAATATCGACCAATCAATCAAACAAAGGGGTCAATAAAACAGCTGGAGAACAATTATGTCACATAACATTTACCTCAGGAAAGCCATTTGATGACCATAATATAGGCTATAGCACATTAGTTGGCTAGAAAAAAAGAGCTAGAGAGTATTTAGCTAAATATGTGTACTATATTACATATTTATTATATTTTTACTTATATCATTAAATAAAGTTGTTATTATAATAAAAAAAAACGCATTATATTTAATTTGAGTTATTTTTAACCTTATAACTACTGCCAGCTGATAGGGATCTCTGTATGTTTACAGCATTAGGTGAGTTGTTTTTTTCTTGAGAAAAATGAATGCCTATCTTGTGTAGCCTACCTAATATTTATCCAAATGAGTCAATATTAAATCAAATCAAAATAATTGAATTGAATTGAAATAATAAAAAAGCGTAGCTTACCAGAAATTATAACATGTTGCCACTAAACCTAATAAAATTCAGTTTAGTTATTAAAATGCTTTGACAATCACAATACACTTATTGTGATGCAATTTATTATTTTTTTTACATCCCCCAATTCACCCCCCGCCTTGTTTTTGAATAAATAAATCAAATCGTATAGAATACATTTCACAGAAAATTTTTCTCAATCTTTTCCACTGGCCAAATAGTATCTTAAATTTATTTATATTTTTAATGTAAACAGATGCCTTATTGTGCATTATTCGCGTGAAAATATTTTCTCAGACAATCCGCTATTATCATGGTAAGCAGTCCTCGCTGTAATTAAAACATTAAAACACCAACATGCCACAGAAAAAGTGTTCAAAAGCATCGCATCCACAACAAATTTCTATTTATTAGAATATAAAAAATGTGTAACTTCTCAGTAATGATTTCATGTAATTTAAATGTTTAACTCCATTTATGAGAATGGCATTTAATCTAAATATTTATATCAGAAGTAAAACATAGTTTAAATCATTATTTTATTTATTTAAACTGTTATTGTGAACATGTACTGTATGTATGATTAGGACTGAAACATGAATTAGGACTGGAGATTTACGTTTACCTTCATCTGCCGTTAGATATAAGCAGCAGTCAGCAGATAGAGTTGTGGTTAGATATTGTTGCTCCACCCATTAGGCCCAAATTATATTCACTCCTCATCGCTGGAGCTTTGGTGAGGATAAGCTACACGTAAGCTCATTTGCTCTGCAGTGAGCAGCTTCTCCTAATGCTGGTTTAATCTAAGCCCTGTCTGTGAAACCCGGCCTGGAATTGGTGCAACATATAAAAGAGGTTTTAGAATGATTCTGTTTAAATAATAATAAATAAATAAAATTACAGCAATGTTTTAATAAGTGCCATAATGATCCAACCAAATGAGAACTTAATGTATGATTGATTAACAGTGTCTGTTGTTCTGCAGGAGTGTTTGGTGCTGATAAAGATGAAGAGAAGACTGTGCCAGTGAAGGAGGGAGATTCTGTCACTCTAAACACTAATCTTACTGAAGAACAGAAAAATCTTAAGTTAGAGTGGTCATTTGCAGGTGTAATAATAGCTGAAATCAATATAAAAGATCAGCAGATCTCATATAATGATAGTGCTGAGAGATTCAGAGACAGACTGCAGCTGAATCATCAGACTGGATCTCTGACCATCAAGAACATGAGAACCACAGACACTGGACTTTATACACTAGAGATCACTGAAAAACAACTTTTGAGGAAGTCCTTTAGTGTTACTGTCTATGGTGAGTAGAGAATTATATGTTATTTGTTATTTTTGCTGTATATTTTTGTTGACATATTAAATGTACTAAATATTATTAAATATTTTCATTTATAATGCTTCTAAATCATTTATTAAATATACAAATATAGATACAATTCATCGCTATATTGTATAATATAGATTAATTGTGACCCATGCTGGCAAGTCAGAATGAGCCCATTTTCAAAAATGCATGTTTTTTCTCCATTAAAAAAACCTTCAAAATGATGTATGATTTGTTGGAATCAGACCAAAAAAGACTGCGCAACACCTGTTTGAAGTCAACAGAGTCAGCAAAGTCTGAGTTCCAAAACAAAATCACCTAGCAACCATACCTTAAAATTCCTGGTAATAACACCAAATTTGTCGCACACCAAGTCAAAACCAAATATCTAGCCTATAGGAAAAATTATGTTCAACGACTGAAAATATTTAAATAAAATATTTAACATTGTTACCCAACTGATTTTTCTGCTTGGCAGTCAGTTTGAGAAGCATGTCACTGGTAAAGGGATACCCATGTAGCAATCCATGTAGCAAAAATAATATGCAACACAATATCAATAATAACAATAACAAATTTCCCATCTCATGTTCACAAGTTTTTTTTTTAAATAAGACTAAAGGTTCTTGCACACTGAGTCCGAAATTTTCGCACATTAAAAAATAAATAGGCCTACGACCTTGCGTTGTGTCAATCACATTTACACACTTCCTCCAAAACTTTCGTCACAAAAAAAAAGAAAAAAGATTTGGATCGGATTTTTTGCATCGGTAGCAAGTATTTTGACAGTTCAGAGCCACCGAATGACGCATACAAAAAAATTGTGCTGTCAATCGATTAAAAAAATAACTCGATTAATCACACATTCTTTAATTAATTGCAATTAAAAGCACACGTTTTATAGATTTATATTAGTTTATATATTTTATAATGTAATAATTTCACAGTTAATCTCCAAATTAATGTAGAGACAACATAAAGACAGTATATTTTAAATACTTGTTCGCTGATACTAATACAGCTATATTAAGATAAACATAATTTTTTCCCCCAATTTTAAACAATTATTGCCATCCAACATTACAGTGTAATTGAGAAGTGAGTAATTTTCTCTGTTCCCTTTGTTCTTTGATTAACTTGATATATTTCCGTCCTTCGGATGAGACGTAAAACCGAGGTCCTGACTCTCTGTGGTCATTAAAAATCCCAGGATGTCTTTCGAAAGAGTAGGGGTGTAACCCCGGCATCCTGGCCAAATTTGCCATTGGCCTCTGTCCATCATGGCCTCCTAATCATCCTCATATACTGATTGGCTTCATCACTGTCTCCTCTCCACCAGTAAGCTGGTGTGTGGTGGGTGTTCTGGCGCAATATGGCTGCCGTTGCATCATCCAAGTGGATGCTGCACATTGGTGGTGGTTGAGGAGATTCCCCCTTCTATGTAAAGCGATTTGAGTGCCGAGAAAAGCGCTATATAAATGTAATGAATTATTATTATTATTATTATATAACTTAATATTCACACATAATGTATACACATAAAACATGATATCAGAGTTTTAAAATCAAACATATTAAAAGAGAACAATACATCACGGTGGTTTAAACCAATGAGCATAAGCTGTGTCGTCAGCAAGTTGTTTCCCATCATGCTTTTGATCAGCGCAGTCGGTGGAGAGCAACTGCGCTCGACTGCAGAATCCGACACGTCCGCCTTGCGCTTGCGAGAGATTTTTGACATACGTCAGCAGGACATCAGAGCAAGGCGGACCGCACTCGGACACATTTCTAACCGGCATGCATCTCGCGCTGATCACCGGTGATCGGTTCTGCGCAGATTTTGCTCATCTCAAACAAGCCTACTATGGCCCTGTCCCAAATGGAACCCTAAGCACTCACGGTCTTCCTCTGAGTCCGCACTTTCGTGACGTAATGCCGCTTTGACTGTCGGGAAGAAGTCTGCTGCGGAGTCCGCATCAGCGCGGGCTCGGCAAAAGTGAAATCGACCACATGGGGGTGCTCGCGAGCAATGACAAATGGGACACACTGCGTTCTCACGGACTTAACGGACACGCGCACGCGGCAGCCATTGTAAGTCAAGTCAAGTCAAGTCAAGTCAAGTTTATTTGTATAGCGCTTTTCACAATACAGATTGTATCAAAGCAGCTTCACAGTATTAAATTAAAATAATACAACAAAGTTTGTTTCAAGAGGAATTTATTGATTGATAAAATTAAATTAAATATCCCCAAAATATCCCCAACTGAGCAAGCCAAAGGCAACAGTGGCAAGGAACCGAAAAACTCCATCAAGTGACCTAATTGTGTCCTAAAACTCCATCAGGTGACCTAATGGAGAAAAAAAACCTTGGGAGAACCCAGGCTCAGTCGGGGGCCAGTTCTCCTCTGGCATTTATGAATGCCTGGCTGAAGAGATGCGAATTTAATCTAGTTTTAAACTGGGAGAGCGAGTCTGAGCAACGAACAGTATCAGGAAGACTATTCCAGAGTTTTGGAGCCAAATGTGAAAATGCTCTCCCTCCTTTGGTGGTTCTGGATATCCTAGGTATGACCAAAAGCCTTGAATTTAGTGATCTTAAAGAGCGCGATGGATTATAGGGCGATAGAAGATCCGTTAAATAGACTGGCGCTAAGCCGTTTAGGGCTTTATAAGTCAGTAGCAATACCTTATAATTAATACGGAGCTTTATAGGTAACCAATGCAGTGATGATAAAATCGGTGTTATATGATCATATTTTCTTGATCTCGTAAGAACTCTAGCGGCGGCATTTTGGACTAACTGTAGCTTGTTTATTGAGGATGCAGGACAACCAGCTAATAAAGCATTACAGTAATCCAGTCTCGAGGTCATGAATGCATGAACTAACTTTTCTGCATCAGAAGCTGATAGCATATTACGTAGCTTAGCAATGTTTCTAAGGTGGAAAAAGGCTGTTTTTGTAACATATGAAATATGATTTTCAAAAGACAGGTTGCAATCGAGTATAACACCCAGGTCTTTTACTGTAGAGGATAAAGTAACAGGACATCCTATGATGTTAAAGTTGTATTGTGCGAGGTTTTGTGGGCTGTTTTTTGAACCGATAAGTATTACCTCTGTCCTGTCTGGATTTAATAAAAGAAAATTGCGCGTCATCCAATCTTTTATATCTTTAACACACTCTGTCAATTTGGAAAATTTAGCGTTTTCATCCGGCCGTGATGAAATATATATTTGAGTGTCATCAGCATAACAATGGAAACAAATTCCATGTTTCCTTATAATATTTCCAAGTGGCATCATATATATTGAAAATAACAGAGGGCCTAACACAGATCCCTGCGGCACTCCATAGTTTACTGGAGTTATGGTCGATTTTTCTCCATTTAAATAGACAAAATGGTAGCGGTCAGATAGGTATGATTTGAACCAGCTTAGTGCTTGTCCTTGAACACCAGTATAATTTTGTAGTCGATCTAAGAGTAATGTGTGATCTATAGTATCGAACGCAGCACTAAGATCAAGTAAAACTAGTATTGAGATACAGCCTTGGTCAGAAGCTAAAAGTAAATCATTTGTGATTTTAACGAGCGCAGTTTCAGTGCTATGATGCGGTCTGAATCCAGACTGAAACTTTTCATAGATATCATTTTGTTGCAAGAAAGAGCCCAGTTGAGCGGACACCACTTTTTCTAATATTTTAGACATAAATGGAAGATTTGAAATGGGTCTATAATTTGCTAGATTATTATGATCTAATTGTGGTTTCTTAATGAGAGGTTTTATAACTGCCAGTTTAAATGTTCTTGGAACATGACCTAAAGATAAAGACGAGTTAATAATATTGAGGAGAGGCTCTTCCACTACAGGTAACACTTCTTTCAGTAGTTTAGTTGGTATAGGATCTAATAAACATGTTGTTGTTTTAGATGAAGTGATAAGTTTATTTAACTCTTTTTGTTCTATAGTTGTAAAGCACTGTAATTGTTCTTTCGGGGTGATAATTGAAGCTGAATTATAAGGCGCAATTGAAGATTGAACGTTTACAATTGTGGTTCTGATGCTTTCTATTTTCTCAGTGAAGAAGTTCATGAAATCATTACTACTGAACTGTAACGGGATATTTTGTTCGGGTGACGTCTGTTTATTTGTTAGTCTAGCCACGGTGTTAAATAAAAACCTTGGATTGTTTTGGTTGTTTTCTATTAGTTTGCGGAGGTGCTCAGCCCTGGCCGCTTTTAGGGCCTTTTTATAACGTGACATACTGTCTTTCCACGCGATTCTAAAGACCTCTAAATTAGTTTGTTTCCATTTACGCTCTAAAATACGGGTTTCTCTCTTTAAAACATGCGTAGTATTATTGTACCATGGTGCTTTATTTTTCTCTCTGACCTTTTTTAATTTAATAGGTGCAACCACATCCAATGTTCTAGAGAGAATGGTGCTCATAGTGCTAGTTAGTTCTAGTTCTAGTTCTATGTAAGTCCACAAGACTGAAAGTGTACGAGAAGTGTGCCATTTGGGACAGGGCCTATTAGTCTGATAATGCTCCATTGGGCTGTGATTATGGGGCGTGTTTCAACCGAACCAGGAAGGAAAATGCCTCTGCACTCAATTGGATTGACCTACAACCAATCAGAGCAACGGAGTACGTGACGTATGTTTTTCATTCATGTTTCCGATCGACAAATGCCTTGACCGTGGTTCTCTGTTCCTCTTTTCAAATTAATGCGCTGTTGATATCTTCTATAACAGACGCGATGGCGGAATCTACACATGATGTTTCATAAACAAAGTTCGGGAAGTTCAACACGAAGTTCAGCACGTTCAAATAATCAATCCAATCAACTTGTCATCAAACAATTACCATGTCTACCCTATCAGCATGAGAGGAAACATATATTTATTCACTCTGTCAACTCACCTTACATTCCTTGTCAGTTTTCAGCATCCCTCCACTCACTCTTGGCCTGTTCTGTAGAGTAGGCCCGGAGCCCTCTCTTTGGACAACGTGTACGTCAAATATGCATTTATTCTATCTGACTTATTTTTAAGTGTGAACTCATAAAATCTCAATTCTGCAGCGGCAGTCATCTTTGTTGTAAACGAATTCAACCCAAGTGCTCGTTGGTGACGTGTATGATTAGGCTACATTACTGTTAATTAATCTGTCCATCGTCGTATAAAGCCCGCCCTGACAATTTGATTGGTCCGAACAACTTTTGATGCACATCCCTGCATGGAACAACTTTTGTTCGGGCATAATAGCTCCACAACGGATCAAGTCCAGACCGAACTTCCCGACCTAAAAATGTTGTGGGCGGGGCTAAGTTCGGCTGGCATCCAGGCTGGGTTCGCCAACCTCACTCTTGAGTTTTAGGGATGAAATCGGGAAACAACGCCATCTACTGAAAGAGGGTGGGTTTACATTTACATTTGGTTTTTGTTTGTGAAACTCAGACCACATTTGTATGTGCTGTTGTAATTTTTATTTTATTTTTTACCAGGAAAATAAGCTAATGTTCACTTCAAACCAATCTACACTCTTGAATAATTGGCTTTTATACTGCCACTAATGCCAAAGCAAATTTAAGAAAATATTATCTGGAAATATTTAATTCATATTAAGTATGTTATATATTCTGTCAACCAATTTTAGAATGCACTGTATTTGTTTGTGTTCAATTAAGCAAATGTTAGTGAACAACAACAAAAAACACATCCCTGCATGGATGTGTGGCTAGATTAATAGTGATGAACACATACAGTCATTACAGTTTTAAATTGTGTCCATGCCCAACCATTGTTCAAGATTTGCTACATTACTGTCCACAATCATCTTGTTTTTGTGGTGGCACATCATTGAAGTAGTCATTAAGTTGAGCAAAATGTTCCATGTCAATTGCAAGATTCGCCGACCACAGTGCATTTAAAGCATTAGCCACAGACTGAGCACTCTCACTTTCATCCATATCCATTACAAATCAAATCACATATATCGACAAAATATATAATTAAAAGCTTGAAAATGTGAAGTTTCTGCCGTGTTTACATTTTGTGTTTTTAGAAGATGGACACTTCCATGATACAATAAGGCGCCACCGCCAAGGTGTTTTGATTCATCACCAGAGGCGTTAGTGCGACTGGTTAGCAACAAACTGGTTTTGTTTACATCAGCATGAGTTTGAAAGTCACATTTCATTGGTTCAGACTCATACCATAGAGAATTCACTATGAATATTCACAAACTTGTGCTGAGGGGAAAGCACCAGTGGTCGAGAAGTGAGCTGAGAAAAAGGCAATTTTGCATTAATTATTAAAACAAAGGAAAAATTTTGAAAGGCGCACCTCTCTGAAAACATACAAATAAAGATTATTTCAGATGTTTAATTGCTATCTGGAGCTTTGAGATCACTATACGAGGACTTAAAGAATTTTTTTGTGAAGACCTCAAATTCAACCAAAATTGACATATTTCCCTTGTTTTGCCTGTAGCTCGTAATTAGCCTGTGCACGTTCCATCTCATTTTGTAGCACGGGTCACAATTTGTCCGTTTCGTATACTAAGTGATTGTATGCTTTTTTGTGTGCATATTTTCCAGATCTTCTGCCCATTCCTGTCATTACCAGATACTGTCCTTCATCATCATCATCAGGATCATTGCTGTGTTCAGTGATGAATGTGTCACAGGCGAATCTCTCCTGGTACAAAGGAATCAGTGTATTGTCCAGCATCAGTGTGTGTGATCTCAGCAGCAGCATCTCTCTACATCTGGAGGTGGAATATCAGGATAAAAACACCTACAGCTGTGTGATCAACAATCCCATCAGCAACCAGACCACACATCTGGACAACATCACTCAACTCTGTCACACATGTGCAGGTCCAACAGGTTCAGGTAAGCAGTGATTTTAGCATTACTGAGCTGGAATGGATCTCTCATTTAGCAGCATAGCTCACTTCTTTACCTAACAGTATGCATCAATGCAGAAACTAACTAGCTTTCACAACTGTAACAAACCTGCAAATCAGCACATCTGTCATCCTAACTCTGTTCTATGCTGGTTCTGTTGATATAAGATATACACCAGTTTGTCACAATGATCCATTCAGAGCTGCTGATGAAACAGATCATGATTGAAATGGAAGGTTCTGTTTCATTTAATATTTTTCCTCCTCCTCAGACAACATCTGCTATTGTGGCTCTGCAGAAGCTGTGATCCGATTGGTCGTCTCGACTCTGATGGGCGTGGCTGCGGTGGCTGCTGTGGTTGTTCTCATCTATGACATCAGATCCAGAAAAGTTGAACAAGAGAGCAGAGACCAGACAAAATCATCAGACCTTAATGAATCTGATATTTCTAAACAAGAATAGACTGTCTCTCTATTTTCTCTTCTTTTCTGAATTTTTTTTGAATGTCTGAAAGTTTCCATGCAAACATTGAACATAGTTTCAGTACACAATGGCATTTTAGAGATCCTGTCATGTTTTATTCAATGTGTTACTTGCTTTTTCTTTGTAATTATTTGTGGAATTTACTAGTGATTTATGTGTAAAATTGTTTTATACACCTATTTTTTCAGTTTAGGGGAGAGCGGGCCACAACCTAACACTTTTTGACTTTCTTAGTTTGTGTAAACCTACTTAGGGTTCAGAGTATTTTTACCCCACATTAATTTCCCACATGTCTAATACAGTGAATACTTTTTTCTTGATTTGCCCAGGAAGATTGGAAGTGAAATGTGACAACATGGCCCATAGGTGGGGTACATTGTAACATGATCATATAACAGATTAAAATGCTTAAAAAAGGCAGAAAAATTTACAAGACAAACTCAAATTGTCAATAAAATACAATTATTAACTTTTTCACATAAAATAATGGCTTTTTAAATAATTAAAAATTAACAATTTTTTCAATTAGACAACAATCA